>JAKSZT010053784.1:2635283-2990812 GCA_026826555.1 Tolypeutes matacus | reverse complement strand
CAGAGCATAATTTTTAACTTTGTAGTTTACTTAGAATTCTGTTAGTTTAGCACTGAACTAATTTAATGAATTTTAGGTTTTATACCATTCTTGCCCAACTAAATATTTTCAAATCCTTGTTTGAAATCTGTGACAAAGATTTGAAAGACACTTGTTTTAAAAAGAGATAATAGTTCAAATATTATAAAAATATTTAGATATTAAAAATTTGGATGTTATTGGTTTTGTTTTTTTTTAAGATAAAACTAGCAAATAGAGTACTCTCACAGTGCTTAATACTGCACAAAATATGCATTTAATGGCTCTGGGTTTTGAAAGTAATCATGAGTTTTCAATAGTGATAGGCTTATCAGCTAATTAATTCAAGTATTAAGTATGAAATACATATGAAAAACTTAAAGAGGCTCAAATATGAAAACCACATTTTTTATTCTTATCCTTAATGAAATGATAACCATAATTAAAGACATTCTACATATATAATTGGTAAATCTCTAAAATTCTGAATTTTAGACATGCTGGTATTAAGTAATAATACTTTACTTCTAAGAAGCACACTTTAAAGTTTCAAAAAATTATTTGTGTGGTTAAGTATTCATTTAAAATAACTGCTTATAGATGACATGATTGAGAGTTTTAGTTGCTTTTGGTTTTGAAAAAGGTAGAGTATTGGTATTCAGAATTTTAGTGGGAAGCGGATGTGGCTCATTCGATGGGGCTCCCGTTTACCATATGGGAGGCCCTGGGTTCGGATTCGGTTCCTGGGGCCTCCTGGTGAAGGCAAGCCATCCCACGCGGCGCCGTGAGCTGACGCAGCAGGACGCCCCGGCAAAAGGAGACAAGCAGACACAGAAAAACCCACAGCAAATGGACACAGCGAGCACAAGCAGCAAGGGGCGGGGGATAAATGAATAAATAAATAAAATCTTTAAAAAAAAAAAAGAATATTTGTGATGTTAGATAACAAAGTAATTTTTTTTTTTTGCAATTGCCACTTATTGAGAGTCTTTTAAAACATTCTTATTTTGTTGCTTGTATTTTCATTTTTTTTTTTTTTTTTTTTTTACTGGGAGGTCCCCAGGCTTGAACTCGGGTCCCTCCATATGGGAGATGGACGCCCAACCATTTGAGCCACATCCGTCCCCCTGCATTTTCATTTTGACTGTCTAGCCCATCCTTTTCTATATGTTACATGCTTTGTTTATTTTATTTTTTTCCCGAGAGCACCTCTGTTATAAATTCCTAATGATATCTTTTCTCTTTTCCTTTCCTAACAAATTTACTACCTGTGTTTAGCTGCTTCCAATAGAAATCATTGTTTTAAATGCATACTATTTGCTGTTGTCATACAAAATGTATACTTGAATTACCCTCTATAGTACTTTACTTTTTTTTTTTAAAGATTTTATTTATTTATTCATTTATGCCCCCCTTGCTGCTTGTGCTTGCTGGGTCAGCTAACCACGCTGTGCGGGCGGGCTTGCCTTCACCAGGAGGCCCCAGGAACCGAACCCGGGGCCTCCCATATGGTAAACGGGAGCCCTACTGATTGAGCCACAGCCGCTTCCCAGTACTTTACTTTTGAATTTTCTAAGAAAATAAGCTTAACACTTGTGCCTTCCACCTTTCTAAGGTTCACTCCACAAGATTTGTTTTTGTTTCTTTCTGGGTATCTATCATCACCATCTAACTTTTTTTTTTCTGTTTTATTTATTTTTATTTATTTACTTTTTATCTGTTTTAACCCTCCCTCCCCCCCTGTTTTTGCTGTTTTTGTGTCCATTCGTTGGGCAATTCTGTGTATCTGTTTCCTGCCCTCTCCTTTTCCTTCTCCTCCTGTCTTCACTGGTATTCGATCCTGGGAACCTCTGATGTGGGAGAGAGGCGTTCTGCCACCCGTGCCTCTCGTCTTGGCTTTCCCCTGAGTCTCTCTCCTGTTAAGTCATCATCTTTCTCCTTGGTTAGGCGGGGCTTGGGGGCTCACCCTCTTGTGGGGCCTGATGGCGTGTGCTAGCGCACTTTCTATATTTTTCTTTATTTTACCAAGAGGTCCTGGGGATCGAACCCAGGTCCCTCCATATGGGAGATGGACACCCAACCATTTGAGCCACATCCGCCCCCTGCTGTATCTCCTAAGGTTGACCAAAGATACCTAGAGTTACAGTCATTTCCCATACAGGATGGTCATAATAAACCAGGCTTGGTTTATCACCAGCATCCTAAAAACCAGACCTAGGGAGAGAAACTAAGTCTGGGGACATGCGTGGTTTGTAATATAGCAAATGTTTAGCCTACCCTGATTATCACAAAATCAGAACAGCGAGAATATTCGCATCGCCATCTAATTCTTGAACCATACCATTCCTATTTTTCAGATTTACTTTTTAGCCTTCTTCTCTGTCTTAGGTTTCCTAATTGTAAAAAAGAAATCTAGTTATTATTCAGCTTTCTCTTCTAATTCTTTTTTTTTTTTTTTTTTTTTAAAGATTTTTATTTATTTATTCATTTATACCCCCCTTGCTGCTTGTGCTCGCTGGGTCAGCCAACCACGCCGTGCGGGCGGGCCTGCCTTCACCAGGAGGCCCCGGGAACCGAACCTGGGGCCTCCCACATGGTAAACGGGAGCCCTACTGATTGAGCCACAGCCGCTTCCCATCTCTTCTAATTCTTTTTTTTTTTTTAAGGATTGATTGATTTATTTACTTTTATCCATTTTTACACCCCTTCCCCTCCCCCCCCCCCCCGTTTTTGCTGTTTCTGTGTCCATTCGCTGGGCAACTCTGTGTCCATTTTCTGCCCTCTCTTCTCATCCTTCTCCTCCTGTCTTCACTGGGATTCAATCCTTGGAATCTCTGATGTAGGAGAGCGGCATCCTGCCCGCGCAACCTTAGTTGCTGGTTTTTCGGTGCGTCTCATCTTGCCTCTCCCTTGTGTCACTCTCCTATTATGTCATCATCTTGCTGTGTGGCTCGCGGGAACTGGTGGTGCGCCCGCGCACAGGGCCTGGCGGCCCACGCACCTTCTATATATTTTTTAAGTTTTTATCAGGAGGTCCCGGGGAACGAACCCAGGTCCCTCCATATGGGAGATGGACGCCAACCAGATATAGCCCCCTGCTATATCTCTTAAGGTTGACCAGAGATACCTAGAGTTACAGTCTTTTCCCATACAGGAAAAGATAATAAATCAGGCTTAGTTTATCACCAGCATTCTAAAAACCAGACCTAGGGAGGAAAACGAGGTCTGGGGACACATGTATGGTTTCTAATATAGCGAATGTTTAGCCCACCCTGATTATCACAGAATCAGGACAGTGAGAATATTCGCAGTCTTCTAATTCTTTAGCTTCCTATTTTTATAGTTTTATTTACTTCTCCTATTTTCTCTATTTACATCCCCTATTTTCTCTATTTAGACCTGTTGTTTCTTAAATATATTGTTGCCCTTCTTCTCTTTCCCAATCTTTAACAGTCCATGTTTATCTTCTCAAAAAAACTGTTCAAGGGGTGTGGGTGTAGCTCAGTGGTTTGAGTGCCTGCTTCCCATGTACAAGGTTCCAGGTTCAATCCCTGGTACCTCCTGAAAATAAATAGATAAATAAATAAACTTATTGGACAAAAGAGTGCATGAATGAATTCATTAAAAAAATAAGAAAACTGTTCAAAATATGTAGTAGAAAGAAACTTTTCATTCTGAATTTAATTCTGAGTATCTGTTTGTCATTCTAATTGAATTTACATGCTTGGATTTTAGCATGGATACTTACTAATACATTTTTTGTTTATACTTTGCTTCCTCAAGTCTCTTTTTCCTTTAGTGTCTCCAGAATTACCTTATTTAATTATCATATGCACATCAGTTTTTTTTGTATTCATGTGTTAAGACTCTCTGCAATACCCTTTTTTCCCCCTGAGGTACTGCTCCCCCTCCTTGTATGTGGGAAGCTGGTACTCAACCATTGAGCCACGTGGGCTTCTCTGAATTGTTTTTTTCGTTTGTTTTGCTTTTTTTTTTTTTTAGGAGGTACCAGGAGACAAATCCAGGACCTCCCATGTGGGAGGAGGGCACTCAACCTCTTGAATCACATTCACTCCCTGTAATTCTCTTTACCTTCTTGTTTTATTATGCTTTTGTCCTCTTAAATATGCAAGCTTATTTCCCTTTACCTTCCTTCTCCATTTTGTTCCTTTCCCTCCTTCTTGCTTTCAAGTTAGATGTCTTTTCTGTCAGTGTCTCCAATAATTTGAAACTTTTTCTTTGTCTGCTTTACAAAATAAGCATAGTGGAACTCTTACCATTCAGTTTGTGCTGAATCATTTCCAGACTCAAGAGATCTCAAATTGTGTTCCAGGTGTCATTGGATATAGGCCTAGCCAGGTTTAACAAATGATAGTATGTAAGACCACAGAAAAGAAGAATATCTAAAGATTAACTTAATTACATAAGACTATACTTATCTGGATGTTATGGATCCATGACTTTATTTTTTTTTTTAAGATTTATTTATTTATTAACCCCCCCAATCCCATTGTTTTGCACTTGCTGTCTGCTCTCTGTGTTAGCTTGTCTTCTCTTTAGGCAGCACCAGGAACTGATCCTGGGACCTTCTGGAGTGGAGAGAGGCTGCTCAATCTCTTGTGCCACCTCAGCTCCCTGTTCTGCTGTGTCTCTTATTGTCTCTCTTCTATGTCTCTCTTTTTTTTTTTTAAGATTTTATTTATTTATTCATTTATCCCCCCCTTGCTGCTTGTGCTCGCTGGGTCAGCTAACCACGCCGTGGGGGCGGGCTTGCCTTCACCAGGAGGCCTCGGAACCGAACCCAGGGCCTCCCATATGGTAAACAGGAGCCCTACTGATTGAGCCACAGCCGCTTCCCTCTGTGTCTCTTTTTGTTGCCTCATCTTGCTGCACCAGCTCACCGCGTGGGCCAGTTTGCTTTTTACCAGGAAGCCCCGGGAATTGAACCTTCCTATATAGTAGATGGGAGCCCAATTGCTTGAGCCATATCCACTTCCCTGATCCATGACTTTAGGTATACAGATTGTAGTAAGAAAAAACAAAAAACAAAAAACAAAAAAAATCATCAATCAAACTGAATTTCATTCATGGGGACACAGTTTTATTCAGAACCCATTTACTTAGTAAGGTTAGTTTTCTGGCTTTTTGTTGTATTTAAAAGCGGTAAGAAAGGGCAGGCACATGACAGCATCACGAAGTGATGGTCTTACAGTGAGTGAAGAGAAAAATGGAAAGAAAAATGAGTAACTTAGAAATTAGAGTAGCCTGGGGCAAAGTACCTTATACATTTCATTTGTCCTTAGGATTCACTCTATTATAATATAGTATAATTACAAGTAGTAGTAATAGCCTTAAGGCAGCTGTTCTCAAACTTTTTGGTCTTAGGATCCCCTTATACTCTTAAAAATTATTTAGAGCCCCAAAGAGCTTGGTTTATATTTATTATATTTACCATATTAAAATTAAAACTGAGGAATTAAAAATAATAAAAAAACAAACCATTACATGTTAACATAAATAACATTGTCTTAATGAAAAATACTTATTTCTAAAACGAAAGTATTTAGCGAAAAGTGTAGCATTGCTTTATATTTGTGCGTTTCTTATGTCTGGCTTAATAGAAGATAGCTGGATTCTTACATCTGCTTCTGTATTCAGTATGTTGCAGTATGTTTGTTGTTTTGGTTGAAGTGTGAAGAAAATCCAGCCTTATCCAGATATATAGTTGTAAAAGGAAGGAGTATTTTCATAGCCTTTTCAGATAATTGTGGACATTCTTTGATATTATACCAAAATTTGACAACTTGCAGTTTTTTAAAGTTTAATTGCAATGTGGAATCTGAAACCATATTACTGAACTTTCCATTACTTGTTACCTTAAAATCCATTGGTTTATCAAACATTTTGAATGAAGTTTTTACCCATTCATGATTTTTTAACACCGATACATTGGTGGTTTGGAAAATACTGGTTCATTGAGTTACACATATTTTCCAAATGCTGACACATTTCATTATACAGTAGCAAAACAACATTGTTAACATCACAACTAATCTCACCAGAAAAGTCTGGGGTTTTGAGAAAGCTTTTACCCTCAGGTGGCAGATAAAAGTTATCCAGAATTCTCATTTTTCGCTTGAAAGTTGTGAATTTTACTCATTGGCAACAAATTCTGTCCGATTTTTTCCTCTTGAAGTTAGAGGTTTACTTGATTTATTTTTGAGAAAATGTCTAACAAATCCTTATGCCTGAGTAACCATGGTTTGGTTTGTCTGTTATTCATTCTTTGAGGTCAAAATGATGGTCCATGAAAAAAAAGGACTAATTCGGCTCATAACTCAAACTAATTGCACAAATGCTTTTCCTTGAGATTGCCATTCCTTCACATAGAATATTTAAAAAAAAGATGTGTACTGAAGTTAAGATTTAATAAAATTATTTTTTACTGCTTCATTAAAGATAATCCTCAGTAAGAGTGACATTTAAAAATAAATCTGGAAATGGGCGGTGATGCTAGTGTGTCTTGATGCCACTGCCTTTTATGCTAAGGTGCCAGGAGTTTTACCCACTATTGCTTTTGTACCATCAATACAAATGTCAGTATAATGGAAAAAGGCAAATGATGTCTTAGTATTTTTTTTTTTTTTTTTAAAGATTTATTTATTTATTTTATCCATTTTAACCAACACCCCCTTCCCCATTTGCTGTTTTGTGTCCATTCGCTGAGCAATTCTCTGTTTCCTGCCATCTCTTCTCATCCTCCAGTCTTCACCAGGATTCGATCCTGGAGACTTCCGATGCAGGAGACAGTTATTCTGCCGCCTGCGCCACCTCGGCTCCTGGCTTCTGCAGCTTTCGGAGCATCTCGTCTTGTCTCTCCCCTGTTACGTAATCATCCTGCTGCATGGCTCCCGGGGCCCGACGGCTCAGCAGCACACAGAGCCTGGCAGCCCATGCGCCTTCTATGTATATATTTTTATTTTACCAGGAGGTCCCGGGGATCGAACCCAGGTCCCTCCATATGGCAGACGGACGCCCAACCATTTGAGCCACATCTGCCCCCTGTCTTAGTATTATAAAAAGTTTTGACCTTGATGACCCCATGAAAGTTTCTAGAGACTGGAGAATTTTGATGAGTGTTGGGATTTGTGGAGCTTTCATTACTTCTTTTAGTTTTTCTTTGTCTTTTGATGGTGTATTCTGGGAGAATCCTGAGGTTTGAGCTTTAGCTTACTTATTTAGTCTTCAATTCTTTTCAATTCTTTTATTGTGTTTTTTATTGAGTTTCTAAGAGCCCTGTTATTATTTCATAGTCATTTTTTTATTTTGTAGCTGTAATTTTGGTTGACACATAACATCTTGAATCTCTGAGATAATTATTATTATTATTATTATTTATCATCTCTACTGACTCTTGGATCAGCACTCTGCTTTTTTTAAAAAACAAATCAGTTTTATTGATACATATTAATAAAGCATAAATCCATCCAAAGTGTACAATCAATGGTATGTGGTATAATCACATAGTTGTGCATTCATCTCTTCAGTCATCATTAGAGCATTTTCATTATTCCATTAATTATAATAAAAAACAAAAAAACAGGAAAAAAACCTCATCACCTCTCAATTTCTATGCTTCCCCTACCCTACATAGCTGCTATTCTGTTTCCATATAAATACAAATAAACTAGAGATTGTTATTTTAAACATTGTCTTCTCTTTACTAACACTATAGAAAACTGTTGATTTTGTTACGCTTGATCTATCTATCATGGGTTTGGTTTTTCCTCAAATGTTATATTTTTCATAGTAGTTATAGTTTTTAATTATGGTCTACACTAACCTGTTTTAATCATGTTTTTCCCCAGGCCATGTGCATCCCTTGATCATATGGCTTTGGTAATTGCCTAGAAAGGAAAGGAGGAATATTCAGCTAATGGATTTCTCTTTGGGGTTGTGTGGGTAGTTTGTCCTCTTGGTACATGTGTTTCTTGTTCCTCAGGAGATATTTCCCTCTTTTCACAGTCTTACTGCCCAAGAGTCATACCTCCCACAATACAGAGAGTTGTTTTGGAGGTGTTGACTGTGGTGGAGTGAGCCACTCTAGCAAAGAATTAGTGCAGCTGTTCTATGATGATTTTACTACCTGGCTGTCTGCCCAGGACACACGTCTCCCAGTCCTTGTTGTGAACAAAATTTATTCTTTTTGTAGATCCCACTCTTTGCTTTTGTCAGTTTCTCTCCAAATCTGTTTCATGTTTTCTAGAAATTCCTTTCTGTTATGACCTGTAGATATACCCCTTTCCAGTTTTTCAGCACTGCAATAGATTTATTGTAAATATTTTTCTTATTTTAAAGTTGGAAACAATCACAGACATACAAAAAAGGAAGAATATTACAAAGAACTTTTTTGTTCCTGACTTATTTGACAGTAAGTTGCCAACCTGATGCCCTATCAGCCTAGTATAATTTAATGCTTATTTCCTAAAGCAAGGTCATTTTCCTACATAGCAAAATCATAATTATTAAAATTAGGAAGTTAACATGAATAAATTACTAACATCTGAACTTCAGACTTTATTCAAGTTTTACCAGTTGTCCCAATAATGTCTTTTTGAGCAAATGAATCCAATTCAGAATCATGCTTTGCATTTAGTTGTTGTGTCTCTTTAGTCTCCTTCAATCTGGAACTATTCCTGTCTTTACTTTTATGGCTATGGCACTTTAGAAGATTACAGGCCCACTTATTTTGTAGAATCCCCTTCAGTTTGCATTTGCTGTCTTTCTTGATTTGATCTTTTTTTTTTTTTAAGATTTTATTTATTTATTCATTTATCCCCCCTTGCTGCTTGTGCTCGCTGGGTCAGCTAACCACGCCGCGCGGGCGGGCTTGCCTTCACCAGGAGGCCCCAGGAACCGAACCCGGGGCCTCCCATATGGTAAATGGGAGCCCTACTGATTGAGCCACAGCCGCTTCCCTTGATTTGATCTTTATGATTAGATTTTTATGACTAGTTCTTTGTCAGGGGAGTCATAGAGATGCTGCATTCTTCTCATAGCATCTTATCAGATGGCAATTTTATTTTGTCCCATTACTGATGATGTTCATTTTCTTTGATTATGTGATGAAGTTGTGCCTGCCATGTTAAAGGCACATGGAGTATTGCTGTTCACAGGTCCTTTTAGTGTGGAGTTAGGGAATATTTACTTTCTCTCTCTCTCTCTCTCTCTCTCACACACACACACATAAATCTATATTTCTGTGTGTATTGAAAACTGTGAGTTCATGATACCTCCATTAATCCAGCACCACAGGGTTCATTCTATTTTTTCCCCTTTCCATATATGTAACTCATTGCGGACAGAATTATTTTGTAGCTATACTTTTTTGTGTGTGAGGAAGATGAGGTAAACTTTTGTTCAGTCAGAGTCCTTGTAGTCCATTTACTTTCATAAGTATTTCTAAAGTGATAATGGTAAAATACACTTAGGTGAAATACTTCATTCCTCAGTAATTGCAGGCTACTGTGTGAAAGGCAGATGGAAAAAATCCAATTCTTTCCCCCCTGCATTGGACAGTTTCCTTGTGGAGATAATTTGGATCTGTCTTTCAGTATGAGTGCAGTGACTTTGATGCAACTGTGTTTTTACATACATATTGAGGATATATTGTTTATATCTATAAATTCCACAGTTTGGACATGTATCTCTCTTCATAATGGTGTCCCTGGGATTTCAAACTTAAGCCAATTCTAGATTCTTGGGATTTATATTTATATGAAGGCCAGGGAGTAAAACCTGCAATATAAAAATTAATCTCCAAGGAAGGGGACGTCAAAACAACTTATTCTAGGTCATCACCCAGCCTAGAATAAGTTGGTTTGACGTCCCCATTCCTTCGAGATTTTGGAAGTGATTTGGAAGGCATCCTGGGATATCCTTTTGCAAGTAGACTATGTTTTCTAGGAAAAGAAAAGGATACTGGCAGCAGGATTTGGATTCTTTGGGTGCCCTGTTAATTCTTGGGGACTTCAAAAAGTTTAGTTAATTGTCTTAGGGCCAGCTGCAAAATGGCAGGGCCTATATGTAGTAGATATTGCTTGATTTGTTATGAATATCTGATAACATATTGTCTGCACTTTCTTTCGAAGGCCATTCCCAAGCCAGAAACTCTGGATGGCATCTTCCTTATCTTCCTGACCTCAGCCATTGAAATCAATAATATTTCTATCCTGTCTTTTAAATATCTATAGAGGGGGTCGGATGTGGCTCAACTGGTTGGGCGTCCGTCTCCCATATGGAGGGACCCGGGTTCGATCCCCGGGACCTCCCGGTAAAAAAAAAAATATCTATCTATCTATCTATCTATCTATCTATCTATCTATCTATCTATAGAATGAGATACTTTAGGGTAGGCAAGGAAGGCTAAGTAAGGTACAAGCATTGAGAAGTTTTTGATAGGCAAAGGGCTAAAACAATCACCTTTACCTTTTTGCTGATTTTAAAAGTCAAATATAGAAATGTATAAAAGAAAATGAAATTTCTCCATAATTTCATTTGCCAGAGATACTCTTTATCAGTATGTTGTATGTTTATCTGAATATTTTCACATATATTCCAGTGCATCTGTGTGCATGTATAGACATGTATAAGTATCTTTAAATAAAAATGGGATTTTTTCTACTTATATACAGACACATGCAAATAAAATGTGCATGTGTTTGTATGTATATATTTATAGGTTATGTATACATGTGTATATTTATATGTATTTCAGAATATTTTCATTTGGATGTGTTTTCATCATCTTACCATGTTAGTGAATGCTTACTTTTCAAAAGAGTATATGATCCCATTTTTTGAGTATGTCACAATTTATTTAATTAGTCCCTATTAATTGACATTAGGATTGTTTCCTGGTTGTTACTATAAATGACAGTGCTGTACAGAATATGGGTTTAGGGAAGCGGCTGTGGCTCAATTGGTTGGACTCCCGTTCACCATATAGGAGGCCTCGGGTTTGATTTCCCGGGGCCTCCTGACGAAGGCAAGCTGGCGCAGTGAGCTGGCGCAGCAAGATGACGCAACAGAAGGAGACAAGCAGACACAGAAAAAACGCAAAGCAAATGGACACAGCAAGCACAAGCAGCAAGAGGGGGATAAATAAATGAATAAAAAATAAATCTTAAAAAAAAAAAAATATGGGTTTATTCTTGCACTCTTTGCACATACATATTTGTACTTTTATATGAATTTTTTTCCTGGTGGTTAAATACCTAAAGTACATTTTCTATGTGTGTAGAAGAGTTGGTATCAATTTATTCTTTCATGAATAGTATATGAGTACCTTTCTGTGTGCATTCTGTCTATTGATCTGTCTACATATAAGTCCATTTTCTGAACACTTGAGTATGTAGATTTAGTACATCGTGCTCCTTGAACACTTAGTACTGCCATGAACATTTCCTAAGAACAAAAATAGTCACTTATTTAACGAACATGAGTACAGTTATTAAGTTCAGGAAATTTAAAATTGATATAAAACTTAAACTCTATATTCCAGTTTTTTCATATATCTCAGTAATGTCCTTTGAGCCTTCTCTCCTCCCTGGTTAGATCACGTCTAGGATCATGTATTGCCTTTAAGTGTCATTGCTGTTTTAGTTGCTCTTCTTTTTTTAAATCTGGGAACATATATACAGCATGAACGTTCCCATCTCAACCACTCTCAAGCATACCAGTCAGTGGCATTAAACATATTCACAATGTTGAGGTACTGTTATCACCAACCATTGCTAACATTCCCATTTCTCCAAGCAGAAACCCTACACCCATTTGCTCCCTGCCCCTAGCATCCTTTACTCATAATTTCTGTCTCTGTGATCTTGTATATTCTCTGATATTTTCTTTGTATTTACTGCTGGGCTTTAATTCAGCATCTCACTTTTTTTTTTTTTTTTAAACACTTTGTTCTGTGTTTCATTTTTCTCACTTAACATCGTCCCTTATATACCATTCTATACCAGAATATATAAAGTCCCATCCTTTTTACCAACTATATAATATCCCATTTATTGGCATATTGCCATATATTTAACCATTCTCCTATCAATCCTTATTTAGGTGATTTGCCAATCTGTGATATTTAAAAAAATATGTACAAATGTCATTTTAAGCATGTGGTCAATTGCTAGGACAAATTCTTTAGAATTTGAGTGTCTCTTAATATTGCATATTCTCCTTCTTTGCAGAAGCTGAAAGACTAGGTTTGTATCTTCTGTCCAGAGTGCTCTCCCCTGAGCACCAATCCACTGATCAACTATTTACTTAAAATATTCTATATGGCTATCTTAAACCTCTTATGTCATAAATTGACTTCCAGTCTTTCCCATCATATAAATGGCACCTCCATTCACTCACAATGGAATATTATTCAGCCACAAAAAGGGATGAAGTTCTGTTACATGCTACAATATGGATGAACTTTGCAAATGTCATGTTGAGTGAAATAAGACAGACCCAAAAAGACAAATATTGTATGATTGTATGATCTTGCTTATAAGAAATACCTATAATAAGCAAACTTCATAGAGACCAATAGTACATTACAGGTTACCAGTGACCATGGCAGCAGTGGCGGTGGGGAGAGGGGCATTGAAGAGGGAGTTATTGCTTAATAGGTGCAGAGTTTCTGTTTGAGATGATGAAAAACTTGAGGTAATGGATGTTAGTGATGGTAGCACATTGTTGTGAATTGAATTAATGCCACTGAATTGTACACTTAAAAGTGGTTAAAATGAAATACTTTGAGTTGTATATATGGTACTACAATAAAAAGTAACAAGAAAAAAGATTAAAGTGAAGAACAGTTCTGTCTCCCACCCCAGTTTTCCACCTCTTTTCCCAAGAGATAACTAATGTTACCAGTTTCTTGAGCATCTTTAGAGAGAAATTTTAGGCATAGATAGGTCTCTGCATTTGTGTCCTTTTCCCCACATAAATGGTAGCACATACTACATATAGAAGATAAGTCTTCAAGAGGCTAACTCTAAATATTTCCTGGGTTAGCATACTTTCTCTCCATCCTTACTACAATTATTCAATCCATTGTTGAAGAGTACAAGTATGTTAATTTGTAGAATGTCACTCAGTTTTGTTTGGTGTTTCCTTATGATTAAATTAAATTTATGCACTTTAGGCAGTAACACCGCAGAGAGAATACTGTGTCTTCCTAAGATGTTTCACATCAGGAGGCACCTCATGTCAGTCTGTATTACTGTTGGTGAAGTGAATTTTGAGCACTTGGTTAAGGTGGAGTCTGCCAACTTTCTCCATTGAAAATTCACCAATTTTCCCACTATAATTTATAAATCTGTGGGAAGATTCTTTGAGACAATATATATATCTTGTTCTTCATAAAGCATTCATTTCAAGGTTTTTATGTACACTGATGATTTTTGCCTGAATCAGTTGTTACTCTGATGATTGCAAAATGGTATGTATTAGTTTTATTTTCACTGTTCTCAAGCTCTGCTGAATTCTAGAGCCAGGCTGGGTCAGTAGCACTGTGGAGTGCCTCTCGGACCTATCTCTGACTCCCTAAGACTTGCTTATCATTTCCAGGATACTCAGTTTGCAGTCTCAGAGGAAGGGTGCATTCCTGGAAAGAGTAAGAGAGAAATATTTGGGGCCCAGGGTGATGATATCAAATACACTGAGCTTGTTTCTGTGCTCCTTCATTCTAGTACCAGAGAAATAAAACAGTTGCTAGTGAGGTTGGTGATATCTTGTGTAGAATCTATGCTTTGAACGCTGTCATCTCAGAGATTTTGTCCTTGGTCTTGACTTTGTTCTAAGAGCTCAACAGGTTCTCTTTTTCTCTGGAAATAGAATCTAGACCTTTGGTTTTGAAACCAAATTTAGACTCTGGAACCCCAATTTCTTTAGCAAGTGGTTCTCTGGAATCAATCCCAGGGTAAGGGTTGTTCTTAAATGCTTCGAGAATGTGTAATTGCGAAGAGGTAAAGGAGATACGGCACTGTCTGGCTTCTCTAATTTGAATCTTTGCAGGATGATCTTGCCCGTGGTTTTGGCTTCTTTCTATGGCCTTCTCAGGTACTATTCTTCTCTGGAATTAGTGTCCAGCTCTTTGATTCTGAAACCGAATCTGGATTCTAGACTCTTCAGGGTTAATTTCTAAAGCAAGGTTTTGTTTAGTAGCATAACCTGGGTAAGGTTTTTTGGTTGAAAGTGTTAATGAGGATTTTCAGCTAATCTGCTTTGAATTTGGTGCGACTGCACTTTCGATATGTAGCTAGGATCTTTTTTTAATTATTTTTATTTTTTTTTATTTTTAAAGATTTTATTTATTTATTCATTTATCCCCCCCTTGCTGCTTGTGCTCGCTGGGTCAGCTAACCACGCCGTGCGGGCGGGCTTGCCTTCACCAGGAGGCCCCGGGAACCGAACCCAGGGCCTCCCATATGGTAAACAGGAGCCCTACTGATTGAGCCACAGCCGCTTCCGCTATGATCTTTTTAAAATTTGATTTTTTTTAAAAAGCTTTAGATTACAAAAATATTACATAAAAAATATAGGGGATTCCCATATGTCCCACCCCCTCTACCTCCCATACTCTCCCTTATTAAAAACATCTTTCATTAGAGTGGTACATTTGTTAAAATTGATGAACACATATTGAAGCATTGCTACCAAATTATTATTCTATTATAGACTTATTATTCTAGCAATGGAAGAACTTTTATCACTGATATAAAGGCAGTGGCCACCAGAGGTTCTGAGGGGAGGGAGAGGGAAGAATAGGTATAATATGGGGACATTTTGGGGACATTGGAATTGTCCTGCATGACATTGCACTGATGGATACAGGCCATTTTATATTTTTTCATAACCTACAAAATTGTGCAGGATAGAATGTAGCCATGATATTGTTTGATGAGTTGTCCTGGGCCATGTTGTCAGGGATTCCTGGTGTTCAGACACGCAACTAGGAGTCCAGTCTCGCTTGTTTTGATATACCAGTGGTATATAGAAACAAAGTTCCTAAACCATTAATTTAATGATAAACAAAAGCTATATTCCTATACCTCGTTGTCCCTTCACTTTTTTTTTTTAAGATTTTTATTTATTTATTCATTTATCCCCCCCTTGCTGCTTGTGCTCGCTGGGTCAGCTAACCACGCCGTGTGGGTGGGCTTGCCTTCACCAGGAGGCCCCGGGAACCGAACCCGGGGCCTCCCATATGGTAAACGGGAGCCCTACTGATTGAGCCACAGCCACTTCCCGTCCCTTCACTTTTTGTTTATTGTTTTTCTTTTTAGTACTATATTATTTTCCCCTTCACTTTTATGTAGTTATTGTCAAAATTACCTATTTGTACATTATGAATCCCAAACCACTGATTTCTCATTACATTTTATGGATTTGCTTTCTAGATCTGAAGGAAGTAAAAAGTGAAGTTACAAACCCAAAGCACAATAGTACTGGCATTTATATTTACCCTCTTATTATCTTTACTGAAGATCTTTATATTTTCATGCAATCCTTTGTTCCTTTTTTAGAGAAGTTGTGGGTTTACAGAACAATCATGCATAATACACAGAATCTCATATTCTACCCCCCTCCATGTTGCAATGGTAACATTTGTTATAATTGATAATACAATTTAATAATTGTACTATTAATTAAAGTCCATGGTTAACTTAGGGTTCACTGCTTTTATAGTGTAGTTCCATTGATTTTAAAAAAATGTTTATTCTGTTATCATATATACAATCAAAGATTTACCTTTTTAATCGTACTCAGATATGTATTTCAGTGCTGTTAATTGCGTTCACAATGTTGTGCTACCATCACCACCATCCATTACGAAAACATTTCCATCATTCCGGATAGACATTTGCACAGTGATGTTCATAGAGGCATTTACAATTGCCAAAAGGTAGAAACAACTCAAGTGTCCATCAATTGATAAATAGATAAATAAACTGTGGGTTTTACATGTGGTGGAATATTATTCAGCTCTAAGAAGAAATTAAGTTGTGAAGCCTGTGACAACATGGATGAACTGTGAAGAAATTATGTTGAGTGAAGCAAGCCAGACACAAAAAGACAAATATTCTATGATTTCACCATTATGAACTAAAAGTAATAGCAAACGTATGGAGTTAATAGTTAGAGTAGGGGTCACCAGAAGATAGAATGAGGGTAGAGAATGGTGAGCTGATCCTTAATATGTGTGGAGTTTTTGATAAAGTTGATTAGACGTAGAATTCTTTTTAAAAAAAATAACTTTTTAAAATTAGAGCAGCTTGGGAAGCGGCTGTGGCTCAATCAGTAGGGCTCCCGTTTACCATATGGGAGGCCCCGGGTTCGGTTCCCGGGGCCTCCTGGTGAAGGCAAGCCCACCCGCACGGCGTGGTTAGCTGACCCAGCGAGCACAAGCAGCAAGGGGGGGATAAATGAATAAATAAATAAAATCTTTAAAAAAAAAAAAAAAAAAAAAAAAAAAAAAAATAAAATTAGAGCAGCTGTAGGGTTGCAGAAGAATCATGTAGAAAATAGAGTTCCCATATACTCTTCCACATATGCAGTTTTTCTTATTAACGTTTTCAATAGTGTAGTGCCATTGTTAGAACTGATGAACCAATATAATTATATTAACTAAAGTTCGTAGTTTTCATTAGGGTGCACTCTTTTTAAAATCAATTTTATTGATACATATTTATAAAACATTTCCATCCAAAGTATACAGTCCATCCAAAGTGTACAATCAGTGGTATCTGGTATAATTACATAGTTGTATAGTCATCACTTCAGTTATTATTAGAGCATATTCATTACTTCAATAATAATAATAAAAAAACAAAAACCAGACACAAGAAAATTCATCACCTCTCAATCTATGCTTCGACTGCTGTTCATAGCTGCTATTCCTGGCTATTCTTGCTTATTTATTTATTTATTTATTTATTTATTTATTTATTTATTAGCAGTTTTATTGAGATGTATTCACATACCATACAATCCATCCAAAGAGTATAATCAGTGGCTTTCAGTATAATCACTGTGTTGTGCTTTCATTGTCACAAAAAATTTTAAAACAAAAACTCCACACCCCTTAGCAGTCACCTCTCAATCCCTCCATTCCTTTCCAGCCCTACATAGCCACTAAACTAATTTCATCTTTTTTTTTTTTTAACATTTTTAAACTTTATTTTGTACATTTAATAATTGAAAATATAAGCAATTAAAAACTAAAAAGTAATCACAGATGAATAAATATATACATTTCTCAATTAAATGTAATGGATACATATAAATTTTGTTTTTGAATCAAACAATATATTACACAATATATTTGGTTCATAGGAATGCGTTCATACGGTATTTGTCCTTTTGTGTCTAGCTTGCTTCACTCAACATAATGTCCTCCAGGTTCATCCATGTTGCCATATGCTTTATGACTTCATTTCTTCTTACAGCTGCATAATATTCCATCGTGTGAATAGAGCACAGTTTGTTTATCCATTTATCTGTTGATGGTCACCTGGGTTGTTTCCAGTTATTGGCAATTGTGAATAATGCTGCTACGAACATTGGTCTGTTCGTGTCACTGCTCTCAGTTCTTCTGAATACCCAGTAGTGGTATTGCACGGTCACGTGGCAAGTCTATATTCACTTCTTTAGGAACTGCCTAACACACCTCCAAAGTGCCTGTACCATTCTGCATTTCTTCTAACAGTGAATAAATGTTCCTATTTGTCCACATCCTCTCCAAAACTTGTAGTTCTCTCTCTCTTTAATAGTGGCCATTCTATTAGGTGTGAAATGATATCTCATTGTAGTTTTGATTTGCATTTCCCTAATCATTAGTGATGTTGAACATTTTTTCATGTGTTTTTTTTCCATTTGTATTTCTGCCTTGGACAACCGTCTATTCAAGTTTTTGGGTCGTTTGTCTTTTTATTGTTTAGTTGTAACATCTCTTTATATATCATGGATATTAAGCCCTTATTGGATATGTGATTTCCAAATATTTTCTCCCATTGAGTTGGCTGACTTTTCACCCTTTTGACAAAGTCTTGTGAGGTGCAAAAGTGTTTAATTTTGCGGAGGTCCCATTTATCTATTCTTTCTTTTGTTGTGCGTGCTTTGGGTGTAAGGTGCAAGAAACCACCACCTACCACAAGGTCTTTAAGATGTTTCCCTTCATTTTCTTCTAATAGTTTTTTTTTTTTTTTAAGATTTATTTATTTTTATTTATCCCCCCTCCCCCAGATGATTCTTCTGTCTCTCTGCTCACTGTTTGCTCACCTTCTCCAGGAGGTACCAGGAACTGGACCTGGGACCTCCCACATGGGAGGCAAGTGCCTAAGGGCCTGAGCCAGTCCCTGCTGGCTTGTGGTATCTGCTCATTTAGGTGTCTGCTTGTTGCAGCGGGGTGCCGCATCTAGCTTATTGTGATGGGTGCGGGCGTCTGCTCCTCTTCTTTAGGAGGCACTGGTACCTGAACCCAGGACCTCCCATGTAGTAGGCTGGTGCCCAACTGGTTGAGCCACATCTACTTCCCTCTTGTAGTAGTTTTATGGTCCTGGCTTTTATATTTACGTCTTTGATCCATTTTGAGTTGATTCTTGTGTAGGGAGTGAGATAGGGGACTTTTTTCATTCTTTTGATTATAGGCATCCAATTCTTCCAGCACCATTTGTTGAAGAGACTGTTTTGTCCCATTAACATGGACTTGGTAGGTGTAACCGTTGGTGAATTTGACGTAATTATGAATTCCAAAAATATAATTGGATCATGCTTGTAAACTGATCTGTTAATCTGGGCATGATTAGGGCGTTGACTGGGCCAGTCTGTAAGGTGTTGAGCCCCACCCCTTGGTGGGTGGGGGAATTGAATATAAAAGGCATGGCAAAGGACAATGGAAGCAGTCTTTTCAGAAGCAGTTTTGATGTTGGAAAAAGGCCCCAGGAGAAGAGAAGCAAGCCGTTTGCCTGATAGTCTACATCTGACCTTGTGGAGGAAACAGGAGCTAAGCCTGGAGAGAAACGCAGCCCCTGGAAGAGAGGAACCCCAAAAGCCTGAACCCTGGCAAACGCCGGCAGCTGTCTTGCTCCAACTCGTGGCAATGGACTGTGGTGAGAGAAGAAACTTAACGCTTTATGACCTGGTATCTGTGGACTTCTACCCCAAATAAATACCCTTTATAAAAACCAACCCATTTTTGTTATTTCACATTAGTACCCCTTTGGCTGACTAATACAGTAGGTTTGTCAAAAACCAGTTGGCCCTAGAGGTAAGGGTTTATATCTGGACTCTCAGTTCTATTCCACTGCTCATTGTGTCTGTTTTTATGCCAGTACCACACTGTTTTGACCACTGTAGCTTTGTAATATGTTTTAAGGTCAGGCAGTGAAATTCCTCCCATGTCACTCCTCTTTTTCAGGATGCTTTTGGCTATTTGGGTGCACTTTCATGAATTTGGTAATTGCCTTTTCTTTTTTTTTTTACCGGGAGGTCCCAGGGATCGAACCCGGGTCCCTCCATATGGGAGACGGACGCCCAACCAGTTGAGCCACATCCGACCCCTGTAATTGCCTTTTCTAATTCTGTAAAGTAGGCTGTTGGAATTTGATTGGTATTGCATTCAATCTATAAATCAGTTTGGGTAGGATTGACATTTTCCAAATATTTAGTTTTCCAATCCATGAACACAGAATGTCTTTCCATTTCATTGATTTCTTTTAGCATTTTTTTGTAGTTTTCGGCATGTAGATCCTATACTTTGGTTAAATGGATTCCTATGTATTTGAGTATTTTTTTTTTTTTTTTTTTTTAAAGATTTTATTTATTTATTCATTTATCCCCCCATTGCTGCTTGTGCTCGCTGGGTCAGCTAACTGAACCCGGGGCCTCCCATATGGTAAACGGGAGCCCTACTGATTGAGCCACAGCCGCTTCCCTGAGTATTTTTGTTGCTATTGTAAATGGAATTTTTTCTCTTATTTCCTCCTCAGTTCAATACTTGTGTACAAAAACATTACTGATTTTTGTGTGTTGATCTTGTATCCTGCAAACTTTGCTGAACTCTTTAATTAGCTCAAAAGCTTTGTCATAGCCATTTCAGAATTTTCTAAATATAGGATCATGTCATCTGTAAATAGAGTTTTACTCCTTCTTTTCCTGTTTGGATTCTTTTTATTATTTATTTTTCTCTTGCCTAATTGCTCTAGCTAGAACTTCTAGTACAATGTTGAGTAACAGTGGTGACAGTGGGCATCCTTGTCTTGTTCCCAATCTTAGAGGGAAAGCTTTCAACCTTTCCCCATTGAGTATGATGTTGGCTGTGGGCTTTTCATATATACCTTTTATCATATTGAGGAACTTTCCTTCTATTCCTGTCTTTCAAAGTGGTTTTTATCAAGAAAGGATGCTGGATTTTGTCAAATGTCTTTTCTGCCCCAGTCGAGATGATCATGTGCTTTTCTTCCTTTAATTTGTTAATGTGGTGTATTACATTGATAGATTTTCTTATATTGAATCAGCCTTGCATACCAGGAATAAATCCCATGTGGTCATGATGTATATAAGTCTTTTGATATGCTGTTGGATTCTATTTGCAAGTATTTTGTTGAGAATTTTTGTATCTATGTTCATTAGAGGTTGGTCTGTAATTTTCTTTTCTTGTATCTTTATCTGGCTTTGGTATTAGGGTGATATTGGCTTCATAAAATGTGTTAGGTAATTTTCCCTCCTTCAGTTTTTTGGAAGAGGTTAAACAGGACTGGTATTAATTCTTTTCACAATGCTTGGTGGAATTCACCTGTAAAGCCATCTGTTCCTGGAGTTTTCTTTGTTGTGAGATTTTTTTTTTTTTTAGGTGCCTGGCTTGGGGATTGAAATCAGGACCTTGTATGTGGGAGGCTGGGGTTCAACCACTGAGCTTCATTGGCTCTCTCCCTGTTGGGAGATCTTTTTTTTTTTTTTCTCTTTTATAAAGATATGGAATGCTTAGTAAATTTGCATTGTCATTCTTGTGCAGGGGCCATGCTAATCTTCTCTGTATCTTTCCAATTTTAGTGCTTGTGCTGCCGAAGTGAGCACTGTTGGAGATTTTTGACAACTGATTCAATCTCTTTAAATGTGATTGGTTTGAGGTTTTTTTTTTTTTTTTTTAATTTTGAAAGAAGCTTTGGATTACGTAAATGTTACATTGAAAATACAGGGGGATTCTCATATACCTCATCCCCTCCAATACTTTTCTCCACTAACAACTTGAATTTGTTACAATTGAACACATATTGAAGCATTGCTACTAACCATGATAATTTACATTATAGTTTGCACTTTGCACCACACAATTTTATAGGTTTTGACAAAATGCATAATGGCCTGTATTTATGTCATTGCAGTGTCATGCAGGACAATTCCAATATTACACCTATTCTTTTATTTCTTGTAGAGTCAATGTAGGCTGTCTGTTTCTAGGAATTTGACTATTTCATCTGTGTTGTCTAATTTGTTGGCATATAGTTTCTTATAATAACCTCTTATGAATCTTTTTAGTTCTCAGGTCAGTTGTAACATCCCCTGTTTTATTTCTGATTTTATCTGATTGCATATCTCCCTTTTTTTCTCTGTTAGACTAGCTAGGGGTTTGTTGATTTTATCTTCTCAAAGAACTAGCTTTTGTTTTGTTGACTTTCTCTATTGTTTTCAATTTCATTTATTTCTGCTCTAATCTTTATTATTTCTTTCCTTCTGCTTGTTTTGGGATTGGTTTGCTGTTCTTTTCTAGTTTTTCTAGCTGTTTTGTTAGATCTTTGATTTTAGCTCTTTTTTCTTATTTAATATAGGGGTTTAGGGCTATAAATTTCCCTCTCAGCCCTGCCTTCACTATATCCCATAAGGTTTTTAATTTTTTTTAAGATTTATTTTATTTATCTCTCCCCACCTCCTCATTGTTTGCACTTGCTGTGTCTGTCTGTCTTATTTCTTCTTTGTCCCATTTATTGTGTAGGAGTGTGTTGTTTATCCTCCACACATGCAAAATTTCCTTTCCTGTCTGTTGGTGATTTCTAGCTTCATTCCATTATGATCTGAGAAGGTGCTTTGTATAATTTCAGTCTTTTTATAGTTATTGAGACTTTCTTTTGACCCAGCATGTGGTCTGTCCTAGAGAAAGATCCATGAGCACTTGAGAAGAATGTATAACCTGCTGATTTCAGATTCAATGTTCTGTATATGTCTGTTAAGTCTAGCTTGTTTATCATATTGTTCAAGTTCTCTGTTTGCTTGTTGATCTTTTGTCTAGTTCTATCTAATGATGTGAGTTGTGTGTTGAAGTCTCTAACTATTATTGTAGAGATGTCTATTTCTCCTTTTATTTATTTATTTATTTTTAAGATTTTATTTATTTATTCATTTATCCCCCCCTTGCTGCTTGTGCTCGCTGGGTCAGCTAACTACGCCGTGCGGGCGGGCTTGCCTTCACCAGGAGGCCCCGGGAACCGAACCCGGGGCCTCCCATATGGTAAACGGGAGCCCTACTGATTGAGCCACAGCCGCTTCCCATATTTCTCCTTTTAGATTTGCCAGTTTGCCTCATGTATTTCGGGATGTGCTGGTTAGATGCATAGATATTTATGACTGTTATTTCTTCCTGGTGAGTGGTCCCTTTTATTAATACATAATGGCCTTCTGTATCTCTTATAACTTTTTTGCATTCTCTTTTATCAGATATTAGTATAGCTACCCCTGCTCTTTTTTGGCTACTGTTTGCATGGAATATCTGTTTCTAACCTTTCACTTTCAACTGATTTGTATCCCTGAATCTAAGATGAGACTTTTGTAGATAATATATGGATGGCTTATGTTTTGTTTATCCATTCTGTCAGTCTATATCTTTATTTTTTTTCTTCCATATTTATATCTTTTGGGAAGTTTAATCCATTCACACTCAACGATATTACTGTAAATGCATTATTTACTTCTACCATTTTATCCTTTGGCTTTCATATGTCATATCTTATTTTTGTCTTTTATTCTTTTGGTTATCCTTTCTGATAGTCTTCCCTTCTGAGAGGTACCTTTTAATGCTTCTTACAAGCTAGATTCTTTTTTATGAGCTCTCTTTGTTTTTGTTTATTTTAACCTCACTGTGGCAGTTTGAGATTATTTATTAATCCCAAAAAGAGGAAGATTATGTTTGTAAACTAATTTATTCCTTTGGGTGAGATAGCCTTTGATTGCATTAAGTTCAGCTGAGATGTCCTTGATAAGATTACCTGTTAAGATTAGGCTTTTTGCTTTGACTATATCAGAGGGAGTGACTCAGGTTGAGCCCCCGCCTCCTTGCTGGGTCTGATATAATAGAAACACAGAGAAGACTGAGATAGACAAGGGAAGAGAGAGGAATCTGTCATTTTTGACCCTTGAGCCCCAGGGAGAGATGAGCCATTTGCTTGTTAGTGTGCAGGTGGCCTTGGGAAGAGAACAGAATGGCTGAGACTGATACAGAAGGTCTGGAAAGAAACGAACCCTATTCCAGGAGAGAGGACTGGAAGCCCAGAGGGGAGGGAGAGACCAGACAGAGATAAAGTACCATCTTGCTTCAACATATGGCAACTGACTGGTGAGAAAGCAACCTTGAGTTGGACTTTTTATAACCTTGTTACTGTAACTTCTTACCCCAAATAAATCCCCTTCATAAAAGCCAACAGATTTCTGGTACTTTGCATTGGCACCCCTTTGGTGGACTGATACAGCCTCACTCCTGTGCTGTTGAATTACCAAAAATGCTGGAACAGTTTTATAAATGGGCAAGTGTATTTTTTGGTGGAATTGGGACATGCTTGATACAGAAAGCCTAGATTGCTTTGAAGAGACTATTGGTAGGAATATGGATGCTAAAGAGACTTTTGATGAGGCCTTAGAAGGAAATGATGAAACTCCAGTTATAGGAACCCGGAGGAAAGGCGATCTGTGTTTTAAAGTTCAGAGATTTAACAAGATTGAATCCTGATCTTATATGGAAGGCAGAATTTGAAAATGACAAGCTTGGACATTTAACGAAGGAGATTTCCAAAGTAAATGTGGAAAAAGCAGCCTGGCTTCTTGCTGCCTTATAGTAAAATACGAGAGGAAAAAGAGATAAACTGAGAACTGAATTGTTGGGCACAAAGAAACTAGAGTCTGAGTGCAGAAATTCTAAGCTTCTGGAAATCAAGTCCCCAGACGATAGTGCCCCATTTGTGGAATTAACTAAACTTGAAACTTGTAAGTCAGGATTGTCATTTTTATTGACTTTTCAGAGAACCAACTTTTGGTTTCGTTGATTCTGTTTTTTTAATTTTCTTTTTCATTTATTCACTGAGCTTGATCTTACCCTTCTTTGTAACATATTTAATATATTAGTTGATGTAAATGAAATATGTGTTTCCCAGAATGCTGGTATTTTCCTTAGTCAGTGGATTATATCACTTAAAGTGAGTAATTTAGAAATAGTCTAGTGTATGTATAATCTACTCTCCTCCATTTCTGTTTAACTAACTGAAAAAGAAACAGTTGTACCACTAGGGGATGTGATGTCTTGGAGTTCATTTAGTTTATTAGTGACAGATATAAGATTAGAAAAATAAATCCAGGTTTCCTGACTTTCTATTGGTTTTTCCTTTATACCAGCATTTTCCTAAGTATGTTCTGAGATGCACAGCCTCTTTACAATAGTGCTCTTTCCAGGAGTGGTTAATAGGTGTTAATATGGGTTCCAATAAGTAAAGAAACTCTGGGCTAATATACAATTTTTTTTGTAGATGCTAGTTTGTCATACATGATTGTCTGCTTATCCATCAAGACCAACTCAGTTATCATTGTTTTTACTGAAGCTTTCTCCCAATATTTGTTTTCACTTTTTCTTTTTTTTTTTTTTTTTATTTTAAGGATTTATTTATTACAACCCCCCATTGTTGCTCTCTGTGTCCATTCACTGTGTGTTCTTCTGTGTCAGCTTGTTTTCTCTTTAGGGGGCAATGGGAACTGATCCTTGGACCTTCTGGAGTGGGGGAGAGGCACTCAATCTCTTGCGCCATCTCAGCTCCCTGGTCTGCTGTGTCTCTTATTGTCTCTCCTCTATGTGTCTTTTTGTTGAGTCCTCTTGCTGTGCCAACTCTCCTGGGCGGGCCAGCACTCCTGCGTGGGCCAGCTTGCTGCGTGGGCCAGCTTGCCTTCACCAGGAATCGAACCCTGGACCTCCTTTATGGTAGATGGGAGCCCAATCGCTTGAGCCACATCCGCTTCCCATATTTTCACTTTCTTGAATTCATAACTTTTATACAGTATTTGGATAATCAGTTTAAAACTTAAATATGCATACTATTTTCTGATTGTTTCACGGATATTGTGGCTACTCCAACTAAATAAAAATGAAAAATTAACAAAAAAAATTTCATTCTCCTGTACTCTTCCAGTTTATAAATATGTTGTATTACAGACTTTTCTTTGGAATTCAACTTTTTATTTTAAGGTAATTGCAGATTCATATGCAGTTTGAAGAAATACTATAGAGCCTTATGTCCAAATTCTTCCAGTGCTAACATCTTGTAAAACTGTAGAATGATATCAGGACCAAGATACTGAAATGGATACTTTTGAGATATAGAATATTTCCATAACTCCAAGGATCCCTCCTATAGCCCCTTACTAATCTCCCCCCCCAGTCCCTCATTTATTTTTTAATTTTTAATTTTTTTTTAAGAGGTGCTGGGGATTGAACCCAGGACCTCATGCATGGGAAGCACACTCAACCACTCGAACTACATCCACTCCCCGAGTCCCCTTTTGTCTGTTCAGGAATGTCATGTAAATTTTTGAGATTGGCTATATATATGTTAATGTGTGTATATGTATCCGGTATACATGTCTATGTCTATGTCTATGTATGTATATATATATAAAATTAGAGAAGTTGTGAACTTACAAAACAATCATGTGTAATGTGCAGATTTCCGTACATCACTCTTCCACCAACAGCTTGCATTGTTGTGGAACATTTGTTACAGAGTAGGAAAGAACCTCATAAAAATATTATCACTTATAGCCCGTAGTGTACAATTGGTATATTTTTTCCATGTACCCCCTATTATTAACACCAGTATTAATATTGTACATTTGTTATAGTTCATGAGAACATATAAAAACATGAGAACACTCTCATATTTGTATTGTTAATCACATTCCATCTTCCACCACATGGTTTACTGTTACACAGTCCCATGCCTTTAACATCCATCCAAAGTGTACACTCAGTGGCTCTCACTTTCATTTTGGAGTTGTGCAGTCATTGCCTCAGTAAATTTTTGAGCGTTTTCCTTAGTCCAATCGAAAAAAATCCCCAATGCCCCTATTTTTGACCCTTAGCATTGCTATTGTACCTTCTTTGACATTGATGCAACGATATTACAATAGTGCTGTTAACTATAGTTCATAAATTACATAAATTGTATTTTTCCCATGCATCACCATATTCTTACCACCTCATAATAGTGACATACATAGGTTCTAGTTCATAGAAGAACATTCTTGTGTTTGTACTATTAACCACAGTCCTCGTCCACCACTGGGTTCGCTATGTTACATAGTCCCTAGATTATTCTGTAGCTTTCTTTCAATTGACATTTACTTTCCTAGACTATCCCTTTCAGTCACAGTCATATTTATAAATCAGCCAAGTTAGTTATACTCACTATAATGTCTTACCATCAACTCTATTTCCACACTTTTACAGTCAAGCTAATTAAAAACTCTACATACATTAAGCATCAGTACCCCTTCTCAGCCCTCATCCTTATCTCCTAGTAACCTATACTACAGATTTTAACTCCATGTGTTTATTCTCTGTATTTAGTTCATGCTAGTGAGACCATACAATATTTGTCCTTTTGTGCCTGGCTTATTTCACTCAGCATAATGTCCTCAAGGTTCATCCATGTTGTCATATGTGTCTCAATTTCATTTCTTCTTACAGCAGCATAGGATTCCATCTTATGTATATACCACATTTTGTTTATCCATTTATTTGTTGATGGTCACCTGGGTTGTTTCTGTCTTTTGGCTATTGTGAATAACACAGCTATATCATCAACAATTTTAACAAAGAAATCTTCAAACAGAATAATGGTTTACTTTCCTAATTTAAAAACTTTTTTTTAAAGTTTAAAAATTTAGAAGTTTGGAACCTGTTTTCTCCTTTACTGGCAATACTAAATAGTAGTTTTGACAAACTGGTGTCGTGGTTCATTTTTACCTTTTAGGTTCCTGGAGAGCAGCAGCAAGGGGTATTCCAGAAACAGCTCTAGAAGCCAACCTTTGTAAATGTATGGCTATTACTCTGAAATTGTTTTTGAGGGAAAAAAAGGAATTTGTGTTTTGCTAAGAATAATTCTTGTTTAAAATTAGAATTGCATGGTGTGAAAGGGCTAGTAACTTGCCAAGTCAATTGCAAAAGGTATAAAACACAAAACCAAAGCAGACAGAATTTAAAAGAATGCTTGTTGTGTTTTCATTTATACTATCAGCTGGTCTTTTAGGCTAATGGATATTTTGCACATGTTGCAATAATATTTTACTTACAAAAAACAGGCAGCAAGCATAGCCACCAGATTTAGCAAATAAGACTTCCAGTTAGATTTAAATTTCATAAAGGAATACTTTTAAAAATTATTTTTAATGGAGATAATTCAGAGAGCATATCATTTGCCTTTTTAAAATGTACATTTCAGTGGTTTTTACTATATTCACAGAACTGTGCAGCCACCACCACTATTTAATTGCAGAATGTTTCCATCATGCCTTATCCACTAGCAGTCACTCCCCATTCCTCCCAGTCCCTGTCAACTCTTTTGGATGTTTTGTATAAATAAAATCATAAAATACGTGGCTTTTTGTGTCTGTCTTTTTTCACTGAGCATAATGTCTTCAAGGTTCATTCATGTTGTCACACTTCATTTTTTTTGATGGCTGAATACTACTATCCCATTGTATGGCTCTAACACTGTTAGTTAATGAATAATTTGGCTTGTTTCCACTTAAAATTTTTTTTTTTTTTACTTTGAAATAAATTCAAACTTAGAGGACAGTTGCAAAAATAATACAAAGGCCTTGCAGAGAACTCCAACACCCCCACCCCCAAATACCCGGATCCACCAATTTTAATATTTTGCCACCTTTGCTGTATCTGTCTGTCTGTCTTCTGAACATTTAAGAGCAGGCTGCATACATCATATGCCTTTTTTTTTTTTTTTTTTAAAGATTTTACTTATTTATTCATTTATCCCCCCCTTGCTGCTTGTGCTCTCTGAGTCAGCTAGCCATGCCATGCGGGCGGGCTTGCCGTCACCAGGAGGCCCCAGGAACCGAACCCGGGGCCTCCCATATGGTAAACAGGAGCCCTACTGATTGAGCCACAGCTGCTTCCCCATCATATGCCTTGAATAAACAGTACTTCCATGTACATTTTCCGACGAACAAGAAGATTCACTTATGTGATCACCTTAAGTACAATTATCAAGCTGAAGAAATTTAACATTGATATAAACTTAAATTCTATATTCCAATTTTTTCTTATGTCCCAATAATATCCCTTTAAGCATTTAATCCTCCATTTTTAGATCACACCCAAAATCATGTATTGCATTTACTATCTCTTTAGTTTATCATTCTTTTTTTTTTTTTCTCTTTAATTTGTGGAAACATATAAACAACATGAAGTTCCCCATCCAAACACCTCCCAAGCATACCAATCAGTGGGATTTATCACGTTCACAATGTTCAGTACCCTCACCACCATCCATTACTAGAACTTTCTCTTCACCCCAAACAGAAACCCTATACACATTTTACATTAAATCCCTACTGCCCTTGACCCCCACTCCTGGTAACCTGTACTCTGCTCTCTCTGTGAGTTTGCATATTCTCTGATAAATGTATTTTTGTGGTTACCATGGGGTTTAAATTTAACATCCAAAATCTCTAACAACCTCATTTGCTTTGATACCAACTTAACTTCAATAGTATAAACACACTATGTTCCTACACCCCTTCATCCCCTCAGCTATATGTAGTTCTAGTCACAAATGACATTATTTTACATTATAAATCCAAAACCACTGATTAATCATTATGTTTTATGCATTTGCCTTTTAGATCCCGTATGAAATAAAAAGTGGAGTTACAAATCAGGTTACCCATGACATTATCTCTACTGGAGATTTTTAGTTCTTTATGTGGCTTCAGTCAATTGTCTAGTGTCCTTTTCTTTCAACCTGCAGAACTCCCTTTAGCATTTCTTGTAGGACCGGTGTAGTGGTGATGCAAACCTTTGAATTTTATTTATCTGGGGATATCTTAATCTCTCCTCGCCCCCCCCCCCCCTTTTTTTTTTGAGGCACTGGGTACTGGGGATCGAACCCGGGAACCTTGTATGTGGGAAGCTGGTACTCAACTACTAGGCTGCGTTGGCTTCCCTGAGTTGGTTTTCTTGCCTGCTTTTGCTTTTTTTTTTAGTTTTTAAACTTTATCTTGTACATTTAATAATTGAAAATATAAACAATAATTAAAAAAGAAAAAGAAAACAGTTGAATAAAAACATATGTCTTAATTAAATGTACTGGATACATATAAATTTTTTTTTCATCATACAATAAATTGCGTGATATATTTGGTTCATGTAACGCAGTCATACAGTATTTGTCCTTTTGTGTCTGGCTTGCATCATTCAACATAATGTCCTCCAGGTTCATCCATGTTATCATGTGCTTTACAACTTCATTTCTTCTTCTTTTTTTTTTTTTAAAGATTTTATTTTATTTATTCATTTATCCCCCCTTGCTGCTTGTGCTCGCTGGGTCAGCTAACCACGCCATGCGGGCGGGCTTGCCTTCACCAGGAGGCCCCGGGAACCGAACCCGGGGCCTCCCCATATGGTAAACGGGAGCCCTACTGATTGAGCCACAGCCGCCTCCCACTTCATTTCTTCTTACAGCTGCATAATAATCCATTGTGTGAATACACCACAGTTTGTTTATCCATTTGTCAGTTGATGGACACCTGGGTTGTTTCCAACTTTTGGCAATTGTGAATAACACCTCTATGAAGATAGGTTTGCAGATATCTATTTGTGTTACTACTTTCAGTTCTTCTGGGTATATCCAGTGGTGCTATTCATGTGGCAAGTCTCTATTCATCTTATTTAGGAACTGCCAAACAGTCCTCCACAGTGGCTGTACCATTCTACATTCTCACCAACAGTGAATAAGTGTTCCTATCTCTCCACATCCTCTCCAGCACTTGTAGTTCTCTGTCTTTTTAATACTGGCCATTTTGATAGGTGTGAAATGATATCTCATTGTAGTTTTGATTTGCGTTTCCCTAATCATTCGTGATGTTGAACATTTTTTCATGTGTTTTTGCCATTTGTGTTTCTTCTTTGGACAAATGTCTATTCAAGTCTTTTGCCCATTTTTTAATTGGGTTGCTTGTCTTTTTATTGTTGAGTTATAACATCTCTTTATGTATCCTGCATATTAAACCATTATCGACATGTGATTGCCAAATATTTTCTGCCATTGAGTTGGCTGCCTTTTCAACCTTTTGACAAAGACCTGTGAGGTTCAAGTGTGTTTAATTTTGAGGCAGTCCCATTGATCTATTTCTTCTTTTGTTGCACGTGGTTTGGATGTAAGGTTCAAGAAACCACAACCTGCTGCAGGGTCTTAAAGATGTTTCCTTACATTTTCTTCTAATGGTTTTATGGTTCTGGTTTTCATATTTAGTTTTTTGATCCATTTTGAGTTGATTCTTATATAGGGAGTGAGATAGGGGTTCTCTTTCTTTATTTTGGTTGTAGTATCCAGTTCTCCCAGCACCATTTGTTGAAGCGACTGTTTTGTCCTGTTAGCGTGGACCTGGTAGGTTTGTCAAAAACCAGTTGACTCTATAGGGGAGGATTTATTTCTGGATTCTCAGTTCTTTTTCACTGATTGATGTGTCTAGTATTATGCCATTACCATGCTGTTTTGACCACTGTAGCTTTGTAATATGTTTCAAGGTCAGGCAGTGAAATTCCTTCCACGTCACTCTTCTTTTTTAGAATGTTTTTGGCTATTTTGGGTGCCTTTCCCTTCCTAATGAATTTGGTAATTGCCTTTTCTAATTCTGTAAAGTAGGCTGTTGGAATTTTGATTGGTATTGTATTGAATCTATAAATCAGTTTGGGTAAGGTTGACATCGTCACGATATGTATTCTTCCAGTCCATGAATACAGATGTCTTTCCATTTGTTTAGGACTTTTCAAAAATTTCTTTTAGCATTGTTTTGTAGTTTTCTGCATATAGGTCTTGTACTTCTTTGGTTAAATTAATTCTCAGGTATTTGAAACTTTTCATGGCTATTGTAAATGGAATTTTCTCCCTGATTTCCTTCTCAGATTGTTCAGTACTAGTGTACAAAAGCATTACTGATTTTTGCGTGTTGATCTTAGATCCTGCCACTTTTCTGAACTCATTGCCATTTGCTTCAGCTAATTTATTAGCTGAAGTATCTTTGTTGTGGATACTTCAGAATTTTGTAAATACAGGATCATGTCATCAGCAAACGGTGAGAGTTTTTCTTTCTCTTTTCCTATTTGGATGCCTTTTTTTTCCCTTGTCTAATTGCCCTTGCTAAAACTTCTAGGACAGTATTGAATAACAATAGTGACAGCGGGCATCCTTGTCTTGTTCCGGATGTTAGAGGGAAAGCTTTCAACCTTTCTCTTTTGAGTATGATGTTGGCTGTGTGTTTTTCATATATGCCTTTTATCATATTGAGGAATTTTCTTTCTATTCCTATCTTTTGAAGAGTTTTTATCAAAAAAAGATGCTGGATTTTGTTGAATGCCTTTTTGGCATTGATTGAGATGATAATGTGGTTCTTTTCCTTCAATTGGTTAATGTGGTGTATTACATTGATTGATTTTTTTATGTTGAACTGGCCTTGCATACCAGGAATAAATCCCATTTGGTCTTGATGTATAAATCTTTTCATATGCTGTTGGATTCTATTTGCAAGTATTTTGTTGAGGATTTTTGTATCTCTGTTCATTAGATTGGTCTGTAATTTTCTTTTCTTGTAGTATCTTTGTCTGGCTTTGATATTAGGGTGATGTTGGCTTCATAAAATGTGTTGGGTAATTTTCCCTCCTCTTCAAATTTTTGGAAGAGTTTACAGAATTGGTGTTAATTCTTTTTGAAATGCTTGGTAGAATTCACCTGTGAAGCCATCTGGTCCTGGAATTTTCTTTGCTGGGAGATGACAAATTGACTCTCTTTATTTGTGATTGGTTTGTTAAGTTCTTGTATTTCTTGTAGCGTCAGTGTAGGTTGTGCATTTCTAGGAATTTGTCCATTTCGTCTAGGTTGTCTAATTTGTTGGCATACAGTTTCTCATAATAACCTTACAATCTTTTTTATTTTTGTGGGGTCAGTCATAACTTCCCCCCTTTCACTTGTGATTGTATTTATTTGCATCTTCTCTCTTTTTTTCTTTGTTAGTTTAGCTAGGGGTTTGTCAATTTTATTGATCTTCTCAAAAAACAGCTTTTGGTTTTGTTGATTTTCTCTATTGTTTTTTTGTTCTCAATTTCATTTATTTCTACTCTAATCTTTATTATTTCTTCCCTTCTGCTTGCTTTGGGGTTGGTTTGCTGTTCTTTTTCTAGTTTCTCTCGTTGTTCAGTTAAATCTTTGAGGTTAGCTCTTCTTTTTCAATATAGGCATTAATGCTATAAATTTCCCTCTCAAGACTGCCTTCGCTGTATCCCATAAGTTTTGATAAGTTTTGTTCTTGTTTTCACTTGTCTCAATGTATTTACTGATTTCCCTTGCAATTTCTTCTTTGACCCACTGATTATTTAGGAGTGTTTTGTTCATCCTCCACACATTTGTGAATTTACTTTTTTCCTATCTATTGTTGATTTCCAGTTTCATTCCATTATTATCTGAGAAGGTGCTTTGTATAATTTTAATCTAGGGGCAGATGTGGCTCAAATGGTTGGGTGTCTGTCTCCCATATGGAGGGACCTGAGTTCGATCCCCGGGACCTCCTGGTAAAAATAAAGAAAAATATAGAGAAATATAGAAGGCATGCGGGCTGCCAGGCACTACAAGTGGGTGCATCGGCAGGCCTCGTGCGCTGCTAGGCCCCGTGCGCCATCAGTCCCTGAGAGCGGGTGTGCCCCCAGGCCCCGCTGAGCCATGAAGCAAGATGATGACGTAACAGGAGAGTGACACAAGGGAGAGCCAAGATGAGGCGCACCGATAAAACCAGGAACTAAGGTGTCTCTCCCACATTGGAGGTTCCCAGGATCGAATCCCGAAGAAGACAGGAGGAGAAGGATGAGAAGAGAGGGCAGGAAACACACACAGAATTGCCCAGTGAATGGACACAAAAATAGCAAAAACGTGTGTGTGTTGTGTGTGTGCGCGCAAAAATGGATAAATATAAATAAATAATAAATAAATAAATAAATAAATCTTCAAAAAAAATCAATCTTTTTATATTTATTGAGAACTGCATTGTGCCCTAACGTGTGATCTATCCTGTAGAACGATTCATGGGCACATGAGAAGAATATATAATCCGCTGTGTTTGCATGCAGTGTTCTATATATGTCTGTTAGGTCTAACTCGTTTATCTTACTGATCAAGTTCTCTGTTTCCTTATTGATCTTCTGTCTAGTTGTTCTATCTAATGATGTGTGTTGGGTGTTGAATTCTCCAGTGATGATTGTAGAGATGTCTGTTTTTCCCTTCGGTTTTGCCAGAGTTTGTGTCATGTGTTTTGGGGGGCACCCTGCTTAGGTGCATAGATATTTATGACTGTTATATCTTCCTGGTGGATTGTTCCTTCTATTAATACATAATGGCTTTCTGTATCTCTTATAACTTTTTTGCATTTAAAGTCTGTTTTGTCTGATATTAATATAGCTACCCCTGCTCTTTTTTTTTGGTTACTATTGGCATGGAGTATCTTTTTCCAACTTTTCACTTTCAGCCAGTTTGTATCCCTGGGTCTAAGGTGAGTTTCTTTTAAGCATCATATGGATGGCTCATGTTTTTTTATCCATTCTGATAGCCTGTATCTTTTCATTGGGGAGGTTAATCCATTCACATTCAGTGATATTATTGTAAATGCATTATTTACTTCCACATTTTATTCTTTGGTTTTCATATGTCTTATCGTATTGTTGTCTTTTCACTCTTTTGGTTATTCTTCCTGCTATTCTTTCTTCTATACTCTCCTCCAAGCCTCTCTCCCCTGTCTTTTTCTTTCATGTTCTAAGGCTTCCTTTAATATTTCCTGCAAAGGTGGATTCTTTTGCAAACTGTCTTAGTTTTTCTTTGTGAATATTTTATACTCACCTTCATATTTGAAGGCTAATTTTGTTCGGTAAAGAATTCTTGGGGGAAGCGGCTGTGGCTCAATCAGTAGGGCTCCCGTTTACCATATGGGAGGCCCCGGGTTCGGTTCCCGGGGCCTCCTGGTGAAGGCAAGCCCGCCCGCACGGCGTGGTTAGCTGACCCAGCGAGCACAAGCAGCAAGGGGGGGATAAATGAATAAATAAATAAAAATCTTAAAAAAAAAAAAAAATAAAAAAAAATAAAAGAATTCTTGGCTGGCAGTTTTTCTCTTACAGTGTCCTAATGGTATCATACCACTGTCTTCTCACCTCCATGGTTTCTGAAGAGAAATCTGCACTAAATCTTACTGGTTGTCCCTTTTATGTAATGATTTGCTTCTCCCTTGCTCTTCTGAGAATTTTCTCTTTATCTTTGACATTTGACATTCTGAGTAGTATGTGTCTTGGAGTAGGTCTCTTTGGATTTATTTTGATTGGGGTCTGGTGTGCTTCTTGGACATGTAAGTTCATTTCTTTCATAAGATTTGGGGAATTTTCAGCTATTATTTCCTCAAATACTCTTTCTGCCCCCTTCCCCTTCTCTTCTTCTTCTGGAAATTCTGTCACATGTATATTGTTGCGTTTCATATTGTCATTCAACTCTCTGAGCCCCTGCTCAATTTTTTCCATTCTTTTCTCTCTTCCAATTTCTGTATCACTTATTCTTTTTCTGTCATTTCAAGTCTGCTGTTGTATGTCACTAATGTGTTTTTGATCGCACCTATCGTGTCTTTCATTCCTATGTGCGCTGTCTTACTTTTCTGTTCAGGATTTCAAATTCTTCTTTGCTCGTCCAGTGTCTTCTTGATGTTGTTTATCTCTTTAGCTATATTGTCTTTCAACTTACTAATTTGATTTTGGAAATTTGATGACTGAGTCAATCTCTTTATTTTTAACTGGTCTGTTGAGGTCTTCTATTTCTTCTAGAGTCAGTGTTGGTTGAGGTGTTTCTAAGAATTGTCCATTTCATCTAAGTTTTCCAATTTGTTGGCATACAGTTGTTATAGTATCCTCTTATGATTCTTTTTATTTCTGTGGTCAGTAGTAATGTCCTCCCTACTCACTTTCTGATTTTATTTGCATCTTTATTTTTTTCTATATCAGTTTAAATAAGGATTTGTCGATTTTATTGATCTTCTCAAAGAGCTGAGGTTTGCTTTTGTTAATTCTCTCATTTTTAAAAAATTCTCAGTTTCATTTATTTCTGTTCTAATCCTTTTATTACTTTCCTTCTTTGTCCTTTGGGATTAGTTTGTTGTTGTCTTTCTAGTTCATCCAGGTGTGCAGGTGTGCAGTTTGGTCTTTGATTTTAGGTATTTCTTCTTCTTTTTTTAAGATTTATTTATTTATTTAATTAAAAAAAATTTTTTTTACCTCCCCCTCCTTCAGATGGTTATCTCATCTGTGTGCTCATTGTTTGCTTGCCTTCTCCAGGAGGCGCTGGGAACCGAACCCAGGATCTCCCACATGGGAAGCCAGTGCCCAACAGCCTGAGCCACATCTGCTCCCCGTGGGCTGCTGTGTCTCCTGGCTTGTGGCACCTGCTCCTTTATGCATCTGCTCATTGCAGCCGGTGCAGCGTCTAGCTCATTGTCGCAGTGTGGCATCTAGTTGTTGCAGCAGGTGCAATGTCTAGCTCGTTGCTGCGGGCGTGGCATCTGCTCATCTTCTTTAGGAGGCACCAGGACCTGAACCGGGACCTCTCATGTGGTAGGCAGGTGCCCAACTGGTTGGGCCACATCTGCTTTCCTATTCCTTCTTTTAAAGTAAGTATTGAGTGCTATAAATTTCCCTCTCATTACTGCCTTTGCTATACCCCATAGGTTTTGATATGTTGTGTTCTTGTTCTCATTCATTTCAAGATATTTACTGATTTCTCTTGTTATTTCTCTTTGACCCACTGAATAAGAGTGTGTTGTTTAATCTCCATATATTTGTGAGTTTTCCTTTTCTCTGCTTATTATTAAGTTGCAGCTTCATTCCGTTATGATCAGAGAAAATGCTTGTATAATTTAAATCTTTATTTATTGAGATCTGACTTATGACACAACATATGGTCTCTTCTCAGATGATCCATGCACATTTGAGAAGAATATATCTCTTGCTGTTTTGGGGTGTAATGTTCTGTATATATATCTGTTAGGTCTAGTTCATTTATTATTCAAGTTTTCTTTTTTCTAATTCCTCTTCTGTTTAGATGTTCCATCTGTTTATGAGTGGGGTGTATTGAAGTCTTCAATTATTATTGTAGAGACATCTATTTCTTCAGTTTTGCTAGTGTTTACCTCAGTCATGTATTTCAGGGCACAATGATTTAGTACATATATATTTATGGTTGTTATTTCCTTTTGGTGGATTTACTCTTTTATTAATATATAGTGTCCTCCTTTGTCTATTATAACAGCTTTTGTCTTAGTCTCTTTTGTCTGATATTAGTATAGTTATTCCACCTCTTTTTTGATCACTTTTTGCTTGGAATATCTTTTTCCAACCTTTCACTTTCAAACTGGTTGTGTCCTTACATCTGAGGTGATTCTCTTGTAGACAGCATATAAATGGCTCATATTTTTTTAAATCCATTCTATCAGTTTATGTCTTTTGATTGGGGAGTTCAAGCCATTAATATTCAATGTTATTACTGTAAAGGCAGTACTTATTTCAGCCATTTTGTCCTTTGGTTTTTAAATGCCGTATCTTTTTTTTTTTTCCCTCTCTTTATACCCTTTTAATTACCCTTACTGATTATCTTTTCCTCACTGTTTTCTAAGACACCCTCTCCTGTCTTTTCCTTTCAGCCTGTAGAACTTCCTTTAGTATTTCTTGTAGGTCTCTTAATGAACTCTCAGTTTCTGTTGATCTGCATGTATTTTAGACTCTCTCATATTTAAAGAACAGTTTTGTTGGATAAAGAATTTTTAGCTGGCAGTTTTTCTTTCAGCTTCTTAAATATATCATACCACTCCTTCTCTTCTCCATAGTTTCTGATGAGAAATCGGCAGTTAGTCTTATGATAGATCCTTTGTATGTGACAAATCACTTTTTCCTTGATACTTTCATTATTCTCTCTTTATCTTTGGTATTTGGCATTCTGATTAATATGTTTCTCAGAGTAGGTCTTAGGATTTGTACTCTTTGAAGTACATTGTGTTTCTTAGCCATGTACATTCATGTCTTTTGTAAGACATGAATTTTAGCTCTTCTTCATCTGATTCTTATTTTGGATATGTGGTACACATTTTAAGGTTGTTGTTCTTGTGTAATTGTTTCAACTCCAGGAGAAAGCTTCCTTTTCTCTTTTTCTTCTCTGGGAATCTTGAGCTGTTCTCTTTATTTTTCCTCTGTAGTTTTTTATTTTACACTCCTTTCATTGTCTCTAGCAGCTTTAGCCTGGATGGCAAATTCTGGGAGGATGGTCACTCTGAATATGATTTTCCCAGTTAGTATTTCCCAGCTTGCCCAGCTGATGGCAGTCTTCAGCAGATTGTTCCCTGTAGCCCTGAAGAAGCATTGTGTGTGTGTGTGTGTGTGTATGTGTATATATGTATGTATTTATTTGGCTCGCTTGCTCACCTTTTTACCAGGAGGTCCCAGGGATTGAACCCAGGGCCTCCCATATGGTAGACAGATGCCCAATCACTTGAGCCACATCTACTTCCCAGCATTGTGTCTTTAAATCTCCACTGCCTCTGACCCTATCCTGGGCAGGGTTGAAACAGTGGCTGCCCCCACCTTTGTTTGGGGTGTGTTTAAACTGTAGGTCAGAACCAGGACCCAGTAGTATGAATGCTCTAAACAAAAGCCATGATCAGTGCTTTGGCCATTCCCACCCCAGTCCTTGGGAAAGTAGATTTTTATGTCCCTTTCTGTCAGCAGCAGCTAGCCAGGGACTAAACCCCAAGGTGTAGTTCATGTGAGTGGGGCAGCCACTGTATGGAGAGAGCTACTCACTGTTCTTAAAGGTAGTTTATCAGCCTCTTCCACTCTTTCCTTGATGCTGTACAGTGTTCTTCTGTCCTCCAGAGCCCCATAACAGTTGTTTTTGACAGTTTCTACCTGTTTGATAGCTGTTTTGTAGGAAGTAATGAGTCCTGAAGCTCCCTAACCTGCCAACTTTATTTGAGAATGCCTTAATCTCTCCCACATTTTTGATAGAAAGACTTGCTGGATATAAAATTCTTGGTGGTTCATTATTTTCTTTCAGCACGTTAAGTATTAACCCACTGCCTTCTTGCCTCCGTGGTTTCTGATGAGAAATTGGCACTCAGTCTAATTGGGACTCCCTTGTATATAACACGTTTTCTGTTGCATCTTTCAGTACTCTCTTCTCCTTTGAATTTGACAGTTTAGCCAGTGTATGATGGGGGTGTGGTTTTCTTCATGTTTTTCCTGTGTGTAGTGTTCTCAGGGCTTCTTGGATGTGCATATTCATGTTTTTGCTGCATTTGGGAAGTTAATCTGTCATTAGGTCGTTGAATATTTCTTCTGCCCCTTTGTCCTTTTCTTCACTTTCTTAGATTCCTGTAATGCATATTTTGGTATGCTTGATGGCTTCCCAGGGGTGTCTTAGGCTATCTTCACTTTTTATTATTATTTTTTCTTTCTTCTCCTCAGCCTTACTCCTTTCAATATTCTTGTTTTCAAGTTTGCTTTTTCTTCTGCCAGTTCCAATCTCCTGTTGAAATATTGCTTAGCCGTCAACGCCAGTAGTTCTGATTGATTCCTTTTTAAAATTTCTATCTCTTTACTAAAATTCTTATATTGTTTGTTCATTGTTTTCCTGATATCCTTTAATTCTTTCTCTGTACTTTCCTTCATCTCCTTGAGAAAATTTAAGGTCTAGTCTTCGTTGGTATTTTCTGGATTTTTATTTTTGGTCATCCATCATTTCCTGTTTCTTTGTCTTATCATTTGTTGCAGTGTACAATTTTAGTGTTTTAAAATGTTAACTCTGGGATGGGATTTGTTTCCCTGAGATGTCTGTTTCTTGATTTTGTAACCTGCTGGTGATATGAGAGATTTTTTTTTTGAGTGTCAGGTGTCCCATGAGGGAAGCCTGCCCAAGGTGACTATAAAATGTAGAGTTCTCCCTGTCATTTCTGGGTCTATGTTTTGTCCTGAGCTCACCCTTGTTAGTAACTTTGGCATTCCCCTGTTTACAGGGGTTTGAATGCCTCCTCTATTTCCCAGGAGACAGACTTCCTCCCTCTTCCTGGTGTTTAAAGCAGGCAGGACTTTTTCCTAGTTCACTTGCCTAAATAATTTCTTACCTTGCTTTCATTGTAGTCTCAAGCTGCTTTTGCCCGGAATTTATGTTTGACTGTTTTTTATAATTTCCATCTCTGTTGTTTTCAGACGGTTTTCTGATTTCCTTTCAGTCTTTGCATAGGGGTACCTTTAGCTCATTGACGACATTTAAGACATTTATAGTCTTTGACTAATAGTTCCATTGTATTAGTCTCCTCAGAGTTGGTTTTTGGCAAGTGTTTTTTTTTTTTTTTAATGAATGGACCATAGTTTCCTGTGTGTGTGTTGTAATTTTTTTGTTGAACTAGACATTGAGTTTTATGTTGTAACTATTGAAATCTAGTTCTCTCATTCCTTTGGATAAAAAGTGTTTTTTTGTTTTGTTTTGTTGTTGAGGGATAGAGTCATCAATTTGTGAGATTTCCAAACTGTTTTTGCCCTCATTTGGGGAATGGAAAGAGTGAGGAAAAAAAAAATTGGTACTGCCTTTTTAAGACTCCTCTGCTGGTTTTGCCTTAGAGAGCTTAGAACATCAACTACCATCAGACCTTGCCCTCCAAGTGATCTGAAGTAGCTAATCCAAACCAGTGGTCAACCCATCAGATTTCATACCCTTGGAATTTGAAGGACTAGGTTCTTGCTGCCTTGGCACCAGCAAGCTGCACCAGGAGCCCTGGGCACATTTCCCACTGCTACCTACCATGTGGTTGGGGTTGGGGGATCATAGCCACTGCAAAGGAGGGTGAAATTCACCGATCTTTTCTGCAGTTTGCCACTTTTTCCCCCAGCTTTTCCCTGGGCACTGTACCTTGTTCCACTAGACTCCAGAGATTCAAAATAGTTGATTTCAGACAGTTCCTGTTGTGGTTGTTTTGTTTGAGGTACTGATTCCCGAAGCTTCCTAATCCACCATCAACCTACAGTCCTCCCCATGCTCCTTTTTGTAATGATAAATATTTTTTAAATAAAAGGAAAAGGTTATAATTAAAAAAAAAAGTCAGTGTACTTGTCTGCCAGAGGTGTGCCAATGCAAAGTACCAGAAATCGGTTGGCTTTTGTAATGGGGATTTTTTTTAAATATAATTTTTTCTATTTTTTAAATATACTTAGATTACATAAATGTTACACAAAAAATATAGGATTTCCATATGCCCCACCTCCCATTCCTCCCATAGCCTCCCACATAAACATTCTCCATTAGTGTGGCACATTAATTGTAATTGATAAACACATCCTGGGGTTTTGCCATTAAGCATGGACCATAGTTCACATTGTAGCCCACACTCTCTTCCACACAGTTCTGCATGTAATGTGATGATATAAAATGGCCTATATCTGTCATTGCAATGTCACTCAGGACAATTCCCAAGTCCTGAAAAAGCCCCTGTATTGCAACTGCTTTTCCCTCTCCCTGCCCCTAGAGCCTCCAGTGGCCACTGGCTCCACATCAAGGTTGTAATTTCTTCCATTGCTTGAATCACAATATATCTGTAGTAGAATACTAGTAAATCCACTCTAGTCCATAGCTCGTCCCCCAATCCTGAGGATTCTGAGATGGTAATGTCCACTCCACCTCCAATTGAGAGGGGGCTTATATCCCATGGGGAAGATGGATGGGACTATCCTGCCTGCAGCTGCAGACTTTCTCCTTTCCCTGGATGGCCATTGTCCATCATCATCTTGCTGCCAGTTGTCCTGTAGAGTAGGAGTTGCAGCTCCACCGAGGGAGTTAAATCTCCAAGGCCAAATCAAGGTATCCTCAGAGATGCTTTCTTTACAAAGTCAGCTACTGTTGATCCCCGTGTGTTGCCATGTGGTGAAGCAAGGTAGTTGCCGATCTCTACTAGTTTTCTCCTTTGCTTCCTCTTCCTCTTGAGCTTTGTGCTTAAGTGATTCTGTAGTCCCCTTTCTCCTGGCATAGGCCTTGTTTCTTTCTGGGCCTTCTATATCAGTCTCAGCTGTTCTGCTGTCTTCCCAAGGTCAACTGTAAACTGTGAGGCAAATGAGTATCTGGGGCCTCAGCTGTTTGAGCCTTCTCCTTTCTGTCACATGGCAGGATAAAAAATGACAGAGCTCTCTTCCTGTGTGTCTGTCTGACTGAGTATCCATTTATATTAGACCCAGCAAGGAGTCAGGGACTCAGCCTGAGTCATGCCCACTGACATAGTTGAATCAAAAGCCTTAACAGGTAATTAATCAAAGGCACCTTAGCTGAATTTAATGCAATCAAAGGATATCACATCCAGAGGAATAGATTAGTTTACAAGCATAATCTTTCTCTTTTTGGGAGTCATAAAATAATCTCAAACTGCCACACTCAAGAAAGGTGGCTTATATAAAAGGATGTTCTAGAGTGGTTCACAAATGTAATTTTTCGCACTCTAATTTCAACTAAGGAGAAAATGGACATGAATGGATTCAGTATTACTGCACCTCTCTAACCATCACTGCTTCTTATATGGACTTTTGTCACCTAAGTACAGACAATTTGAGGATACTACTTTCTAATAAATGTCTGGCATCCTGGAATTCTATTTTGCTGTTTGATGCTCTGGAAATCAGTTGAGGAGATGGTATGTTTAACCTCTTTCTAAGAAAGTTGAGAAATCTTTATGTCTCCATAGAAGGCGATTCCCCTTCTACAAGGGGTACTTGCTATTATAGAGCTGTATTTTCCCTGGGAGTCAGATTTAGATCTGCTCCAGGCATTTAATGCAAGTGCTTTATTTAGACCACAAAAAACAACAAAGAATTTGAATCCAATGACTTTGGCTTAGGAGATTTTCACACTTCCCAATGGTATTACTAGTCACATGTCTGTACTATAAAAAAATCTTCAGTCTTCTCTAAGTAAATATCTGATTTTGGGCATGGTGTCCCAGTTTTATTGACTAATTGAGTTAGCTAAAAAATACATACTTCCGGTTAACTGAGGGAGGTAACTTGCAAAGAGGTGTTGACAATAAATGATTGAATGTTGGAATATGAGTGCCACTGATAGACATTGCATTTCCTCCAGTTAATGTTCAGCCATTCCTTTTTAAAAATAGTTAAATACCAGGATGTTATTTTTTTTTTTAACTTTATTTTGAAATAATTTTAGATTTATAATTGAGTGTAAAGGTAGTTCAAAGGGTTCCTGTATACGAACATCTTATATAACCTTAGTATGTTCATCAAAACTAAGAAATTAACCTTGTTATAATGCTATTAATTAAACTACAGACTTCTCTCAGATTTCACCAGTTTTTTTTTTTTTAATGAACTTTTTCTGTTCTAGGATCCAATCCAAGATACCTTGTTGCATTTACTATTCATGTCTTTGATAGTTTCTAGGTCTTTCCTTGTTTTCCATGACCTTAACAATTTTGAAGTGTACTGTTAGAGTACTTTGTAAAATGTCCCTAAATTTGGATTTGTCTAATGTTTGTTCATAATCAGACTGGGATTATGGAGTTTTAGGAAGAATACCATAGAAGGATAATGCTCATCTTACCATATCATATCAGGGGGTACATGATATTAACATGACTATTACTGGTGATGAGAACTTTGATCATTTGGTTAAGGTAGTTTTGCCAGGTTTCTCCCCTGTAAAATGAGTAATTTTAGCTTTCTCTACTCCATTTGTTTGAAACCCAGCCCGCACTGAAGGGGAGGGGAATTAAGCTCCATTTCTTTGAGAGTTGTAGTATCAAAGAATGTGTAGATGTATATTAAAACCCACGTAAATATTTGGGGGGGGGGGATACTTTGACACCCTTTAAATATCCTGTTTCTCCTTAAAATTTTGTCTAGTAATTTCAGCATTAAACAGTAGGTTTTTCCCACAGGATAGAATCATCTTTTAAGGAGCATGTCATTCAATATAAAAGAGAATATGGGTTAATCTAAAAGCTAAATCAAATGAGTAAAACATACATTAGGAAAAGGGGACAGATAAATGCAGTCATTTTACACTTTTGGAATTCAGCTCATCTGTTATGGTGTTGTCCTAATTTTTACTGAATTATTACATTAGAATGTAGATTTTGTGAAAGCACCAATCTCAAATATTGTACTGTATGTCAAATGTTGTATGTATGTCGTACTGGATGTTGTACTGTAACTGGAATATATGTAAAGACTAAGTGCCAGGGAAGCGGCTGTGGCTCAATCAGTAGGGCTCCCGTTTACCATATGGGAGGCCCCGGGTTCGGTTCCTGGGGCCTCCTGGTGAAGGCAAGCCCGCCCGCACGGCGTGGTTAGCAGACCCAGCAAGCACAAGCAGCAAGGGGGGCATAAATGAATAAATAAATAAAATCTTTAAAAAAAAAAAAAAAAAAAAAAAAGACTAAGTGCCAGTGAAAGGCCAGTGGAAATCCTCATTTCAATCTTAAGATTAGTAAATTTCTTTTTCAAGCAAAAATAATGCTGGGGTCAGTAGCTAAAACCTGCTTATCTCCCATATTTTTCATCTTTCTATGGCAGCTTTATGCATTACTATATTTTATTTAATTGTCCTGTTTATTGTTCCTTTCCCTTGCATTAGAATATAAGCTCAGTGAGGACAAGACTTTTTTTTCAATAACCCCCGCCCCCATGGCTCCCTTGTCTTTCTGCTCATTGTCTGCTCATGGTATCTGCCCATCTTCTTTAGGAGGCACCAGAACTGAACCTGGGACCTCCTGTGTGGGAGGTAGGTGCCCAACCACTTGAGCCACACCCGCTCCCTGCTCTTTTGAGTCAGCTCATCTTTTTTAGGAGGCACTTGAAACTGAACCCAGGACCTCCCATGTGGGAGGTAGGTGCCCAACTTCTTGGGCCACATTGGCTCTGAGGACAAGATTTTTATCTTTTTTTGTTCTCTACCCCACTGCTTTTTTTTTTTTTTTGAGGTACTGGGGGCCAGGGATTGACCCGGGACCTTGTATGTGGGAAGCCAGCACTCAACCACTGAGCCACATTGGCTTCCCTGGGTTGGTTTTCTCTCTCTCTCTTTTTTTTTTTTTTCTCAGGAGGCACCTGGAACCAAATCCAGGGCCTCCCACCCCCATGGCTTTTAACAGTGTCTGGTGCATAATGAGTGTTTAATAAGTATTAGTTGGGTGAATGAAAAAAAAAGACTAAAACTGAGATTAAAATTTCAGTTGAAATAGAATTCTGGCATAATGTTTTGAGGTTATACTCGGTTAAATAACAGGTCTGTAATTTTGAAGAATTGAAGTAATGTTGGAAATAGTGTAAAATTTGAGGAGGTCCCATCGAGAGATACTTGTAATGAATAATTCAGTAGGCTTAGTTAACCATAACTATTTCAAGCATTATTTCCTAAACTTTTGTACTGTACTGACCCCATTTAAATGAAAAAAAATAAAATAAAATGAAACATCATGTAATAATTCCCAAATGTGAAGTTAAAATTATTTTTGTAATGGCAGTTAAATGTCTGCAGTTAAATGTCTGCATTAATAAAGCTATGCATAAGCACCTTACCAATTATAACAAAACAAATTTATTAATCAGATATAAACAGAACCATAATTGATTTAAGTTGTCATGAATTTAACAATATTAACTTGATATGATAGATGTTTTGCTTGAAGTTAAATAGGAGGTTGCATCATGTATATGATTCATTCATGTACGATGATATTTGTGCTGTTGATTACATTATGTCAATTTTTCCATCACATTTCTCAATTTGAATTACTACAAGTTTTGTTTAATGTGTCATGATGGATTTATTTCGCAGTCTGAATTATTTACGTAGTGCCTATCTCTGTTGGTTTCTTTAGTGGGGATGTAAGTACAACTCAGACATCAATACTGAAGTTGCTTGGAATGACTCACATTCTGCTGGCCTGTAGTGTACTTATACAGTATGTCTTAAAAGTCAGGAAACAGGATATACTTATAATTTTTTTAACAAATCAATTTTATTGATACATATTAGTAAAGCATAAATCCATCCAAAGTATACAATCACTGATATTCAGTGTAATCACATATTTGTACATTCATCACTTCAATCATTCTTAGAAGGATATACTTATATTTATATGATATGGTAGTTATAGTTTCAAATAATATTCTTAAGTTTTTTCTTCAACCTTCAGGTACCTCTACTAGTGCTAAATTTAAGGCAGTGGAATCAATTATTAATTTGAAAAAAAAAAAACAAAAAAACAAAACACAGTTCATATCATGCAGAGGGTCCCAGAAGTCTGGGAACATAAGATAAATACTGTACTTACTGTACTTTTCTTCAGCTAGCCATTAGATTTATTACTTTAAATTTATAGATACTTCTCAAAAGGTGTGTGGAAAAACTTAATGAGCATACTATATGAATATGTAACTATGCTTTAAAAAATTATTTTATATTTCTTGGGATTTTGGATACTTTGTATATTAATTTGTGTTGATTTAAAAGACATGGGGCTTCTGGGCCACAGCTTGGTGAATACTTGCCTTTAAAGGATTTTATTATCCAAGTTCTTTATTTAGATGAAAAGATGGAGAGAAACAAGTCTTCTAGACTTGCTGGTAATTAATGTTTGTGGGATTAGGAGCAGGAGTACAAATGGAGGCTCACAGAGCTTTCATAAGTCTTATTAAAAAGTTATAAATAAATCAAGCTAAAAAAAACCTGTTTAGTAAAATGTTTTTGTCCTCCCTTCATAGTCATACCTTTATAATGACTTTGGAAACAAGGTTAGAATATAGTATTACTTGGAGTTTTGGACTAGACCGTGGGGGTGCAGAGAGAGCCACCCTTTGGCTTCTGGTCCACAGCCTTTCCTTCTTCTCGCTGCAGCTCTTTACCACAGTTGAGGGGACTTTGGCACACGTGTGGACAACACAGTCTACATGTCCATGCTCTGTTCACACCCTCAACAAACAGTTGCCTCTTGGTCACCCTTGAGGCCTAAGGGTTTACACACTAAGGCAGTTTTCCTTCTGAGGGACTGATCTGGTTAAACAAAGTTTGAAAGCTTGGCTCAGGGGCGTTTGGGCGGGAAATTCCAGGGTCCTGAGTACTCAGAGCATGGTAAGGAGCATGTGTTCCAGGTGGACTAATCCCTTTGATCCCAGAGCTCAGTCTTTTAAATATTTGCCAATCTGATATGTAAATAATGATGAATTGATCTTTTAAATTCCTGTGATTCAATGACATGAATCATTATATTATCCTGCCAGTTTTTTTTTAAACAAATCAAATTTTTAAAAAAATATTTATTATTTTATTTTATTTACCGCCCCCCCCACCCCCCGCTGCTTGTGCCTGCTGTGTCCATTTGCTTTGCATTTTTTTGCATCTGCTTGTCTCCCTTTGTTGTGTCATCTTGCTGCGCCACGCGGGCCATCAGCTCAGCTGGCTTGCTTGCCTTTACCAAGAGGATCCAGGAATCGAACCCGGGGCCTCCCATATGATAAACGGGAGCTCAACCAATTGAGCCACAGCAGCTTCCCTAAACAAATCAATTTTATTGATACATGTTAATAAAGTATACAATTCATCCAAAGTGTACATTCAGTGGTATTTGGTATAATCACATAGTTGTGCATTCTCAAAGAGTTTCATGATCCCACAGGTTAAGAATCATTAAAACCCTAACAGCCATTGATTATACACTTTTGATCGATTGTGTGGTATGTCAATATGTCCCAATAAAACTGCTTTAAAATAAACAAACATGAAGGAGTAGCCGGAAATAGCAACTGTGTACAGCAGGGGAAGCATAGGGAGATTGAAAGGTGATGAATTTTTTTGTCTGTTTTTTGTTTATTATTATTATTATTGAAATAATGAAAATGCTCTAATAATTGAAGTGATGAATGCACAACTATGTGATAATGCCAGATCCCATTGATTGTACACTTTGGATGGATTGTATGCTTTACCACACACAAAAAAATCATTAAAACTTAACGACCTTTTTATATCTTAAAATGCCTTTTTATAAAATATCCCCTTTCTGTTTTTGCATTTTGAGGTTCACATGAGTTTGCTTTCTATAGTTAAGCTAGAACAGTGAATATCAGACTAGTGCTTCTTTTTTATAGAGCATATATATTTTGTAATGCCCTGCCCCTCTTTTCTGTTTGAAATGAAATTTATAGATGGTATAATGTACCTACCCACAAACAGGCTTTCAAAAAAATTTTCCTACTAACTGTAATAAAGATTCATAAAGAAAAAGTGCTGTAATAAAATGCATTGTCATGACTGTATTAGGAAACTTAATGAAATAGTTATTGTAGTTTCTGGCTACATATTGGAATCACCTGGAGGACTTAAAATATTGATGCCTGTTCACTTTAAAATTAAAACAGACATCATTCACTCCAAGGTATTTACCCAAGAGAATTGAAAAATAAGTTCCCCAAAATGTGCAGAGGGCTTATATTAGCTTTATAGCCCCTAAATGGAAACAATTCAATTTGGTTTAGCAGAAAAAAGGGACAATTTGCAATGTATTCACACAAATGGATATGACAGGGTAGTCAGAAACAGTGAACTACTGATAAAAAAAAAATGGATGAATCTCAGAAATATTGTGTTTAGTTAAAGAAGCTGTACAAAACAGAGTAGATACTATATGATTCTATTTATATGAAGATAAAAACTAAACTACAGTGTTAGAAACATGAAGAATGGTTGTATTTGGGCAGATTGACTAGAAGAGGATATGAGGAAACTTTCTGGGTGATGGAAATGTTCTGTATCTTAATTTGGGTGTTTGCCACCCCAACGGTATTTTACTTAATATCTGTGCATTTCACTGTACATAAATTGTTCCTCAAAAACAATGAAATAACATAAAACAAAAATACTGATGTTCTGGTACTCCATACCAGAGATTCTGGTTTAATTGGTCTGAAGTGCTGACCTAGTCAGAGATAATTCTCATGTGTAGCCAGAGTTAAAAATTTCTGGTAAAAAATGCCTGCCTTTTGTAGAGACTCACCATAAATGCAAATGCTGCACATGCAGATTGATACAGGAGTGTTATGCTAGCAACTAAATTACTATTAGAAGAGGCATTGCCATTTGTGACAAGATTTTCTGAAATGGAGAAACAACTCTTGGTAGTTTCATAGAAAACCAAGTTTAATCTTCCCTTAAATTACTGGGTAGTAGCAATCTATTAAAATAATGCAAAAACTTTTCTGTTTAGATGTTCATGAAGTTAGGTTCTAGGCCCAGATAGTTATAAATTTGTTTATAGCTTCATAACTATAGGGCATTTGAAAGTTGTAATGTGAAGGTAAGTCATACACAGGACATCTACTCTCTTTGGCTCCCTGGCAAGTCAACTCACTGTGACATCTGAAAATGTGCTTATACATTTTCAAAATGACCGTTTTGAGGGTCTTGTCGAACTGAATTCTCTAAACCTTGCATATATGTTTAATTTCCATAAAAAGGGAGATCTTTAACACCTGATAAACTGCTTAAAACATCTGAATTTCAGGTCTTCAATCCTTACACTGCATTTCTGAAATTTGGAAAGTTCTGAAAACTGAACTTTTTTTTCTTAACTCATTTGTTGGCAAAATCTAACCTAACTTGAAGCCTTTTTTTCGGTGTTTGTTTATATCATTTTCCTATTTAGAGTGACTACTTATACATAACATTCCCTGCAGAAATTTTGTGTTTGAATATGGGATGCTCTCCCATACCCCACTTAGGTGAGTTTTGTAATGTTCAATATATATTCCTTTTAACCATTCTACTAAATGAAAATTTCTAAATTCTGAAATATATCTACTGGCCTGAAGGGTTTGGATAAGAGACTGTGGATCTGTATTACTGATAATTCGTTAGCAGGTAATGTTAGTGAATATAAACAGTTTTGGGAGTCTAATCAAGTGTATCCAGAATTATTTCCACTAGGAAACACTACCTTTATCTTCTGATATTAGACATGGCTCTTGCTTATATTTTGTCAACTCCCTTATTCTGCAGAATTTACTACTTTTGTATTTAAGTTAGAGAATGTTTGGTTAGAAATTTTGGATAGCTTTGGTGGGGAGGGTACTTTTTGGTTTTGAGAACAAGTAGCCAGTTGGACTGACATACTATCTGTAACCGTTGGGGAATTTGATGTAATTATGAATTCCAAAAATATATAATTGGATCATGCTTGTAAACTGATCTGTTAATCTGGGCATGATTAGGTTAGGATTAGGGCGTTGAGCCCCACCCCTTGGTGGGTGGGGAATTGAATATTAAAGGCAAGGCAAAGGACAGTTGAGATAGTCTTTTGCGAAGCAGTTTTGATGTTAGAAAGAAGGCACCAGGGGAAGAGAAGCAAGCTGTTCGCCTGATCGTCTGCAGCTGACCTCGTGGAGGAAACAGGAGCTAAGCCCGGAGAGAAATGCAGCCCCGGGAAGAGAGGAACCCCAGAGGCCTGAACCCTGGCAAATGCCGGCAGCTGTCTTGCTCTAACACATGGCAATGGACTGTGGTGAGAGAAGAAACTTAATGCTTTATGGCCTGGTATCTGTGGACTTATACCCCAAATAAATACCCTTTATAAAGACCAACCCATTTTTGGTATTTCACATTAGCACCCCTTTGGCTGACTAATACACTATACCTGTGTTGATACCAGGAGAGTTCATACAGATGAATCACTAATGAGAAGGTTTCCTGGGGTGCCTGGTAAAGTGCCATACCATTTTGGTGCTACAGAAAACTAATCATCTGTCATTTGAACAGAGTTCTTTTTAAAGTCAGGTAAGGCTTAAATTAGTACCTGAAAGAAATGCTGGTTAGAGTAATCGCTAAAGTTCTTGGGTGGTTCATGTGTTTTTATAGCTATGTGGATGGAAGACGGGTTGTTGCATTGTAAATGTATTATGTATATAAAAAATGATTTGAATGAAGAGAATTAATAGTGATTTTACATTTCACTGCAAAATTTCTATTGCTGCTCTCTTTAGTATGTCGGTGACTTCCCTACTTCTTGATGTACCTCTGTGTCCCAAAATTTATATAAAATGTGTTTGTTTAGAACTTCTTTATTTCTGCATTAATTGCCAAATTAGGCACTTGGAAAATTTTGTTGGGAGACTGGAGAAATTGTCTTAGCTTATGTTATGAGAAAAATGTGAAATGCATCTATATGGCTTAAGAGTTTAAATTGTAGTTTACAGATGTGTGTGTAACTGTGTGTAATTTGCATTAAAACCAAATATTAACTCTTAAGCATTTTAAGGGAAGAAACAATTTGTATGTTACGATTCTGTCTAAACTTTCATAAGCTTTTAAAGTACTCTATTATATTAATTGAAAGTATGTGTTAATATTTTGGTATTTATAAATGAAAGTGTTTCATATTCATGTTTTTAGACTTAATATTGAGGATTTAGGTGTTTTAAATAATTTTTTTCTATTTAACAATGAACAGTTAGGTTTAATTAGATTAATTATGGGGTTATAGAACAATCATGTGTAAAATACAGGATTCCCTTATACCACCCTATTATTAACGCTTTGCAATGATGTGGTACATTTGTTAAATTGATGAAAGCACATTTTTATAATTGTACTGTTAACTATATAGTCAGTGGCTTAGATTAGGTTTCCTTGTTTGTGCTGTACAGTCTTTATTTATTTATTTTATATTTATTTATTTATAAGAGGTACTGGGGATTGAACCCAGGACCTTGTACATGGGAAGCAGGTACTTAACCACTGGGCTACATCTGCTCCCCAATGAGAGTCAGTTTTTTCTTTTTCTTTCTTTTTTTTTTTATTTTTTAGGAGGTACTAGGGATTGAACCTGTGACCTTATACATGGGAAGCAGGTGCTTAACCACTTGAGCTATGTCTGCTCCCAGTCCTATTTATTTTTTAAAAAATTTTTATTCTGGTAACATATACATAACCTAAAATTTCCCCTTTTACCCACATTCAAATATATAATTCAGTGCCATTAATTATGTTCACAGTGTTGTGCTGGTCATCACCACCATCTATGACCAAAGTTTTTCCACCATGCCAAATATATTTTTTAAATTTATGTAGAATCTTTAGCTTGACTGCAAACATGTGGAAATGGATGGGACCAATGGCAACACACTACAGTGAGTATAACTAACATGACTGGCTTATAAAAGGGACTATGGTTGAAAGGGGCAGTCGAAGGACGCAAATATCAACCAAAAGAAAGCCAGAGAACAATCCAGGGACTGAACAATACAGTGAACCTAGAGGTAGATGAGGATTCCGATCAACAGCACAAATACAAGAATTTATCTCTATGATCTAGAACAAATGCCTATCACCACTACAAGTTGGTAAGAATATGGTGATGCATGGGAAAAATACAATCAGTGCAACCTACGGACCACAGTTAACAGCAATACTGCAATACTTCTGTACCAATGTCAAAGAAGGTGCTATTTCAACACTAAGGGTCAATAATAGGGGGGTTGGGATTTTTTTCTATTGGAGTAAGGAAAATGTTAAAAAATTTACTGAGACGATGACTGCACAACTCTGTGATGAAAGTAAGAGCCATTGAGTATACTTTGGATAGATAGTACAAAGCATGGGACTATATATAACACAGTGAACCATGGGTTGGAAAATGGACTGTGGTTAACAGTACAACTAAGAGTGTTTTCTCATGAACTATAAGAAATGTACAATAATGATACATGATGTTAATAGGGGGTGTATGGAAAAAACATACCAAATGTAGGCCATGGACCACAGTCAGTGGCAATAGTCCGATGATGCTCTTTCACAATCTCTAATATGTTCCACAACAGTGCAGGGCATTTGTGGAGGGGTGATGCACAGGAATTCTTAACATTATGCATGATTGCCCTGCAAGCCCATAACCTCTCCTATATGTATGTGTGTGTGCGTGTGTGTATATATATATATATTAAACCTATAACTGCCTTACTAAAAATTTTTAAAGAAGGATAAAAACAAGTTACAGACTGGGAGAACATATTTGGAAACCAGATATCTGACAAAGGACTTGTATCTCGAATATATAAAAAACCCTGAAAACTCAACATTAAGACAACCCAAACAATTTACTCATAAAACGGACAAATGACACATCAGACATTGTACTGCAGAGACTATAAAGATGGAAAATTAGCAAATGTTATCCATTGGGGAAATGCAAGTTAAAATAACTCTGAGTTACCTACATACCTATTAGAATGGCTAAAATAAAAAAACAGTTACTACACCAAATGCTAAGGAGTCTGTAGAGAAACTGGCTCACTTTCATATTGTTGGCAATGTAAAATGGTATAGCTATTCTGGAAATTGGTTTGGCACTTTCTTAAAAAACTATATGTAACTACCATAAGAACTAGCACTTGCACTCCTGGGTAATATATTGAAAAAAAAAAAAAAAAAAAGACCTGTTGAGGTTCAAAAGTGTTTAATTTTGTGGAGGTCCCATTTATCTATTTGTTTCTTTTGTTGTTTGTGCTTTGGCTATGAGGTCCAAGAAACCACCACCTACTGTAAGAGCTTTAAGATACGTTTTCTTCTAGTAGTTATATATAGTCTTGGCTTTCATATTTAGGTCTTTGATCCATTTTGAGTTGATTCTTCTGTAGGGTCCTTTTTCATTCTTTTGGTTATGGATATCCAAATGGAAGCACCATTTGTTGAAGAGACTGTTTTGTCCTGTTAACATGGACTTGGTTTAACGTTTGACTGGTTTGTCAAAAACCAGTTCACCGTAGAGGTGAGGATTTATTTCTGAACTTTCAATTCTATTCCACTGATTGATGTGTCTGTCTTTATGCCAATACCATGCTGTCTTGACCACTGTTGCTTTGTAATATGTTTCAAGGTCAGGCAGTGAAATTCCTCCCATGTCATTCCTTTTTTTCACAGTGCTTTTGGCTATTTGGGGTGCACTTTCCCTTCCAAATGAATTTGGTAATTGTCTTTTATATTTCTGTAAAGTAGGATGTTGGAACTTTCATTGGTATTGTATTGTCTTTAAATCAGTTTGGGTAGGATTGGCATCTTCACAATATTTAGTCTTCCAGTCCATGAACATGGGATGTCTTTACATTTGTTTAGGTCTTCATTGATTTCTTTTAGCATATAGGTCCTGTATTTCCTTGGTTAAATTGTTTCCTAGGTATTTGAATCTTTTTGTTGCTGTTGTAAATGGAATTTCCCCCCTGGTTTCCTCCTCACATTGTTCAATACTAGTGTACAGAAACATTATTGATTTTTTTTTTTCTGCATGTTTGTCATGTATCCTGCATACTTTGTTGAACTCATTTATTAGTTCGAGTAGCTACATTTCAGAATTTTCTAAATATAGGATCCTGTCATCTGCAAATAGTGAGAGCTTTACTCTTCCTATTTGGATTCCTTTTTTTCCTTGTCTAATTGCTCTAGCTAGAACTTCTAGCACAATGTTGAATAACAGTGGTGACAGTGGGCATTGTTGTCTTGTTCCTGATCTTAGAGGGGAAGCTTTCAACCTTTTCCCCATTGAGTATGATGTTGACTATGGGTTTCTCATATATGCCCTTTGTCATATTGAGGAATTTTCTTTCTGTTCCTATCTTTTGAAGTGTTTTTATCAAGAAAGGATACTGGGGTTTTGTCGAATGCTTTTTTCTGCATCCTCTTATGGGAAACAGTGTTAACTAATTTGCAGAAAATTTTTAAAACTACCATAGACCTCAACTTAGAGATCAATGGAGTGTCATTATATAAGGGTTAAATTTATAATCAGTAAAGATATAAAAGGTAGCATGATGGAAAACATCTTACAGTTTCTCAACAGCAACTAGTATTTTATTCAGGTTCTGGAAAAGGTCACTACTTCTTCCTCTGAATACCAAATAAAGTATATTTGGCTTGTGTTCAGTGCCTGTATTGTATGAAAAGTAATTCTTCTTTAAATGTTAGAGTAGCAAAGTGAGATTATCTGGCTGTGAGACGCTTTGTAGAAAAAAAAATTCAGATTTTTGTCTCACTCATTTTAAGACCCACATTTATTGAATGAAGAATAAGCAGGAATCACCTGCATTTTTCCTTTTATTTTTAAATGTAATTAAAAAATTTTTTTTTTACATCAGATATTGTTGCAGTTGGGCAGTTTGATGTAGTTATGAATTCCAAAAATATAATTGGATCATGCTTATAAACTGATTTGCTAATCTGGACATGATTAAGTTATGATTAGAGCATTGACTGGATTACGTCGGCAGGGTGTTGAGCCCCTCCCCTTGGTGGGTGGGGAATCAAATATAAAAGGCATGGCAAGAACAGAGTTGAAGCAGGTTTTGAGAAGCAGTTTTGATATCGGAGAGGAGGCTCCAGGAGAAGAGAAGTGAACCATTGTCCTGATAGTCTGCAGCTGACCTTGTGGAGGAACCAGAAGAGCTAAGCCCGGAGAGAAATGCAGCCCCTGGAAGAGAGGAACCCAAGAAGCCTGAACCTTGGCAAACATCACCAGCTGTCCTGCTCCAACATTGGCAATGGACTTTGGTGAGAGAAGAAATTTAACGCTTTATGGCCTGGTATCTGTGGACTTCTACCCCAAATAAATATCCTTTAAAAGACCAACCCATTTTTGGTATTTCACATTAGCACCCCTTTGGCTGACCAATACAGATATATAAAGCAAATAAAGTAAATACATGAATGTTGTGATTCCACTTTCTTTGACAAATCTTTGTTTCAAATAAGAAAGTAAATACAATCATGAATGAGAGGTCTTGCCCCCATTTTATACTAAAAGTAATGCAATATAGTTTCCTTACTGGCAGTGTAGGTGAATGGAAATATTACTGAACCTAAAAAAAATTAATGTGAGAATACGCTCTCCAGGATAGCCGTGCTCATTCCATCTCCAATAAAACAAATGAACAAGAAAATCAATGCAAAAACAAAGCACCTGTTAGTATAAATAGTATCTATAAAGTACTTTCAGAGGAACAAGTTCTCTTGATACATGTCAGTAGTAAGGTCAAACTCTATGTAATAGAGAGGGAGAAAACTAATATTTATTCCATAAGAATTATGCATATTACACTTCTTGTAGATGAATATTCTCAGTGCTACTAAAATTTAGGAATGCCCCCCCCCCTTTCATCTAAAGAAATTGAGGTTGAAGAGGCAACTTTTATTGCAAAATTGTCAGTGGTCCTTATTCAAACCTAGAGCTGTATTATTTTCAAAGTCACTTTCTTTTGTGTTGAACTGTATTGTTCCTTGAATTTTCAATGATTGATTTGTAGACTTTAAGTTATCTGGTAATTGCTTGTATTAAAAATATACTGTCAACAATATGAAATATGCACTTTTTTTTTTTTTTTTTAACCGGGAGGTCCCAGGGATCGAACCCAGGTCCCTCCATATGGGAGATGGACGCCCAACCATTTGAGCCACATCCGTTCTCGAAATATGCACTCTTAACAAGTTGTATGGGCACATCTTCATTCTATGTTACTTGCAACCCTCCCTCCCGCAGCTACATCCCAAACTCATACAAAAACAAATAAAAACCTTATGCAAACATAGCTTTCCAGGAGCACTCCTTTGATACTTCAAGTGTCTTAAGCTTTTCAGCTCTATTTGTTCCAAAGCAGTGATGTTTTTTTTTTTTTGTAATTAGATTTTGTTGTTTCATCATTTTTATTTTGAGAAGTGCTATATAAGGATTTAAAGCCTGAGTTCTCACATTGAGTGGCTTCAGTTTTGTTTCCTTGCCCCAAAGTAATTAGCAACAGAAGAGAACATCTGCATGAAATTATATAATAGAAAGTGCAGTATGAAAATTGCACTGTTAAATGAAGATATTAATGATTTTTTTCTTTATTCAACCAGCCTGTGGGAGATGTGGTATAAGGTAGAAGAACTGGAATCTAATCTGAACTCTGTTACTTAGTAGTAGTGTAATCTTGGAATAAGTTAACTGTTGTTTGGGCTTCATTATCTTTTTTGTAAAGTATAGGTGCATCTAGCCACAGGGGAGTCATAAAGATTTAGTATATGAAACTGTCTGGCTGTGGAGTGAGTTGCTACACAGTATTCATGGGAACACAGGCTGAGGCACAACAGAGATTTTTAGCAAGTGACTACTTTATTACTTACATATCCAAAGGATCCAAAGAGTAGGGGAAGAGATCCCATTATGGCTAGTCCTCTGGGGAGACCAGCTGCTTGAATCGGGTGGTGGGTAGCAGCTCCATATACTCCGACTTTGTGTTGGAGTTGAATGACACCTGTGTTGCTTGAATGTTGGATTTTTATACACTTGAGGGAGACAGGTCCCACCTAATGAGCAAAAAAAAACATTCATCAATCTGCCTTTGTGTCCTGGCAAGCAGCTGGTGCTCGCTGAGATTTAACCTCTTTCCTAGGCTCCTTGTGGTCTCGTGAAATGGAAAAATATTTAACACCTGCATGCAAACAAGCAAAAATGAAAACATACTGAACACCTGCACAACAACAGAGGAGGAAAAGGAGGGGGATAGGCGAGGGCTGTTGAGTGTCTCTGTGACACTTCCCAGCAATTGGTGTGCATTAGGTGATGAATAGATTTTTGTGGATATCTTCCTTTGCTTTTGACTATTCACTTTTACTTACTATAATAGATTTAATATAAAATACTAAGTAACTGACATTTTCCCTATGTGTATTTAAGTTACACAATTAGCTAAATAATAATCAGGATTGATTTTACTTCCACACTAAAATTTACAATGGAATGCCACTATTTTGCTTTTTTTAATTTTTTTTAACTCCTTTGCTTTAACAGTTTTTAAAAACTCTGGTTTACCGGGCAAAATCCACATTAATCAGCATGGCATTCACAGCTTTGAAGTTATGGCTTTTGGTTGACTATTAATTATAAACTCATTCTTACATACTTAAAAATTCAATCCCCACCCTCCTAATTTTATCTCTTAGCAATGGTAATTACTTTTTCTGTGTATGTACAGAGGTGTTTCACACTTAGGTTCATAAATACTATTCTGTTCTTTTGTTTTCTCTTCATACAAATCTGTATGGCCTCTTTTGTTCCAAACATGTACCTTTCTGTCTTACTGGGGCTCCTTTACATAGTATATTGCTTTTCTCTTCCAACTTTCAGGATCCACCTTTTTCTTGACATTCGAAGGTTTGACTACACTGTGTCTGGGTATAGTTTATCCTCTTTGCTGTTCATTGGGCTTCTGGAATGTGTGTATTTATGTCTTTGGTTAAATTTGGTAAGTTCTCTACCATTATTCCTTTCACCGTTCCTTCTGCCCTTTTTCTCTTCTCCTTTTAGGACTGCCATAATGCAGATACTCATATACTTGATGGTGTCCCACAGATCTCTTAGGCTCCTTTCATTTCCCCCCCCCCCCATTTTCTTTTGCATCTCAGCTTGCATCATTTCATTTTTTTTTCACTTTTAAGTTCACTGATTCTTTATTCTGCCAGCTCCCATCTGCTGTTGAAATTCTGTAAGGGGAAGCGGCTGTGGCTCAATCAGTAGGGCTCCCGTTTACCATATGGGAGGCCCCGGGTTCGGTTCCTGGGGCCTCCTGGTGAAGGCAAAGCCCACCTGCACGGCGTGGTTAGCTGACCCAGAGAGCACAAGCAGCAAGGGGGGGATAAATGAATAAATAAATAAAATCTTTAAAAAAAAAAGAAATTCTGTAAGGAATTTTTCATTTCAATTATTGTGGTCTTTTAACTCCAATGTTTCTATTTGATTCCTTTTTAAAATTTCTGCTTCTTTGAGAATATCATTTTTTTTTTCCTTGTTTTCATCATATCTTTCAGTTCTTTCTCTGTGTTTTCCTTTATCTTTTTGGGCATAGAAAGTTTTTGTATATCCAAATCTGATTTTCTTTATTGAAGGTTTCTGGATTTTTATCTTGTTCCTTTGAATAGGGTTGTGATGTAGGACCACTGATGCTCAAATGTCCCCTCAGAGTTATTCCCTATTGGGTTAAAATGGCTGAGTGTTTCATTACTCACCTTGAATATGGACCACCTTGGACTAGAGAACTTTCTGCATTTGAGGTAATTCCTGAAGGCCTGAGAGCTGAAGGCTTCTGCCAATAAGTACTATTAGTAGCTGGAGCCACCAAACCTTGTTTGTATGGGGCTATGGGTGGCTAAATTACCCTTTCCCAAGGATGCAAGGATGGATTATGCTCTGGTAAATTAGTTTCCCTTGGAGAGTAGCCCTTTTTATGGAGAATGCTCTGGGAGATTTCAGAATGGTTACTTTGTCCTTTTTCTACCTAAAACAGGAGGTGATTTTTTAAAATTTTCACAGTGAGGACTTGGCTTCTCATTTGCAAGCTGGTCTACCCTCATCTTCCAGTAAAATTAATTTTTGTGTTCCTACCAGTTTATGAATCTAGCACTTTAGTTTTACCAAAGCTTATCTTAGGTTTATTCTCTGGAAGCAGTTGTAGGTTAACAGCAAAATCATGTAAAAAATCTCTAGATTTCAGGGTGACGTTTGCCCTGTGACCTCAGTTCCCTGATAAGTCTAAGAAAAGTAGTTGATTGTAAGTTTTTTCGTATTTCTCCTTGTTTTGTGGACAGAGTTGCAATTTCCAAGCACCTTATCAATGTCAGAACTGAAACAGGAAGTTTAGAGTGGTTTTTTTTTTTTTTTTTTAAACACTTAAAAGGTTTTCTTTGATTTGGTGTATAGGATGTAATATATGGTGGAGTTTAGGTTAGAATTTAGAATACTTTGTGTTACATGATAAATACATCTCTGTAATAGGGAAGAAATCCAAAATAAAAAATTCTGAAATTAGTACTAGACCTGGTACTGGTACTTCCCTAACCAGGCAATTTTTCCAAAAGTAGTGAATGTGATGGTAAAGCATTCATATGAGACTGGATTGAATGAAGTCACTCTTTTATCTTGTCCTTGATTTCTTTGTTTTGTTGCGAATATGCATCTGGAGTAGCTAGAATTTACTTGCCCTCCCACCCTTCAAACTATAAGAGTTTTTTTTGTTTTGTTTTGTTTTGTTTTTAGTAGAGAAGTTATAGGTTACAGAAAAACCATACCCGAAGTACAGACTTCCCATATACTACCCTATTATTAACATCTTGCATTAGTGTGGTATGTTTGTCACAATTGATGAAAGAATGTTTTAATAATTGAACTATTAACTATAATTCATTCTTTATAATAGAATTCACCATTTGTGTTTTACAGTCCTATGTTTTTAAAATTTTTATTCTGATAAAATATACATAACCTAAAATTTCCCATTTTAACTACATTCAAATATATAATTCAGTGCTGTAAATTACTTTCATAATGTTGTCCTACCATCACTGTAATCCATTATCAAAACTTTACAGTCAACCCAAATAGAAACTCTGCAATTTAAGCATTAACTCTCCACGCCTTACCCCAATTCCCCAGCCCCCGGTGACCTATATTCTAGATTCTAACTCTGAGTTTGCTTATTCTAATTATTTCATATCAGTGAGATGATACAGTATTTGTCCTTTTGTGTCTGACTTATTTCACTCAGCACGATGCCTTCATGGTTCATCCATGTTGTCCTATGTATCACAACTTCATTCCTTTTTTTCTTACAGCTGAGTAATGTTGCATGGATGTGTAGACCACACTTTGTTTATTCATTCACCTGTTGATGGATTCTTTGGTTGCTTTCACCTTTTGGCTATTGTGAAGAAGGATGCTATGAACATGGGTGAACAATATCTATTTAAGACTCTTTTCAGTTCTTTTGGGGTATATACCTAAAAGTAAGATTGCTAAGTCATATGGTAGTTCTGTGTTTAACTCTCTGAGAAACTGAATAACAGAAATTTCTTTTTTTAAAAAATTAAAAACATTTAATATTTAGGTTATTGTAGAGTTACATGCAGTTGCAAGAAATAATACTGACACATTCCCTGTACCCTTTACCCAGTTTTTCCCAGTGCTAACATCTTGCATAAACCATAGAACAATATCACAACCAGGATATTGACCTTGATATAAACAAGATACAGAACAATTCAAGACATACATGCTACAAGGATCCCTCATGTTGTACTTTTATAGCCACACCCACTTCCCTCCCATCCCTACCCCATCTTTAACCTCTGGCAACCAACTAATCTGTTCCCCTTTTCTTTAATTTTGTTATTTCAACAGTATGTAACCTTTTGAGATTGACTTTTTTCATTCAACATAATTCTCTGGAGATTCATCCATGTTTTTATTTTTATTTTTTTTTTTTTTTTTTTTTTCCCCCCCCCCCCCCCCCCCGTTGCCTGTGCCTGCTGTGTCCATTTGCTGTGCATCTCTCTGTGTCTGCCTGTCTCCCCCTGCTGGGTCGTCCTGCTGCATCAGCTCACCGCGCCGTGTGGGCCGGTTTGCCTTCACCAGGAGGCCCCGGGAACCGAACCCGGGGCCTCCCATATGGTAAACGGGAGCCCTATTGATTGAGCCACATCCGCTTCCCATCCATGTTTTTATTTATGTCAATAGTTTTTTCCTCTTACTATTGAATAGTGGTCCATGGTATGGTTGTTTAACCATTCACCCATTGAAGTTCATTTGGTTGTTTCCAGTTTTGGGGCTATTGTAAATATAGACTCAACTCCCCCAGAGCCCTTTACTTACAGTCTAAGGATAAGAAAACGCTATGATTCCTTTTCTCTCCCTTAGCCCCTGAGACATTGCTTACATTCCAAGGTACTCCCTTCCCTTCCCCAGAGAGTATTTATTTACATTCTGGAGCAAAGGTCTCTCTCCTTCTCACTCTCTGAAATGGGGAGAAGAGGTAGATCTGCCATCTGCCTTACATAACCTTCAAGTCTAATGATTTTGGGATTCCTGTCTGTGGTGTAAAGCTCCCTGTACATACTGGTATACCTAGGCTTCATTGTGTCATCCTGTGGGGAACTGGGGAATGGGAGCTGCCAGTACTAATATGATCTGTGAGTAAATAGTCGTCTTTGATCCAGAGGTGCTGTGTTTCCAGTCAGGATGGATGAATGGATAGATAGATTTTTTTTTTTTTTTTTTTAATCTTAATACTTTCTCTGAATAGATAAATTCATCAACAGATTGAATTTAGGCCACACGCGCTAACTCTGTATAATCATTGCTTGCATATAGCAGGTGCCTAATTAAAGTAAAATGAATTAATTATGCTCTTAAAAGGTTTTCTATGGGGGAATAGATTTGGCTCAAGCCGTTGAGTGCCTGCTTCCCACATGGGAGGTCTGGGGTTTGATTCCTAGTGCCTCCTAAAAACAGAAACAAACAAAAAAACCAACTCAGGGGAGCTAATGTGGCTCAGTGGTTGATGCCGGCTTCCCACTTGGAAGATCCCAGGTTCAATCCCTGGCCCTGGTACTTCAGAAAAGAAAAAAAGAAAAGGTTTCTACATTTCTACAGTGCTGTAGACCTCAGGCTTGGTTTAGTTTGACCATTTTCTTTATGTACTCTTGCCCTTTGAGAAAAGGGAGGCCCTACAGGGAAGGGAAAAAAAAACCTCCAAAACCCCAGAACTCTACAGTCAAAACCATGATTATTACTGGTGCCATTATAATTGGGTCTTTCTTTCCTTTTTCTGTTATATATGGTATTTTTTTCAAGTTGTGATAATCTCTCCCTACTTCAGCAAGAGGTATGTATTTAGCCTTATACAACATAGAGAAAGTTAGAGGCCAGCAAGCATGACAGCCATTAATTTATCCCCATTTACCATTAATCCCATATTTTCATACATCCTTGTTTTTCCTATCCTTTTTTTTTTTTTTCCACGTAGCTACAGATATTCTTATTTCCATTCTTGTATTAACCCCTCCACTTGAATACTTGATTGCATTCTTTCCTACCATTTCCATCAGGTTGCTTAATCATTACCCATCTTTTTATATCTTCTAGTTACCCATTTTCAGTCTGTATTTTTTCATTGGCTCACCTCAAAGTTTTCCCAAAGTTGAAAACATTCATAATTGCCTAGCTTAAGTAAATCTCTTGACTCCTCAATCACTGTCCTGAGTCCTTTCCTTCACCATCAAACATCTTGAATGTATCACATCCGTTTTTTATTTCTACTTTCTTGTATCCTCAGTTGACAACTCTCCTCTTACTTGACTAAAACTGTTCTTTCTGAGATTACTGATACTTTAGCAGAAGAAAAAGATGGCATGTTAAAGCAATGTGGAACATAATAAAGAGGACAGAAATAGACCCACACAAATACAGTCAATTGAATTTTTACAAAGGAGCAATGGCAGTTCAATGGAGAAAGATTTGTCTCTTTAAGCAAATGTGGTGGAATCCACACCAAAAGAAATGAATCTAGTTTACCATTTTTTAGGTTTGTAAAAATAGACATTAAAAACTGGTTTGTTATAAAAGTTTAACAGTGCTGAGATTGAAGAAACTCTCAGCAATGAAATGAGTAAAGTGCCAAGGGGAGCTCATTGTTCAAACAAAGTCACATGGCCATACCTAACTTTAAGTGGTGGAGGAGCATGCATCCTGATTTTTATCCTATAAATATGATATTACCTATATTAATATTATAATATTGCCTATAATATAAATATAATACTACCATTTTATATTAAATTATTTTCTAATGTAGAGGCATTGGTAGGAGAGACTAATTAATAATATGTGCAGAGATAGAGGTATGCACAGGATGCTGTGGGAGCACAGAGTAGAGAAACTTAATTCCAGATTGCTGGTTCAGAAAGGCTTCTGGTGGATTTACTGCCTTAGTTGTGTCTTTAAGGAAGATTAATAAAAAATAGAGAACGAATGAAAGGTGGGATTGGCAATCCAGGCTACATGAAAGCAGTGTAAACTGAATTTGTTTATTGGTCATTTAGAAGGTAATTTCTTAGTGTAGTGAGGATGATAGTCAGAGAGAAGGGGATTGAAGATTGAGAAGGGGAGAAACTACAAAGTCGGAAAAACTACAGACAGTGAGTTGAGTTTTTTCCTTTCAAGAAAACTGGCTTAATCGGGAAGGAAAAAAGATATGGTATTTGCCTTAAGGGGAATGCACAGTCAAGAGATTATTATTTTTTAAAGGCTTGTGGGAAATGTGATTGTATAATCAAGAGAAAACTGTCAACAGAAGCAACATGACTCAGACTAGGACTTGAAAGCAATTTTCAGGATAATATGTCCGGGATTGGCTTTTTCAGGATAGTAGCAGAAACTCTAAAGAAACCACGTGGAGGTTCTAGAACTGATACTCTTAAATAAAAGTGATCACATATACTCTATAGCAGATCTACAGTAGGAAATAAAGACTGCCTGAATTCAAGACTAACTATAAAGCTACAGCGATCAAGATAGTGTGGTATTGGTGAAAGAATAGACAAATAGATAGTGGAAAACATAATAAAGAGGACAGAAATAGACCCACACAAATACAGTCAATTGAATTTTTACAAAGGAGCAATGGCAGTTCAATGGAGAAAGATTTGTCTCTTTAAGCAAATGTGGTGGAACAACTGGAATCCACACCAAAAGAAATGAATCTAGTTTACTATTTTTTAGGTTTGTAAAAATAGACACAAAAAACTGGTTTGTTATAAAAGTTTAACAGTGCTGAGATTGAAGAAACTCTCAGCTTTCTCCTGGATTAGAATTAGGCTAATAGAGGTCATATATTTGATGTTGATCTTCTGTCAATTTTGAACTTTGCTCTTTCCTCAAACATCTTTCCTTATTTCTTGCTCTGTATTTTGCTATTTTACTCTTACCTTCCCATTATTCTTTTTTGTATTACCCTTTTCAGTATTTACTATTCATGTAGTTATCGGTCATGGGTTAATAATGTCCATAAAAGATCTCATAGCTAAGAACAAATATACCAGGTAGAGACTAGCAAACACTGTGTGATAGCTATGATTAAAATAAAACGACCTTAAATAATCAGTAAATACCTTGTAGTAATTACTGTGGGCATACCTGATAAGCCTTTGTTCTGCGTTTAACTTCAGAACTCATTTAGAAAGATTGGCCCAATAGAAGTTTTCTTAAAATCTAGCTAAGTATAACTTGTGAACTCTTTAGATCAATAAGGGAGTATAATATATTAAAATGAGAAAAAAAAAAACCTTTATAGTTAATTTCACGTTTCAATATTTATAGTAATTCTCAAACTGTATAGTTTACTATAGTTTTGTATAGTTTAATCAAAATAATTTCCAGTGGTGGGGGTATGTAAGATGGCTGAATAATGGTGATTTGCATATAAATGACTTAATACTGACCATGTACTGAATTTTTTTTTTTTTTTTTTTTTTTTTAAGATTTTATTCATCTATTCATTTATCCCCCCCTTGCTGCTTGTGCTCGCTGGGTCAGCCAACCACGCCATGCGGGCGGGCCTGCCTTCACCAGGAGGCCCCGGGAACTGAACTCGGGGCCCCCCATATGGTAAACGGGAGCCCTACTGATAGAGCCACAGCCGCTTCCCTGAATATTTTTGAAACCGTGTTGGATACAAAGGAACCATTATAATTTCTCTTTTGTACGTGTTTGAAAATTTCAGTAATAAGTTTTTTAAAGTGGGAAAAAATAAAGATCATATAGACACTTTGTTCAAGATAAAGATTCTAGAACTTTTTATTAATCTCCTCAATTAAAATCTCTAGGATAGGATGTGGTGATCTACATTTTTGAAGAATACCCTGGGTGAATTTTATTCAGCTAGTTTTACTTGAGGTTTGTTTTGTCTTATTTTGTTTTGCTGTTTTTCCTCCTTATTAGCAATTTTTTATTGCCTGGATATTTTGCTAGAGCACTTAATGAATAGTTGCCCAGATGCCTTTATAAAAGTTTCTTAGTGGGCTCTTTTCTCACTTTACTAGATTATTTTTATCTGGCTGCAAGCATACTATTTTGTCCCTATGCAAACATACTCTGCTTTGGATATTCTGTTTTTCTAATGTCCTTAACAAAACTACCTGAGTTTTCTATATTTGCTATCTCCATTTCTGCTTCTATTCTTTTTTTTTTTTTTTTTTTTTTAACTTTTTATTTTGAAATATGTTCAAACTTTTCAAAGACCTTTACAAAAATAATACAAACCCCATACAGAGAACTCTAACCTAACCTTCTCACCCTCACCCTGATAACCCAATCCACCAATTTTAACATTTTATCATATTTGCTGTATCATACTTTTCCATCCATCCATTCATCCATCCATACGTTTTTTGAACACTTGAGTGTAGATGGTATAAATTTTGCTCCCTAAATACTTAGTACTGTATTTTAGTTTGCCAAAGGGCTGCCAATTCAAAATACCAGAAAAGTATTAGCTTTTATCAAGGATATTTATTTGGGGTAAAAGGTTACAGTTCCAAGGCCATGAAATGTACAAATCAAGGTATCAGCAGACATACTTTCTCACCAGAGTCAGCTACTGTTTTGATCCTATCGTGTTGCCACATGGTGAAGCAAGATGACTGCCAATCTCTATGGAGGCCAATGCCATCCCCTCCAGAATCTGTCTCTTAGAACTCCACTGTGAGCAACCGTGCATAGGGCTTGTCTCTTTCCAGACCTTCTCTATCTGTCTCAGCTCCTCTGCGCTCTTCCCAAGTTCAGCTGTAAGCTATCAGGCATTTAGCAGGGCTGGTCTCCTCTTGAGCTGCTCTGTGGGTCCAGCCTCTTTGAGCCTCTTGGGCTTTTATTTTCTTGCAGTCCTCTCTATTGCAGAATCAAATATGCTGGCTTCCTTTTCCTGTGCTTGTCTGAAAGAGTCTCTCTCTCTGTTACCATTTATATCAGACTGAGCAATGGGGTGGGAACTCAACCTGAATCATGCCTCACTGACATAGTCCAACCAAAAGCTCTAAATCAATCTTATCAAGTAATCTAATCAACCCCCCCACACACACTGAATTTAATGCAGTCAAAGGGTTGCACACCCAGAGGAATAGATTAGTTTACAAACATAATATTTCTCTTTTGGGGACTCAAAATAATTTCAAACTGTGTCATACTGCCATATGCATTTCCTAAGAAGAATTTTTACTCATACAGACCACCCTAAGTGCAGTTATCAAGTTCAAGAATTTTTACATTGCTGTCAAACTTAACATCTATATCCCAGGTTTTTCATATGTCTCAATAATTTTCCCTTTGAACCTTTTCTCATAATTTGCTGTATCCTAACCAGGATCATTTATTTGTCATTGTCTGTCTACTTGCTTTTTAAAAAAAATTCTGGAACATATATGCAATTTATAATTTTCCTGTCCCAACCACTCCCAGACATGTCATTTAGTGGGATTAATCATATTCACAATATTATGGTAGCCTCGCCACCTTCCACTACTAAAACTTTTCTACATTCCCAAACAAAAACTCTAAACCCATTATGCATTAACTCACCATTCCTCCTGCCCCAAATGCCCCAGAGCCTGTACTCTAATTTTTGACTCTAGGGAATTGCATATTCTTTGATATTTTCTTTGTAGTTACCGTGGTTCTTAAAATTAGCATCCTAATTCTATAACAATCTTGTTTTGCTTTGATGCCACATTACACAAGCTATGTTCCTGAACCCTCTGTCCTCCCCCTTCATGTGGTTATTGTCACAAATTTTTATGCATTATAGGTCCAAAACAAGAGCATATTATTACATTTTATGCATTTGCCTTTTAGATCCTGTAGCAAGTAAAAAGTGGAGTTACAGACCAAAAAATGCAATAATACGGGAACCTGAAGAAGTATCTTTAGCATCTCTTATAGGATTGGTCTGGTGGTGATGAACTCCCTTTTGTTTATTTGGAAATTTCTTAAGCTTGTCCTCAATTTTGAAAAACAGTTTTGTTGGATATAGAATTCTTCATTGGCAATTTTTTGCTTTTAGCACTTTAAATATGTCATCCCATGGCCTTGCTGCCATGGTTTTCAATGAGAAATTGGCATTTTAATCTTATTGTGGCTTTTTTGTACGTAACACATTGCTTTTTTTCCCCCTCTTGCAACCTTCAGAATTTTTTCTACTTTTGGCATTCAACAGTCTTTACTATATAATATGCCACAGTGTGAGCCTATTTGGATTTACCCTGTTTGGAGTTCATTGAACATCTTGGATGTCTCTATTCATATTTTGTTAAATTTGGGGAGTTTTCAGCCATTGTTTCCTTGAATAGTCTCTCTGTCCCTTTCTTTTCTTTTCTTTTCTCTTTTCTTCTCTTTTCTTTCATTTCTTTCGTTTCTTTCTCTCTTTTTGGGATTCCCACAATACATAAATTGGGACACTTGAAGGTGTCCCACAGGTTACTCAGGCTTTGTTCACTTTTCTTTAATCTTAACTTTTCACTTATTTTATCTGCAGGTTCACTGAATGTTGCTTCTGCCAGCTCTGATCTGTTGTTGGTCTCCTCTAGGGAGTTTTCAATTTCTGTCACTGTGATCTTACACTCTGTTTGGTTCCTTTTCATAATTTCTGTCTCTGTTGATATTCTGTTCATGTTCATATACTGTTTTCCTGATGTCCTTTAGTTCTTTGTCCATGATTTCCTTTAACCCTTTGAGAATATTTACGAGCATTTTAAAAATAAGTCTTTATCTGGTATGCTCCAGGTCTGCTCCTCCTTGTTGATGGTTTCTAATGCTTTAATATCCTCCTTTGCCTATGCCATCACTTCCTGTTTCTTTGTATATTTTGTAACCTTTTATTGAAACATGAACATTTTGATATTTTAATGTTTATCACTGAAATTTAGACTCTAAATTTCTGTTCCTTAAGCTTGTATCCAGCTAGTAGACGATTGACTTTTCCTTGAATGCCAGAAGCTGAAAGAAAGAAAAAGAAAGAGAGAGAGAGAAGTCTGTACTTCTCTGGGGTGTGTGTATGTGTCCTTAGGAATCCCCCCATTTATAAATGCCCCCTCTTCCCTAGCAAGCAGTTTTCTTATGGTCCTGGACACTGTGTTGTATGTTATATAGCAAGGAGTCTCTTGCCCTAGGCTGTCCTACAGCGTTCTGTAGGAGAGTTCCCTGAGCAGCCTTCTACATGCAGAGCAAGTTCTGAGATGGCGAGTCCCTCAGGTCACCACCAGACAGATTGGACCAGACATACATACTCCCAGCTTGTGCATGAGAGTTGTGCTGCCCCCTCCAAAACTGGGGCCAAGGATCCACATGGAGTGTGAGCTGCACCGAGCCAGCGAGGGGTGAGGGAGGAGGGCAGCCAGGGTTCCATGAGATCCTAACACTTTTAAGAAGCCTTTTCCTTCATTTAGCATTGCCCTGTTACTGCAGTCCTTTAACTGTTTTCAGGTGTCCTGAGGACGATGTTTCTGCTAGTTCTTACTGGTTGTTCAGAGCTTCTGTGGGGGTATTGGAGCCCTGGAGCATCCTATTCTGCCATCTTGATCCTCCTGTTCTTTTTTGAACCCTCTTCAAACAGTGCTTTGCCCCAACCAGTCCACCAGAAATAGTTTTCTGAAGATAATCAGTGATCTTTTCATTATAGTAAACTGGAAATTCTAAGCCCTCTTGATAACTTCTTCCTTCTTGACAATTTTCTTCACTTCGCCTTTAATATATCATACCTGATATCAGTCTTAACTGTATCATGCCCAACTCCCACCCCCACCCTATCACAAAGCTCTGAAAGTATGTGTCCGTTATTACCCTGAGTAAAGTCAAGGTTTTTGAAAGGGGAAATAGAATCTGTAAGCAATTAGTACCTGCCACATAGAACCATCAAAAACCACTAAATTTGAATTACTACATTTATTGATTGGTGGTTTATTTGCATGGAAGAACTTTATTCTTATTTCTCAGTTCAAGTAAATGGTTTTTTTTTGTGTGTGTGGGGGGATCCAAGGATTGAACCCAGGACCTCGTACATGGGAAGCAGGAGCTCAGCTACTGAGATACATATGCTCTCCAGTGAGAGTAGGTTTTTTTCATTTGTTTTTTGGAAGTACTGGGAATTGAACCTGGGACCTCATACGTACATGGGAAGCAGGCACCCAACCACTTGAGCTACATCTGCTCCCCTAAATGCATATGTGTTTGCGTATATTTAAAAAAAAAAAAAAAGCTTTATTTTATTTGTTTCTCCCCACCCCCTTTTGCACTTGCTATGTCTGTCCATCTCCCTTGTTTCTTCAGGAGGCACCGGGAACTGAACCTGGAACCTCCAGTGTAGGAGGGAGCGCCTAATTGCTTGAGCCATCTCCGCTCCCTGCTTTGCTGTGTCACTCATGTTTTTCTTCTTGTGTCTCTTGTTGTGTCACGTCACCTCGCTGCTCCTGTCTTTTGCACCTGCTCACTGTCTTCTTTTAGGAGGCACTGGGAACTGAACCAGGGACCCTCCCATATGGTAGGCCGGAGCACAATTGCTTGAGCCACATCTGCTTCCCTAAATGGGATTTTAATACTGATAAAAAAATGATACAGTTGAGGGTTCTCAATAGTTTACAGATATATAAAGAACAACCCAGTGACTGGTTAAGAAGTTAGCCATTTATTATTTGCTAATTTGTGTGTGTGGTTTTTAAGAAAATATTTTCATTTGTTTTTTTGGTCCTGATTATTTTCAGTTAATAATGGTGAATTTTTGAGAAATTTAATGTCACTTTTGAGGTAATTATAAATTATATGAACTTTTCCTTAAAGCCTTAAGGATCCATTTTGATTGTTACTTTTGTTTTTCTGCTTTCCATAGAATGTTGGCTCAATTAAGAAACATCAGACAGATAGATTTGCCTCAGTGGTAAGTAGATTCAACTTCTTTTGTTAGAATGTATTTGGTTTATTATGACGCCTTTCTTCTTAAAGATTGGTGCCTCCATTAATTATAATATTCTTGGGAAGCGGCTGTGGCTCAATCAGTAGGGCTCCCGTTTACCATGTGGGAGGCCCCGGGTTCAGTAAATTAATGTAAATTATTAATATACATTTCATGTAGGTAATAGCTTCTTTGCATATCTCTCTTTAAAAAATACTTTATATCAGTATATAAGTAGGTTATCTACATGTTTAATTTTATATTTTTGCCCCAAAACTATAGATCTTTTTCATTTTCCTACATCAGTTTTGCCCAACATTAATAAAGCTGACAAACTGTTTAAATGGAAATGCTTTTGTCTTTCACAATAGAAGTAGCAATTTGATAGGAAAAAAAAAACCTGCGGTAACACTCATCTGTTGTTAGACCTGAGCGTTTGGCCTGCTAAGAGTAGCGGTTTTTTTTTTTTTCCCTTCATGCATGCTTACATCTGCACAACCTCTGCACACACACAATTCCAGCACATGTTTCAGATGCTGGTAGGCCATGGTGTTCTGCTTCCCATTGCTTGCATCAAATAAGAAGCAGTGTAGCTAATGATTAACCACACTATGTACACAACTAGCAAACACCTTAAGGTAACCATTGCAATGGGGGAGTTAACTTGCAAGGCAGGTTTACTGTTCTAGATCAAGTCAGCCTGTATATACATATGTGAATGTATATCTATATACGTACACCTTCCAAAACAAATGTTTTAATGTTTTTTCTTGGTATTTTCTGCAAATTTCTAAATATTCTACCATTTAAAGCAAAGCGTTCACATTAAGGAAGGTCAGAAAATAGGCTTATGTTTATCCAAAAGCATTTCACTTTGCACATTACTGGTTTTTTTATTTTTATTTTATTTTATTTTTTTACATGCACAACTTTGAAGTGTGGACACTGGGTCCCCAATACCTAAAAAAATCATTTCTAATGACAAATACAAGTTTTTGAGGAAAAAAACATGTTTTGAAGTATAGGTATTGGATCTCCAATATCTATCTTAAAAAATCATTTCTTATTGACAAACACAAGTCTTAAGGGGAGAAAAAGCACTAGAAAAAAGCAGCTTCAAAAATGCAATTTTTGAAGGAAGCAATTGAAAAAAGAAATTCAAGTTTGCCAATACTGAAACTTTAAACAGGTAAAGTTTCATCTATTTAGAATCTTAAAACAACTCATCTGAAATTTTAAATAAGTAAGCTAAAAGTTTATTCACATCTTCTGGTCCCAGCAGAGTTCTAGTACCATGACTCTGCTTGCTGTTGGTCAAATTCACCTACTAGTCTTTTGATGTGCGCCAACTTATTATGAAGCTACTCATAGCATCTATATTTTTCTTCATGGTAATTGGGACTATACTGCTTGATCTGATATTCTTGTAAAACTTCTTCATGAACATTCTGATACTCTTGTGCGCAGAGAAATGTGCTTTAGTTGTGCATCCAGTTTGATAAATCTTCTAGCTACAGCCTCCATCCTGGCACGTAAGGCCCTGTACTCATCATACTCAGCATTCAAGTCATTCTTGTAATTCTGGAGTTGCTCATAGGAGACAATAGCAATATATTTTATCAAATAATCTTGGAGTTCAGTTTTTGAAGAAGGCTCTGTGGAGGCAGCACAACTCTCTTTAACTCCTTCATTGGAATTTAGACCAGAGTTATTTAACTTGGCAGTTTTCTCTTCTCTTTTAAGGTCCTCTTCCTCCTTTTCCCTTGACAGTCTCAGTGTCATGCTTTTTTATTTCATCCTTTACCTTGGGTTTTTTAGATTTCTTCTTGGACTTTTTGTGAGATACTGAATGGTTTTCTTCCACAGGCTTTGGACACTTAAGTAGAACTGAACCACGGACTAAGGTTTCCAGAGAAGTCCTAGAGGTATATTTGTCTTGCTGGTCCTCATAAATTTTACCATTTTGACTAAAACTGTCAACAGGTAGGTCTTGAGTCCCCCGGCCTTCTGGAGTGCTAGGGAATTGGAGTTAGAATTTACAGTCTGAGGAGGATTTGAGATGGGAGGTGGAGTGAGGATAGCAGCAGCTGCAGGGGGCAGCAGGAGACCTGGAGCAGACTTGTCACTGGTGGAATTCAAATAACCATTTAATGTTGGTGGTACTCTATCAGGTGAGATATTTGAGCTTTTTTATTCATTAAAGGATCAATGAAATCTGAACCCAAAAGTTGCTACTGAGAAGGAGAAGGTTCAGTGTCTATACTAGAACATAGGGGAGATTCTGAATGGCTGGTGCCAGCGGTATCCTGAGGTGGATTTAGTATTCTAGAGAGCACTGACTCCAGTGACCATCTGTCTATATCACTGTATCAAGGCCAGTCTCTTTGAAGCGCTGTAAAAACATAATCCTTTAAGGTATATGAGAGGTCCTTAGGATTCATATTGGCTACCTGTTGCAGAATTGCTCTGAGGGAGTTCTTGTCTTTTTGATTGACACCATCTTTCTGCAGTCGAGCAAGCAGCTCAGGTTTCTTGTAGGCATTCAGTGCCAGTAAGTCAATCACTCTGTCTTTATATGGCTGCTGAGAAACACTGTTGCTGCTGTGTCTTTTGAATCGTATTTGCAGTGTTCATGGCAGTTGACCTTTTCCTCTCAGGTACTGTATCTGGAAACAGCTTGGATTGCTTACTGAATTTGCACTCTTTTCCCTGGAGAATGTTTGCTGGATGCAGTCAAAGCTGCCTTGAGGTTGTCTTTACCCACATTTGACAAATAGAAGTTAAAGTTTTGCACTTCATTGGGAGGATCATTTTTGGGAATTTTGACAAGTCCTGGGAGCCCTTGGAACAGAATTGAAGGTCGAAAATGAATTAAATTCTTGTGGCTCTGGTAGGTCTCGAGTGCCCGGATCAGTTGTCCTGCCCCAGCCATCCGCACGACAGCCAGTAGCGCTGCTCTTCCCACAGGCCCGCCGCTACCGCTTGGGTACTAGCATCCCCTACGGCTGGCCGCTGCTGCTCAGGCTTCTGCAGCCACCGCCACTGCTATGGCCATCTCGCTGCTTCATTGTCCTTCCTGAGAAGTCTATAGCTTCCTTCTGCCTGTCTGCAAAATGATCTATTTACTAGTAGCACTATAGAAAAGTCTTGGAAATTCTTTTACCTTCATTATCAGTTATTCTATTCTATAAATTGTCCCATACCTCAAATACCCACATAAATGATCATGGCTAAAATAAATGTTACAACCCAGCTCCTGAAGAGCATGCTCAGGGCAGCGGCAAGACCAAAGGACACACTTGGCACATAATCAGACATGAGCTTTATTTATTGGGACTTATGGACAGGAGAGGTTCTGTCTGGTGGCGGTGTTCCAGAGAATGAAGATAGTGCTCCACCAAGAGGCAGGAAAATGAGGGCCAATATATAGAGTTTCAGAACAAAGACATTTCATAACAGCTACATAAATAGGATATGATGATGTTATTATAGGAAGGAATTGTACAGCCAGGAGAAAATTACAGTCTGTGATACCATCTGTACATTGTTCTCCTGTAAGGTGTCTTGTTACATTTTAACTTATGTCCTGGGGCATACAGGCAGACAGTGGGCTGCGTTTCCTTTGGGGAGGGGAAGCCAAGGCCGGGGACCTACTGGACCCCCACAATAAATGTTTTCTTCTAGTTCACATATACTATATTTAGTACTAACATTTTATGTCTTTTTGTATCAGCTAGGCTTTATACTCTTGAATCCAGTATGGGTCTGGGAAATGGAGATTTTAGGCCATAGCTTCCAAGTTCTTAGATATATTTTACATAAATATAAATGTAAAGTAGTTATAATATGAAGTATCAGAATCACTGTCTGAGACATTATACCAACACTGTCCCGTAGAACTTTCTGCAATGATGGAAATGTTCTGTATCTTCACTATTTAATATAGTAGTCACTAGCCACATGGATATTGAGCACTTAAAATGTGGTTAGTGTGACTGAGGAGTTGAATTTTTAATTTTGAGTTAACTTACGTTTAATTTTTTTTAAAAAACCACATGTGGTTCACCAGTGGCTACCATTTTGGACAGAGCAGCTATAGTTCATTCTCATTTTTCTTAAGTAAAGCCCTAACTCCTTATTTGTTGTATTCTTAAAATCTCTAGAACAAGAAATATTATATTTGCAATTTTTTTATTACATCATAAACAGATGAGTTTAAGCTGTTTTCCCTTTAGTAATTAAATTTGTGTTACTTACTGGATGGATAAAACTTTATTCTTATCAATAAAATAGTCTTCATATAAATACAGATTCTAAATAAGGATTCAGTAAACTTATTCTGAGTGTTTATTTGTTGACAAAAGTTTTTAAATAAAATTATTTAATGACTTGACATCATAATTTCGTTTTTAAACCCTGAAAGAGAAGTATGTAGTAAAGATCTATTGCTATTTGAATCATTTTGATGACCTGAGTTCAAGTAATTTCCACTATATATATATATATATTTTTTTTTTTTACTGGGAGGTCCCGGGGTTCGAACCCAGGTCCCTCCATATGGGAGATGGACGTCTAACCATTTGAGCCACATCTACCCCAATCACTATATATTGAGATGACATATAGTGCAGTTTATGAAAGCACAGAGTCAATTTCACAGGATCATTTTTTTTTTTTTTTAATGGAAAAAATGTGATAGTATTACATGCCTTAGAAAGTTGTATGGAGGATGAAATGAGAATATACATACAGTTTATCTAAAGCGCTTGGCACATAGCAATTCTCTAAAAGATTGCATAAAAACAGTCATTTTAAAAAAGATTGCAAGGGGAATATTTACCCTACTTAGAAGAGAGTTGTCAAACAATTTAGGTATACCATATTTTTTTAATTAGAAGAGTTACATGCAGTACCTTGCTGAGCAATATTGAAATTTAAAGCAAAAGGAAAGAATCAGTAACACTGGTCCTGTCTGTATTTTAAATTTTGTTAATTTTCTTCATATATTTATTATTTTGCAGCATTTAAAAAATATTACATTAAAATATTATTTATCTTTGTTAGTGAATTTTCTAGTGCTCCCTTAACCTTTTGTCTGAGGCACTTGCCCTCACTAGCCTCAAGCTAGTCTGGCCCTGGTTAGAAGTAATATAATATTCTTCTGCCCAAGTCAAGAATCTATTATTTTATGTACTAAGACTTGATAAACACTAGTTATCAGTGATTCCTGTCTGATAAAATAGTTTTTTCTTTGCTAATATAATCTTAGCCTAGTCTAAATTGCCTATGTACATATTTTATATACTTAGTAAAATTGACACTTAAGAATTTTGACTAATTCAAAATAAACTCCCTTTCCCACCTATCCCTCAGTTTGAAATAAGCAGTCTAATTCTTCAGTATGTATACCTTAAACAAACTTAGAGCCCATGAGCTGTTTAGAAAAAAATAAGACCAATATTTAATTGAAACTTAGGATAAATTGGAATTTTGAGGTGGGAGAGTCATAAGAAAGCTAAAGGGGTAATTCATCCCTGATGACTGGTTAGGAAGACTTGAACATATCTTTGTAGAGTCACTTCCTACTCAAAACTGCACACAATTAACTTCTTATTTAGTTAAGAAACAGAGACTCCTAGGCAGAAATTATAGAAAAACCTTTATTATACTAGGGTTTTTCTTGTTGAGAGCTTTCATAAGGAGATTCATAAAGCACTGTTTCTTTAGAAGCATATAAATAGATACTTCACTGATTGCTTTGTAAAGTATTAAAGTGTTTTGAGTTTAATTTGAAATTCATTAGAAGTAAATTTGTGCATTGAAACAATGTTAAATGCATTCAGTTGTGTATGTGGAGGTGTGTGCAGGTGTTTAGCTATGATATATGAATTGTGATCTATGAAATGGAATAGTTTGTTATGAAAAATTGCTATATGTATGTTTTAATTAAATTTATTTTCATTTGAATATTGCAGTGTCTAAAAATGACTACAAAACGAAGCTTGTTTGTACGGTTAGTACCATGTCGTTGTCTACGAGGGGAAGAGGAGACTATCACTACTCTAGATTATTCTCATTGCAGTTTGGAACAGGTTCCCAAAGAGATTTTTACTTTTGAAAAAACCTTGGAGGAACTTTATTTAGATGCTAATCAGATTGAAGAACTTCCAAAGGTATGTTAATCTGTCTTTCAAGAATTATGTTGGTTATTTTTATACCTATTTCAAAATAGAAATATATTTCTAATATTGCCTTAATGCTGTACATATATGTATGTGTGTTTGTCTTCATTTTTTTGTTTACTTTTATCTTAAGGTGTACACCACATTCAAGTTCTTTCTTAATAGATTTTTAAAATCTTTATCTCTTTGAGAAAATAGCTTAAATTTTTTTGTATTTATCTCTAGTTGTATTATAGCTAAAAAGGTAGATAATAGGTCTATATGATTTCTCCAGTCCCTAAAATTAACCAAAGAACTGATATTAATATTTTCTTTTTCTAGTTTATGTAAGAAATAATAATAATCTGTGTTCTAAGCATATTATTGTATTTGATCATTCTGTGCTCATAATAACTCTGAGGTAGCTACTATTTCATATTTTCATATTTTAATTTCCCATTTTCATATTTTAAGATGAAGAAAATGGGATATGATTATTAAATAACTTGCCCAAGATCACACCATTATTAAGCCGCAGATAATGAACAGAGGTGGGTGGCCTGGTTACTATCCCAATAGTAAGTATACACAAGGGTGAGTCCAATCTAGAATTACCATCACAATAGTAAGCATACACAAAGGTCAGATTAAGTCTAGAGTAACCATAAACAGGGGTGGGAGCTCTCCAGCCAGCTTCAGTAATTTCAGGTATTAACCTTTTGCTATTTTATAATATAAAAGTGTCTATATAATGATTTAATAATCATAATTATTTTTTAAGTCTTAACCCTCAGTTACATAACTTTACCATAAAATTTTGTCTTGTCCTTTTATTTTTAAGAACATGATTTTATTACTCTTTTACCATATTAAAATCATTTTTAAAGTTAAGATGCTGCATATCCCACTGAAGGGTAGCTATTTAAAGTTGTGTTTTTCAATTTTAAGTGACAAACTAAGAGAGTTCCACTGGCCGTTTCAAAGACATATTTCATTTTATATTTTTGACATTCAGACTCTTTAATTCATTATTCTAGGTATGAAGTATGAGAAATGTAGTTAAAGGAGAGGGTCATTCCATAACAGTGCCCCAAATCATGTGGCTAGAAGAGAGAGCTGAGAAAGGCTAATAACAATCGTTTATCTTATCATTCCTAACAATTAACATTTTTAAAAGAATGCTTTCCTTAAATGGAGCTTAATAAACAGGGCCCCCCCCCCCCTTTTTTTTGTGGAACTCAGAAATGGCTTATTTATTCACTGCTTACGATTAAAGTATATTATTGGGTCCCTTTCCATTGTTGTGATTTTTTGCAAAATAATATATTTGCTTCCTTATATATGTATTGTTTCCTCCAAATCAGAATTTTACATTTTGAGTTGTTTAAAGTGAATTGTATTGACTTTACTTATTATATAAACTTTCATTTTTGGAAAAGGATGTTTGAAACATAAACTCCAAAACAGCTACTTATATTTTGACTGCCTCAACAGAGAATACAACCAATTGCTCTCTCACTGAGTGCATTTGCTCAGGGCAGAAGTATGAGGATGTAGACAATACTGAATGGTTCTGTTAGAGGAACACTCTAGGTTCTGGGTTTCTAGGTTCTTGGCTTCATCTCAAGAAAGAATTGAGAGATGTGCCAGTTTAATGAGGCCAGTAAAAGGATTTATTGAGAAATGAGAAAAAGGAAAAGCACACACATGAGACATGGGTGTGGGTGTGCTTCATGCAGCCCTGGGGTAGGTCTTTTTAAGGCCTTTCCTCCTACCCCCTCCCCATATTAAGGAAGGATCTCAGCTATTTGCTCTCCTGATTGGTTGCCTTTCTAACTTCACCTTTCAGCTTTCGGGGAACCAGTAGGAAGGCTTTTCTGTTTGGAGTTAACTGGGGCTTCTTTTGAGCCCGGAGTTTCAAATGGAACCTCATGACCAGGTTCTTGGCGGGCTTTTGGGCTGTAATGGTTTCAGATTTGTTCTCAAGCAGCTGCCTCCCCTCAGGGGGTTTCTGGGCAGGGGTCTTGTGACTATGTTCTGATGGGGGGGGGAATTGGGGGGGGCCCCCAGTTGTGATGGCTTATTCTGACCAGCCGCCTTCCCTCGTTTGCTATACTAACCTGCCTCAGTTCGTTGTATTCAAGTTCATAATAGAATAACCAGAGCAATAAGAAATCTTTCCTGATGTTTGGGTATAATTCATTCAGGTTTTTTTTGTTTGTTTTTAAATAAATTTTAGAGAAGTTGTAGGTGTACAGAAAAATCATACAGAAAATAGAGTTTCCATATACCTCTCTATTATTAACAATATCTATTAGTGTGGTACGTTTGTTACAAATTACAGGCCTTCCATTTTAATAAGATTAATTAATATTTAATTGTAGAAAAGTCAGCAGATGAAATATTTAACTTAAAAGCTAATCAAAACCCTTTCTTTCATTGTTTCAATAGCAACTTTTTAACTGTCAGTCTCTACACAAACTGAGTTTGCCAGACAATGATTTGACAACATTACCAGCATCTATTGCAAATCTCATTAATCTCAGGGAACTGGATGTCAGCAAGAACGGTAAGATTTTGTTTCTAATATTTTGTACTTGAGAACATACTATTTAATTTAAAAAGTCAGATTGGAATGTATTTTCATTTTATCTTCATCAAATAATGAGTCTGTGAAAATAAATGTAAAGATTTTTTTTTCCCACTTTATTTGAAGGTTTTATAACCTATTTCATACCAAATGATATAAAATTTAATTTTATTGTCTTGGCTTGCAATTTGTCGTCATTTATCTATAAATGGTATAGATACATTCATGTATATATTTATACTTATATTTATATATTTGTATATATTCACTATCTTGTTTGTAACAATGAAAAATTCGTAATAACCGCAGTGTTCATTGTTGATTACGTAAAGTGATACATCCATAAGAGTGGAATGTAATGTGACTAATAAAAGGAAATAGGTAGTTCTATCAGTTCTGACATGAAATATTAGTAATGTAATGTTAAGGGTAAAAAAAAATTTGTGGAACATTATGAATGATACAATTGTTTAACATATTTATTGAGAGTCACGTTGTGCCCAGTACTCTATCAGGAGCTGGGAAAAATGACATCACCACTACCTTCCTGGGGCATATATAGAGTTGTCTTTGTGGTGTTTTTGCTTTATGCACATAGAAGAAAAGCATGTAAGATATATTCTAAAATATCAAGTGCTTACATTGGAGGGAAAGAGAAGTAGACACTAGAAATTTTTAGAATGAGTATGTATTTTTTGGGGGTGGGGGTGGGGGGGCAGAGTGCTGGGTGGTGTACCGAGGATTGAACCCAGGACCTTGTATACATAGGAAGCAGGTGCCCATCCACTGAGATACATCCACTCCCTATTGAGAGTTGTTTTTGTGTGTGATTTTTTTTTTTTTTTAGGAGGTACCATGGATCGAACATGGGCTCTCATACGTGGGAAGCAGGTGCTCAACCACTTGAGCTACATCTGCTACCACATGTATTTCTTTTACAATTACAAAAGAAAGAAAATCCCATGTTGTATATTCTTTAAATATTTTGCCTAAAGAACATTCATGTGAGTGATATACTTCAGTAAATTGTTTTTAAAAAGAAAAAAAAAGTTTTCTTCAAAGTATATATTGCATACTAAACCCTAATTTCTAAACCCTAGTTATGTAGTTGTGGGCAGTACATATATCAAACAGTAAAATTGCATATTTTGTAGGAAAATGATCATATTAATACTTCCTCTTTAAGGATTTAAATCAGAGATTAGGATTTATTCATAATCACCCTGGTTGAAGGGCAAGATTAGTACCTGTTAATGTTTTTCAGTATAGGCTTAATTAATTCTCAAGGGCCAATAAATCTCTTTAAAACTAGAATTTTTCTAATTAAAAAAAAATTAAGAAATATATTATATTTAAAGATAGATTACATAAATGATACACAAAAAATACAGGGATTCCCATATGCCCCTCTTCCCACACCTCCTACACCCTCCCACATAAACAACATCCTTCATTAATATGGTACATTCATTGCAATTGATAAACACATCCTGGGGCATTGCCACTGAGCATGGACCATAGTTCACATTGTAGTTTACACTCTCTCCCACACAATTCTGCAGGCTATGAGAAGATATATAATGGCCTATATCTGTCATTGCAATGTCATTCAGGATGATTCCCAAGTTCTGAAAAAGTCCCCGTTTTACACCTGTTTTTCCCTGTCCCTGCCCCCAGAGCCTCCAGTGGCCACTGCCTCCATATCAATGTTGTAATTTCTTCCATTGCTAGAATCACAATAAGTCTATAGTAGAATACCAGTAAGTCCACTCTATTCCATAGTTCATTTCCCAATCCTGAGGATTCTGGGATGGTGATATCCACTCCACCTCTAATTGAGAGGCGGCTTCGATCCTATATAGCCAATGGATGGGACTCTCTTGTTTGTAGTTGTAGGCTCTCTGGTTTCCTTGGTATGGTGGTTGTCCATCCTCACCTCCTTGTTAGTTGTCCTGGGTGAGTCCAATGAACTGGAGAGTAGGTGTTGTAACTCTGCTGATACTCAGGGCCCAGCCAGCACATGGACAGCCCAAAGATTCAAGTCTCTTGGACAGACACCTACCAACTCCAGCACCAAGTAGGTTCAAATAGAAGGGACAGATGAGCCATGTGTAGGGAAGCCATAACTGAGTCCAACTCTGTCACTCAGGAGCACAAACTCCAAAGTAGGGCCCACTGGCAAGGCACCAAACTCCAGAGCTGTCTGCCCTGATCATAGGACCTGGATGTCTCCTGAGCCATCAGGAGCCCCTACTCTTTGGGGTTGTATCCACATTGGCAGTCTATGAGATCCTGCTAAGATGTGCATAAGCGTTACATCTGGGATGACCTCCCGACTCACTTTGAAGTCTCTTATAACCATATAAACTCACTTGTTTTTACCTTTTCCTCCTTTTATTTGAGGTCTTTTTTCACTTGCATTGCTAGGTGGTGCTTAGTAGTAATCACTCACTGCCAGGGAGGCTCATACCTGGGAGTTATGTCCCAGGCTGAGGGGAAGGTAATGCATTTATATGCTGAGTTTGGCTTAGAGAGAGGCCACTATTTCAGCAACAAGGAGGCTTTCAGGAGGCAACTCTTAGGCACCCCACAACACTAGGCTAAGTTTCAATTTCAAGAGCAAAGGCTCATAAGCATAGTCATTAATATCAAAGGCCCTTCAATGGACCATCCTCCTTCGCCAGTCATTGCACCTGCAGTTGCGGGACTGTTGTCACTCCATTAGAGAACGTAGCAGAGCTCTCCAGGATGGGAATTCAATATTCTCTCGGTTATTGTGTGAATCTCCACCCACTGTGACAATGCCCTGTGAACATTTGAACACGTTTATATACCTTATATGTATATCTAGGTGAAATTCTTCCATGTATCCCCTATTACTGACACCCCACACTAATGATCCTTCCCTGCCCCAGTTTTAACCCTTCTCTGAGCCAAAGCTTTTTCAAAAATGATGCCAATAAAATAGCCAAATACTAGTATTTTTTTTTAATTTTTAATTTTATTGTTTTAGGAGATACCAGGGATTGAACCCAGGATCTCTCATATGTGAAGCATGTTCAACCCCTGAGCTACAGCTGCTCTATAGTATTTTTTCTTTTAATTTTGTTACTGAGTAATTTAAATTTATGGTTAGAAATATTCTGTTACATATGGAAAGTTTATGTTTTAAATAAAATTTTATTTTATTATTTAGATTGCAATCATTCATGATGATATCCTGTTTTCTTCTTATTTTAAAAATTTCAAACCTAAATGAAAAACTTGGAGAAAATACCCAGATTCACCAATTGTTAGCATTTTGTCACATTTGCTTTCTTTTCCCCTTTCATACACTCCCCTCACACACTACATATAATTCAAATGAATTTCAGATGCATTCAGGAAAAAATATATTTATGCTTATATAAAATGTCTTCTTACTAAACCTATTTAAATTTAAGTTGCAGATATGAACTTCACCCCGAAAATATTGCAATATGCATGTCTTAAGAATTAGGACATTCTTACATGTAATCACATTATCATGTCACTCTCAATAATTTTTTTTTTAAAAGGAGGTACCGGGGGTTGAACCCAAGACCTTGTACTTGGGAAGCAGGTGCTCAACCACTGAACTACATCCACTCCCCAGTGAGAGTTGTTTTTTTGTTTGTTTGTTTTTAGAAGGTACTGGGGATTGAGGCTGGGACCTTGTAACATGGGAAGCAGGTGCTTACCACTTGAGCTACATCTGCTCCGCACTCTCAAGAAATTTAATATCAAATTTCCCCTGTTGACAAATAGTATTCTTTTTAGCTGTTACCTCCCATCCCCCCAACACACACACACACACACACATACACACTCATGCACAGTTAACCAAACTTAAGTCAAAGATCCATCATTTCTTTTGGTCTGTCATGGAGAAGATGGAGAATAGGCTTGTTCTGATGTTTGTGTTTTATGAACTTATTCAGCTCTAAATCTAAGGCTAGTTAGTGGTAAGACCGAGGCCTGTGGATAGTACCAGGCCAGCTCCTAGATGTCAGGAGCTGTTTTCTCTTTCTCATGGGCATAGGGAGAATTCTTCTGCAAGTAAGCCAGAGTAATATGAAGAAGTTATCTTTTAGTATGTCATCTAGTGCTTTATTATGTTTGTGCAACAGAGTCAAATTTTTAGAAAAAGAATATATGACAAAGAAATAACACTACTTATTGAAGGTAAGTGAGAATGAAAAAAGAACAGATAGTTGAAATTGTTAGAAAATCAAGAACTAAGTCAAGGTAAAATTCAGATTCTGCATGCTTTATGTGTAAGGATATAACAAGCCATTTTTGGAGAATAGCTAATACAAGTGATGAGAGTAGTCCTCGTTGAAAAAGTGACTTGAAAAAGATTTGAAAGAGTTGAGGGTGTTAGCCGTCCTATGCAGACAGCATAGATAAACCAGGAAGAGGAAACAGCCAGTGCAAAGGCTGTAAGATGCATGTGTTCATAGCATGTATGAGGAAAAGGAGGGCAGGCTAGCTAAAACAGAGAGAACAAGATGGGAGAGTAATAGGAATAGAGTTGGAGACATATGGATTTGGGGGAGCTGATAATATAGGATCTTATAGGCTATTGTATGTTCCTTAGCTTTTACTATTAGTGAAATGGAGTCCTTTGGAAGTTTTTGAGCAGATCATTTAGAGCATACATGAGCTGACTTGTTTTTTAAAATTTACTTTAGCTATGTGTAGGAAGTATACTCTGAGGGTACAAGAGTGAAAAATAGATGAGTTCAGATGCTTTTTTAGTCATCTATGGTGATAGCTAATAATAGATGTGGACAGACTCTGAATGTATTTAAAGGTGGAATCAACAAATATTCATGATGGATTGATAATGCAATATGAGAGAACATTCAAGGATGACTTCAGAGGTTTTAGTCTGTGTAACTGGAAGGATAGAGTTGTGAAATCTGTGGGAGGAGTAATTTGTAATGGAGAATATTAGAAGTCCTTTTTTTTTTTTATTTTTATTTTATTTTTTTTATTTTAATTTTATTTTTTTACTGGGAGGTCCCGGGGAGCGAACCCGGGTCCCTCCATATGGGAGACGGGCGCCCAACCAGTTGAGCCACATCCGACCCCAGAAGTCCATTTTTGAACATGTTATTTTGAGATTCTGTAGGATATCCAGTTGTGCATAGGAGACTGGAATTCATTCAAAAAAAGAACTGTGCTGGAGGTATGTGTTTGGGAGTTGTTAACATACAAATGGTATTTAAAGCCCAAGATGAGTGAAAGAAGAGAGGCCCAGAGAATGGGCCCTAGAGATCCCAACATTAAAAGATCAGGAGTTAGGGTTTTAGTCAGAATACAATTTATAATGCTTGTTTTTTCCACAGACGATTCTGGAAGATGCCTAAACTAGGGGCGGGGTGACAAGGTGTTTATCCCACAAGCCCTTGCTGTTCTCTTTCCCATCTTGGAGCCTGTGAAGGCCTGCTAGGAACAGGACTTCTAAAATGGCAAATATGTCTGGAAGGTTGTGGTCGAAAGCTGCTTTTGCTGGCTGTAAGCGGGGGATTTGGAACCAGAGGGAGCACACGGCTGTTTTTAAAATTGAAGGCATTTTTGCCTGAGTTGAAACTGAATTCTATTTGGGTATGAGATGTGCTGTTGTATACAAAGCAAAAAACAACATAGTGACTCCTGGCGGCAAACCTAACAAAACCAGAGTAATCTGGGGAAAGGTAACCTGTGCCCATGGAAATAGTGACATGGTTCATGCTAAGGCCATTGGACACTGAATCTGTGTGATGCTGTACCCCTCAAGGATTTAAACGTACTGAAAAGTAAATTTTAAAAATTGTGGATTTTTCTCTTGTAAAAAAAAAAAGAGAGATCAGGAGTTAGAAGAGATAGATAAACAAAAGATAGTGAGAAGAAACACTCCCAAGTAACGAAAAAAAATCAATAGGATGAAAATATTTGTTTTTCTTACTATTTTCACTCTTCAAGAAAAAGAACCATGTCTTAGTATCTACATTACATAGCGTAGTGTCCGACACTTTATGAGTACTTGGAACATATTTGCTGCATGATAGAGAGGATAGGTAATTCCAGTTTGGGATATGTTGTGAGGGCATTTGAAAACTCTTATTTGGAGTTAAGGATAGGGGTGGGAACTGGAAATATAGATTTAGAACCTAAAAGTATATATGGTGGAGAATAGAAGCTGTAGTAAATACATTGCTAGCAATTTGTAAAAGCAGAAAACAGATGAATATTTAGAAATGCTTTGCTTAGGACAAAATTATTTCTATTTGTTGAAAACTGAAAATTATTTAGAATTATAGGCATTAATTGGTTAATTTTTAGAGAACATATGTTCTGGAATAATATACATTAAAATATGAAAAATTTGAATTATATATTTGTAATTGTGGATGATGATAGAAGCATACTTTTCATTAAATGTTAAAATAGATGTCTAATATGAAACTCTCTAAATCCTTCTCCATGTAAAATTTTGGAATAGAAATACTTGCTGATTTTAATAAAAGCTGAGGAAATGAGATGTTTAGATAAGTTTTAAAATGAAGTGGGGTGTTAAAGAGAACAATGTGTAATTTCTCCCCCACCCAAATGTGGAAACACAACCAATAGTGTATAAAAAGAATTATACATTACTAATAAGTAGGGCCCATTTCAGGTATGTAAGGCTTGTTCTACATTTGAAAATTTATCAGAGTTATCCATCATATCACCAGGCATATAACTAATTCAGTGATTCCACTTTCAGGTATTTACTGAAGAGAAATGAAAACATGTCCACTGAATGCCTTGTTTATAAATGTTTATAACAGCTTTTTTGTAATAGTCCAAAACTACTACTTCTAGCCCTCCTCCATGTATCCCATTTGTGGCCTTTGCACACCATGCCCCACCCACCCTGGGAACAGCCATGATGTGCTCCCCTTAAGCCCTACTATGGCTGCCACAACCCTGAAGTGTTTTTAAATATATAATCAGTTTAGCAAATGAGTACTAGTTGAGTGTTTCAGAAGAGTTTTAATATATCCTCAATAGAATTATCAATGTCTGTTAGTTGAAGGTAAGGACTGATAAGGACATAACCCCTGAAGAATATTATTCAATAACCTTAAATATTTTGTATATAAATGAAGGAGTAAAAAGAAGAAGAAAGAAAAGTAGCCTCAAATAATAAGGATTTTATTGTTGGCATGTAAGTTGGATTTCGCAAATGTTTGGAGAGCAAAGGTATAAATAGACTAGATTGTTATATTGTGCTTAGAGAATTGTCAGCTTAAAATCCATTAATGGTAATAAAGCACAAAAATACTATAAAGTAATTTACTCTTGTATAAATGCCTTGTATTAGTCAGCCAAAGGGATGCTTATGCAAAGTACCAGAATTCTGTTGGCTTTTATAAAAGGTATTTATTTGGGGTTAGAAGCATACAGTTACAAGGCCATAAAGAGTAAGCTACTTCCCTCACCAAAGTCTGTTGCCAGTTGTTAGAGCGAGATGGCTGCCAGTCTCTGTGGGGGTTCAGCTTTCCTCTTCCTCTTATGGCTCTGTGGTCCCAGCTTCTTCCAAAGTCAGCTGTAGGCTAGCATAAGGCCAGTCTCTCCCCGGGGCTTGATTTCTTTCCAGGCTTTCTCAGCTATTCAGGGCTCTCGTCTCTTCAGCTGCAAACTGTCAGGTGAATGGCTCAGCTCTCTCCTTGGGGCTCCAGCATCTAAAACCAAACTCTCTGTATTCTCCTTCTCTGTGTATTTACTCCCGTCTTTGACTAAGCATCCACTTATATAGCCCACAGCTGTAGGCTAGCTATAGGCAGGGACTCAAGCCAAGTCTCCCTAATGATGTGGTCAAATAAAAGCCCTAATCTTGATTTAATAAAGTAAAAGTGAAACCTCTGAATCTAATACAATTTAAAATGCCCAGAGAAACAGACCAGTTTACAAACGCAATACAATATCTATTTTTTAAATTCATAAACAATACCAAACTGCCACATGCCCTAAAATGTGTAATTGAAAGTGTTTGAAGTATTAAATTTCACTGAGTTTAGGAATTAAGAACAGCTTTCAGAACATCTTTCTTGTTTTGATTAGAGGAAGTGCATTCCACACGGAAGGATGCCTTGAAATAGGAAATAGTATTATCATGTTCTAATTTTATCATTAAGAAAATTCCTGGGACATGGCTGTGGCTCAATTGGTTGGGCTCCTGTTTACCTTGTGGGAGGCCCCAGGTTCGATTCCTGGGGCCTCCTGGTAAAGGAGCGCCCCTGCGGCGCAGAGCGCTCAGGGCCTGCACAGCGTGGTGAGCTGACGCAACAAAGGGAGACAAGCAGACACAGAAAAACGCACAGCAAATTGTCATAGTGAGCACAGGCAGCAAGAGGGGGATAAATAAAATAAATAATTAAAAAAAAAAAAAGAAAAAAAAAGAAAATTCCTCTGACCCTCATTCTCTCTAAAAGAAAATTCTCCCACATCCCTATTACCATCACTTAATTAAAAAAAGAAATTACCTTTTCACTCAAAAGATGAATGAATGAATGATATAAATCAACTTAAGTTTAAAATGTAGATAAATTGAAAAATATATTACCAGAATCAACTCACAAAGAAGTAGAAAACTAAGAAGACCAATGAATACAACATGAAATTGAGTTAGTAGTCCAGTAAAGTACCAGGCTTAGTTTTATGATCAGGTTTGGCCAAACCGTCATGAAATTCCGTAATCTCTTATTTATTTAACCTGTTCTAGATAGTAAAGAAGGGGGTGGGGATAACCAAACCTTAATAACAAACGTGATTTTTAAGCTTGAAATATTGGGATGCCTTAGGTGGGATGACTGGGGTGACACTTCTGTTCTAGATTTCTCCTCTTCCTATGGACAAGTTTTCATGGGACAGTCAGAGGAACATGAGAGTCAGTAGAAAATAGCTAGGACTTTTTCAAGCCCCTGCTTGAGCATCGACTCTCCTAATGTTTCATTAGCCAGCACAAACCACATGGTTGAGCCCAGAATCCAGAATCAGGGTGGGGAAAACACATTCCACATTTTGATGGGAGGAGCTGCACTGTCAAGTTGCAGACACGGAGACACAAAGAGTTGGGCTAGTAATTAATCTACCACACATCTAGAAGTGAACCTAACAGGAAATGTGCAATGTAACCTATATGCAAAAAAGGCATAACACTATGTAATAGATGAGTGAGATAGAAAAGTCAGTCCAGAAACATAACCATGAATATGTGGAAATTTGGAATATGATAGAGGAACAATATGATAGAGGATGTGGCTCAACTAGTTGGGCGTCCGTCTCCCATATGGAGGGACCCGGGTTCGATCCCCGGGACCTCCTGGTTAAAAAAAAAAAAAATGATAGAGGAACATTCAGTGGAAATAGGATAATGCATATTCAGTAAGTGTTGGCACAACATTTTAACATGGGAAATGATAAAAATAGAACCCTACCTCACACCATACACTAACATAAATTGCAGGTGGATTTAAGGAAAAACAAAACATAATTTTTAGATAAGGTAGAATATTTTTATGACTTAAGGGTAGGAAAAATTTCTTATTTAAGATATAAAAAGCATAGGCAATAGAGGAAAATAAATTGCTACATGAAAAAATATAAGAATAAAAATACATGACAGGCTGTGAGAATGCCTTTGGCATATATATATTCTAATATTTATAAAGAGTGTTTACAATCAATAATTGAAATAATTCAATTAGAAAATGCAATGAATAGGGTATTCAAAGAAGAAAGGAATATTAACAGAAAACACATGAAAATATATTCGGCATTACTAGAGTTCAGAAAAATATAGTTTATGAATAAACTAGTTTACAGTTCCATTGATTCTGGTGAGGTTTAACCCCTTAAATTGGCCAAAATTTAAGACAATATTTAAATATCAACAAGAATATGGGTAAATGGGTGTGGTAGTATGAGAATTAGTATTGCCACCCTGGAGAAAAATTTAGAAATATCTAGCTAATCATTGATAACTATGTGCCAAACCCTGTTCCAGTGTTAAATAAGACAGGCAAAAGTTCTCCTCCAAGAGAGTATGTATTCTTAGAGATGGTTGGTAGACAGTAAACTTGTAAAGTTAGGTAAATACATGGTAGACTGCTTGAGATTACCTCATATATCACTGATGCTTTGTTTATATTTTTCACTTTTTTTTTCCCCCTATGCTTCAGTTTTGTGATGTAATAAATTGATTTCATGATGCAATAATAAGCGGTGACTTACAGTGTTTATTTATTTTTTTTTTTTATTTTTTTTAAAGATTTTATTTATTTATTCATTTATCCCCCCCCCCCTTGCTGCTTGTGCTCGCTGGGTCAGCTAACCACGCCGTGCGGGCAGGCTTGCCTTCACCAGGAGGCCCCGGGAACCGAACCCAGGGCCTCCTATATGGTAAACGGGAGCCCTACTGATTGAGCCACAGCCGCTTCCCTACAGTGTTTAAAAAACCCTGAATTTAGGGTGCTTTTGGCAGCAAGTTTCAGAAAACCCTTAACTTAAATTGACTTAGAAAATAAGGACAATTTGGTATCTTACATAATAGCAAGTACAGATACAGGATCGATTCCAGGTACAGAACAATTGCTGGTTCAAAGATGCCATCAGCCACTAGTTCTTTTCAACTTTCCAGGTTCTGTTACACACAGTATTGTTTTCAAACTGAGGTTCTTTTCTTATATCTCAAGTCACAAAGTGGCAGCCAGCAGAAATCAAGGCTCCATGCTTCATCATTCATATTCTGCAGGAGAGAGAGTTAACCTATCCTTTAAACCATATGAGCTGAATGATTTAGATGAATCAACAGAGGGAAAGTGTTCCCACAATGTTGTTTTTAAAATTATTTTCCTTAAACTTTCTATTTTGAATTACAAAAAGAATACAAACCTTATATAGAGAACTCCAATATACCTTTACACCCCGCCCCCAAAAACCCAGATCCACTAATTTTGACATTTGCTAGCCCTTCCTGCCTGCCTGCCTGCCTGCCTGCCTGCCATCCATCCATCCATCCATCCATCCAATCGCCATTGAGAGTCGGCTGTATACATCATGTTCCTTGAACACATAATACTTCCATGTACATTTTCTAAGAGGAAGAATATCTCTCTCTTTGTGTTTGATTTATTTCACTTCATGTGATGTCTTCAAGGTTCATCCATGTAGTGGCATGTATCAGGACATTCTTTTTTAAGGCTAATATTTCATTGTATTTATATACCACTGTATATAAATACCAAAGGGGTGCTAATGTGAAATACCAAAAATGGGTTGGTTTTTATAAGGGTATTTATTTGAGGTAGAAGTCCACAGATACCAGGCCATAAAGCATTAAGTTTCTTCTCTCACCACAGTCCATTGCCACGTGTTAGAACAAGACAGCTGCCGGCGTTTGCCAGGGTTCAGGCTTCTGGGGTTCCTCTCTTCTCGGGGCTGCATTTCTCTCCAGGCTTAGCTCCTGTGTCCTCTACAAGGTCATCTGTAGAAGATCAGGTGAACAGCTTGCTTCTCTTCTCCTGGGGTCTTCTTTCCAACATCAAAACTACTTCTCAAAAGACTGCTTCAACTGTCCTTTGCCTTGCCTTTTATATTCGATTTCCCACCCACCAATGGGTGGGGCTCAACGCCCTACTGATGTGGCCCAGTCAACACCCTAATCATAACTTAATCATGCCCAGATTAACAGATCAGTTTATAAGCATGATCCAATTATATTTTTGGAATTCGTAATTACATCAAATTCGCCAACTGTAACAACCACCTTTTGTTTATCCATTCATCTAATGATGGGCAGTTGGGTTTTCTGCCTTTTGGCTGTTATGAATAATGCTGCTGTGAACATTAGTGTACAGATATCTGTCTGAGTCCCTGCTCTCAATTCTTTTGCATATATATACCTAGAAATAGGATTTTCCAGGTGCTATGTTTAACTCTTTAAGGAACTGTCAAACTGTTTTCCATGGTAGCTGCATATTTTACATTCCCACCAGCAGTGTACAAGGGTTCCAGTTTCTCATGTTTGTTAGCACTTATTTTCCATTTTTTAATAGCCATCCTAGTGGGTATGAAGTGGCATCTCATTGTGTTTTTTATTTTTGTTACCTGTGAACTTCATGTATTCACCACCATTGAATACGTGAACAGTTCCATTACCCAAAGATCCCCTGGGTTGCCATTTTATAACCACACCTCCCTCCTTCCCAGGGCATAATTCCGGCCCTCCCCAACCAAACACTAATACGTTTTCCTTTCCTTTCTAAAATTTTGTCATTTCAAAAATTTTATATAAATGGAATCATACAGTAGGTAACCTTTTGGGATTGGCTTCCCCCCTGCCACCACTTAAAATGATTCCCTAGAGGTTCATCCAGGTTGTTTTACATAGCAATAGTTTGTTTCATTACATTGCTGAGTAGTATTTCATCATATGGATGGATGTACTAGAGTTTGTTTAGCCATTCACCTGTTGAAAGACATCCGTAGATCAGATGTTTTCACTACTGAATTCTACCAGATACTTGAGGCAGAAATATTTATTTTATAATTCTTTCAGAGAAAAACAAGATCACCCACCAATTCATTTAAGACACTAGTAAAACCTCAACACCAAAACCCAATAAGATCATCGCAAGAAAGGAATCTAACATACAAAACTTGTTCATGTACATAGATGTAAAATCTGAGCATATTATCAAACTGAATCCAGTAACATATTAAAAGGATGAAGCATCATGACCTAGTTGGGTTATTCCAGGAATAAAAAGTTGTATTAACATTTAAAAATCAGTCTGTCTGACTTATGTTAACAGATTAGAGGTGGAAAAAAGTATTATTTCAACATATTCAGAAAAGCATTTGATAAAATTCAACATCCATTTGTCTTCAATAAACCAAAAACTTCAAGTAGGAATGGAAAGGAATTTCTTAATCTTATGAATATTAATATCTACTAAAAGTAAAGCAAATGAATTTAATGATGAAATAGTGAAATCTTCCCCTTCGAGGCCAATAACAAGGCACCAAGGCCCATTTATCACTGGTGTTAAAACATTCTAACAAATGGAAGGTTTGCTGTAAAGAGACAAGAAGAACAAATTTGAGTACATAATACATCTAAAATTATCTGTAGCAAAAACACTAAAAAATTCAAGATAAAAATTTGAAAATGGTAAGAAATACTTAGTTTTTATCTGTAATTACCAGTAGGCTAAGATCCATTTATAAAGAAAATTGTTAAAAAATTATTAAGTACAAGGTAACTCTATAACAAAATGCACAAGAAGCGCAATCAGCACATAGAAAAAAACTCATGAACCCTGTAAATATGATGATATCTAACCTTATTAATATTTGTAGAAGTGTAAATAACAACATTTTTTGTTTAATAATTTGGCTAAAAAGATTGAGACTATCAATCTCAATGGATGAAGGAAATTGAACTTCCCAATATACTGTTGATGAGCATGTACATTAGTACTGCCATCAAATCATATTATTTCTCTGCTTAAGAATCTTAATGATAACCTGTAGCAATTCAATTACAATCCAAATTCCTTATCATGGATTGTTACTGTAGCTGATCTGGCCATTGTCTACACTCTTTCTTCAGGTTGTTTACTTTCTTTCTCATTCACTTTACTGCTTTTTTCCCTGTCCCTTAAGCATATCAAATTTGTGTTAATTTTAGAACCTAAAATTCCAGTTCTACTGGAATCCTCTTCTCCCAGATCTTACATAATTAGTTCTTATTATTCAGCTACCTGTTGATATCTTACTTCTGAAATATCTTTTTTGACTACCTGAACCATCTCCCTCTTAACCCACGTCCTCTTTCCCATTACTCTCTTTTAGTTGCTTCATAGTATTTATAACAGTCTGAAAGTATCTTATTAGTTAACTAACTTATTTTGTTAGTTAGAAATGTACCTCTCTTTCCTCTTGTTCACAGTTGTATTCCCAGTGGCTAGGTCAGGACCAGATACATGATGGGCTTTTGTTGAGTCAATAAATAATCGTGTGTATACATATATACACATATATGGACATGATGTTTATTAGTGGGGAAATTTTAAATTACAGATTCAATGTATAGGTGGAGAGAGTGCAATTGAAATTCTGATGTCTACATTATTTCTGTAATGCTTAAATTTATATAACTTTATATCACCTTTGCACATTTTTTAAATTAGAGAAGTTGTAGGTTTGCAGAAAAATCATGCGTAAAATGCAGTTCTCATATGTCACTGTATTATTAGCATCTTGTATTAGAGTGGTATATTTGTTAAAATTCACAAAAGACCATTTTTAAATTGTACTATTAACCATAGTCCCATTGTTTACAATAAAATAAAGTTTTAATAATCAGAAAAATCCCACAATGCTTTTTAAAGATTAGCACTCTCTAAAGCTCTCAAAGTTTATAGTTACTGGCTGGGTGGTAACTTTAAAAATATACCAATAATATTAACTAACGTTTATTGATCACTTATTACTCATTCTTCAAAAAGTATAATGTAGTCTATTAACTCATGTAATCTTCATAAAACCCTGGGATGAAACTGTGGCATAAAGAGCTTAAAAACCCATTCAAAGTTAATAGTGAAAATTAGAGTTGAGAATTAAATCCAAGTAATCCAGTTTGAGATGCATGTGCCACTTACCATACTATATGCCCTCATTTTATATAAATCATACTATTTTGTCACCGTAGTACTTTTAAAATCTAAAATTTGCCTCTAAACTTGACAAATGCCATTAAACTATGTTCATGAATAGGTCTTTTTTGGTCCTCTGCTCTCTTCCATATACTTTTTTCATTCCTGGTTGGTAATATTTGTTTGGTTTGGTTTTGTATCCAATATTATTTATTTTCAGTGAATGGCAATTTCAGTAAGGCTTCTGTCTAGTTTGGATTAGATTCATTTTGGTCAGCCTGATATCATAAATAAACTATTGTTAACACATGATGAGTTTGGCTGTGTGGAATATTAAATGTGAAGAAATTACTGAGTTTTCCTACCCAAATGAAAGTAAAACTGTCTAGAGAGGGATTAAAAATTCTTTTAGAAAATAACGAATAATTACATTTAGAATGTTGTGCTAATGTCACCACCATCCATTACCAAAAGTTTTCATCTCCAAAAACAAAAATTCTGTACTCTTTAAGCCATAACTCCTCATTCTCCCTTTTCCCCCAGCCCCGGGTAACCTCAGGTTTGCTTTTTGTCTCCATGAATTTGCTTATTCTTGAGAATTCATTTAAGTAGAATCATACATTATCTGCCCTTTAGTGTCTGATGTATTTCACTCAACATGATAACTTCGAGGGTGCATCCATGTTATGTCATGTATTAGAGCTTCATTCCTTTATACAGCTAAATATTCCATATATACTACATCTGTTTATCCGTTCATTTGTTGATGGATACTTCGGTTGCTTCCACCTTTTGACTATTATGAAAAAAGATGTTATGAACATTCATTTACAAATATAAGTCCAATTCCCTGCTTTTAATACTTTTGGGGGTATATACCTAGAAATTGGATTGCTGGGTCATATGGGAATTTTGTTTAGCTTTCTGAGGAACCAACCTGCTGATTTTCACTTGGCTGCACCATTTTACAACAACCTCACCAACAAATTATCAGGGTTCTAATTTCTCATTCTTGCCAATACTTGTTTTCTGTTTTTTTAGTAATAGCCTTATAGTGGGTGTAAAGTGGCATTTCCCTGATGACTAGTGATGTTGAACAGCTTTTCATGTGCTTATTGGATGTTTATGTATCTTCTTTGGAAAAATGTTTGTTCATGTTCTTTGCACACTTTTAAATTGGGTTATTTGGTAGATCAGGTAGATCCTTCTCTACTTTCCTCTTCCCCCAAGTTAAACCATTGAAAGACTATAGAAAATGCTACTTTCTAAAATGCGACTGTTATGTGCTAGAAGAAAGTTTATTTGAAGTATTTTAAATACAAATTACATCATTCAAGATAGATATAAAATAATATAAATCTTTCATCAATTTTTGCTTCAAATGAATTTCTGAAAAGCCTTCCAGGGCGTGATGCCACTATGAGGAAAGTTGAACTTTCATCATGTTAAAAATTAATGTTTCTTATGAAACCTTTATGCTACATTGAATCTGAGCTGCCAGTGTAAAGCAATCACAAAAGAATCAGATCAGAACAATACTAATTATAATCTATATTTTTATGGTAACATGTATTACATTTATTGGGCTTTGGCAGTAACTGCTTTTGTGAATAATGAAAGGAAGATACAGATTTTTTTTTTTATTCTTGTCTTTTTCTTGATTCTTCCCATTCATTCACTCATTCATTCCTTAACAAATACCTACCATGCAGGTCCTATGTTAGATTCTGGAAGCAAAATAAAAATGACCCTTGCATTTACCATTTGTTGTTTAGAGAGATTGAAATACTTGGTTATTTACACTATCACAGATAGTATAAATTCAGTCACATTCAATCTTGCTGTATGCAAGAAAGATCATTAACAAGATTGTTCTCTTGTTTAGAAAATTACCGTTAAGCAATTGTCATATTCTTTATTTTTTTAAGATTTATTTATTTATTTATAACCCCCTCCCCTTCCCCACATTGTTTATTTTGCACCCGCTGTGTGCTCTCTGTGTATTCTTTTGTGTCTGTTTGTCTTCTCTTTAGGCGGCACCAGGAACTGATCTTGGGACCCTCCAGAGTGGGAGAAAAGTGCTCAATCTCTTGCGCCACCTCAGCTCCCTGGTCGTCTGCATCTCTTACTGTCTCTCTTCTGTGTATCATTTTGTTGCGTCATCTTGCTGTGCTAGCTCTCCACATGGGCCAGCTCACCTTTCACCAGGAGGCCCCAGGAATCAAACCCTGGACCTCCTGTAGGGTAGACAAGAGTACAATTGCTTGAGCCACATCCATTTCCCTCATATTATATTCTGTGTGTACAGTCTAGATTGTATATATTTTTCATTTTTTTTATTTTACCGGGAGGTCCTGGGGATCGAACCCAGGTCCCTCCATATGGCAGACGGCGCCCAACCGTTTGAGCCATATCCGCCCCCCTAGATTATATATTGAACACAAAGTTTTTATTCTGGTAATATTCACATAATACAAAATCTACCATTTTAGCCATTTTATAATATAAAATTCATGGTATTTAGTGCATTCATGATGTTAAACCATCATCCCAACTATCTACCAAAACATTTTCTTCACCATAAAATGAAGCACCATACCATTAAGCAGTCACTCACCACTTTCTCCCCTCCCCAGCCCTTGGCAACCACTAATCAGCTGTTTTTATGAATTTACCTATTTTGAATATTTCGTAAAATGAAATCATGTAATGTGACATTTTCTCCTGGCTTCTTTCATTAAGCATAATGTTACCTACCATTTTACATTCCCACCACCAGTGTTCTATTTCTCCACATTCTCTGTAATACTTTTAGTTTTCTGTTTTTGTTTTTTTTTATAGTGGCCATTCTAATAGGTGTGAAATGATATCTGCTTGTGGTGTTGATTTGGATTTCCCTAATAGCTAGTGACCTTTTCCTGTGCTTTTTAGCCATTTGTATTTCCTCTTTGAAAAAATGTCTATTCAAAATCATTTGCCCATTTTTAAATTGGGTTGTCTTTTTTGTGTTGTGTTGTAAGATTTTTAAAATATATTCTGGATATTAAGCCCTATCAGATATGTGGCTTCCAAATATTTTTTCCCTTCGAATAGATTGCCTTTTTACTTTCTTGACAAAGTCCTTTGAAGCACAAAAATTTTTAATTTGAGGAAGTCCCATTTATCTATTTTTTCTTTAATTGCTTATGCTTTGAGTATACAGTCTGAAAAACAGTTGCCTATCCCACAAGATCATGAAGATGCTACCTTACATTTTCTTCTAGGAGTTTTATAGTCCTTGTTCTTACATTTAAGTCTTTGATCCATTTTGAGTTAGTTTCTATATGAGTTGTGAGATAGGTGACCTCTTTCATTCTTTTGCATATAGATATCCATTTCTTCTAGCACCATTTGTTGAAGAGACTATTCTTTCACACTTGAGCAGACTAGGCAGCCTTGCCAAAAATCATTTGGGAGAATGGATGTGGCTCAAGCAGTTGAGTGCCTGCTTCCCCTCATGGGAGGTCCTGAGTTCAGTTCCTGGTGCCTCGTACAAAAAACAAAGGCAAACAACAAGCAAAACAAATAAGAAAATGAGGCTCAGTAGTTGAGTGCTTGCTTCCCCCATATACAAAGTCCCAGGTTCAATCCCTGCCCCCTGATACCTCAAAAATAAATAAATAAAATAATTTGCTTAAAAAAAAAAAAAAAATCATTTGGCCATAGATGTGAGGGTCTATATCTGAAATATCAGTTTGATTCTATGTTCATCACATAGAGTAGGCACTAATTTTCAAAAGCAGTAATAGAAGGAAAGGAAGGTAAAATGATTCAAAGTAATTAGTAGTTTTAAAGAGGCAAAAAGAAGAAAATATGAAATAGCAAAGTGGTTTTGTTATCAGTTTTTCTAGTTCCTGCTTAGCTGTTAGATAACTTTAGAACCTGCAAAGTACACATTGTTGTTGTTGTTATTGTCTCTTGGAATAGATTCCTTTAATTTCATTAGTATTTATATGTTCATTTTCTAGGAATACAGGAGTTTCCAGAAAATATAAAAAATTGTAAAGTTTTGACAATTGTGGAGGCCAGTGTAAACCCTATTTCCAAGTAAGTTCTCTTCTGTTGCATTATTATAAATTATTTTTGAGAGTAAAACAATTATCAATGGGTAGTAAAATAATACTTCACATATTTTAATGGCAATTGGTATCAATCTTGAATCTGTATAAAATCTCAATTTTAGAGTAAATAGTAATCTTTTAAATAATCTCTCAAATCTTTAACTTACAATTGTGAAAATTGAGATATCACACATAGTTAATGTCAGAAACGAAACTAGATCAAATTCTCCTGGCTTATTGTTACTTGTACAATATAAGAATGTCTTCATCTACAGCTCAGATATATGCCACATTCAACCTCATGTGATTGGTTGTAATATATACCAGAAGTTAACATGTGTTCTTTTATGATGGCTATAAACAGAATGTTTTGTGGGCACTAGAGCTGTTAATTTTTTTTTTTTTAATGGAATGCTGGATAGAAAGATTAATAGAGTAAAGCATAGGCTTAGTGTCACTTATTTGAAACCAGTTTTTACATATTACAATGCTGTTTGGATGAGATTTTTGAAACATGACTTGCTTCACCTCCTGTAGAATATGAAGGAATGTGAGGTAGGGGAAAAATAAGATTTTTGAGCCAAGGATTGATGTGTCTTACTACAACAGGATTTTGTACTTGTTAAAATCCAGGATGGACAGTTAAAAATGATGCATACTCTCTTCATTTGAAAGTATTGCTCTAGCATCAAGTTCTAAATCTGTGTTATATTTTGTAAGCCAGAGAAAATAGTAGTAAAACTAATACATATCAATTCTCATATGGCCTTACAATGTCAGGCAGCTTTTTGTGTTATTTTTTCTCATTTGCTCAGTATACAATTCTATAATCTTCATTTGATTAAGGACCAAATGTTGAGATAAAAAATAATCTAGACCCAGTGGTTCTCAACTGAGGGTGATTTTGCAATTCCTAAAGACATTTTTGGTTGTCATCACGTGGGAGTGGGGGTTGGGGTGTTAATACCATCTAGTTGGTAGAGGCCAGAGATGCTGCTTAATATCCTACAGTGCACAGAACCGCCTGTCACAGCAAAGAATTATCCAGCCCAAAATGTCAATATCGCTATGGTTTACAATCCCTGATCCAGTCCTTTGGATTGATGAAAAGCTTGAATTGTTAGATGTTAGATAAGGTGAAATTGGAGAGTGTCTGCTGACTTCATAGTTAAGTCCTAAATACATTTCTACATATTATGGCTCATTCATGGTTGACTGGGGAAGATTTTATATTATTGAGACAAATACTGCCTCACTTTTAAGAAAGAGATAAAGATATAAACACTGAAAGAGGTAAGGTTTTACAAAAAGTAAATCTCAGTTTCAAGATCAATAATAAAAGAACAGAGTTGACTATTATACATTATGAACATGTCTTGGGGGAGTAGGTATAATTCAGTTGTTGAGTGCCTGCTTCCCATGTGAGTTGGGAGATCATTCCAGAGGTTACACTTATGCACATCTTAGCAGGATCTCATTGACTGCCACGGTAAATACTGCCTCAAATAGCGGGGTTCCTGAGGGCTCTGGAGACATCCAGACACTATAGGCAGGGCTGACAGCTCAGGAGTTTGGCAGCCTGCCAGTGGGCCCTACTCTGAAATTTATGCTCCCCAGCGTGACAAGAATTGGATTCAGTTGTGGTTTCCCTACACAGGGCTCTTTTGCCCCTTATATTTTGAACCTATAGTTAGTACTAGAGTTGATAGGTTTATGTCCAGGAGACTTAAAATCTTTGGACTTTCCATATGCCGGTTGGGCCTTGAATCTCAGCAGAGTTGCAACACCTACTCTCCAGTTTACTGGACTCATCCAGGACAACTAACAAGGAGATAATGATGGACAATGACCATCCCAAGGAACAGAGAGAGTCTACAACTACAAGCAAGACAGTCCCATTCATCTGCCCCATGGGATCTAAGCCCCTCCTCCATTAGATGTGGAGTGGACATCACCATTCCAGAATCCTCAGGATTGGGGAATGAACGATGGACTAGGGTAGACTACTGTTATTCTACTATAGACTTATTGTTACTCTAGCAATGGAAGAACTTTTATCATTGATGTGGAGGCAGTGGCCACCAAAGGTTCTGAGGTGAGGGAGAGGGAAAAACAGATGTAATTCAGGACATTGGAATTGTCCTGAATGATATTGTAATGACAAATACAGACCATTATATATCTTGTCATAACTTACAAAATTGTGCGGGAAAGAGTTTAAACTGTAATATAAACTAGAATCCACATTTAGTGGCGATGCTCCATTATGTGTTCATCAGTTGTAACAAATGTACCACACTAATGAAGGATGTTCATGTGGGAAAATGTGGGAGGAGTAGGGAATGGGTCATATGGGAATCCCCTGTATTTTTTATGTAACTTTTATGTAATCTAAGTATCTTTTTTAAAAAATAAAAAACTATGTTAAAAAACCTATGGAGCAGGAAGAGAACACTGGAAGAAAAAAACATGTCTTGGGGGAGCGGATGTAATTCAGTGGTTGAGTGCCTGCTTCCCATGTATAATGTCCTGGGTTCAATCCCTTGTACCTCCTTAAAAAAAAAAAAAAAAAAAAAAGAACGTGTCTTGATTATACAGATTTTGACAATTACCTATTAAGAGCATGTCTTAGTTATACAAATTCTCACGAGATATATGTTTAATAGAGACTGAAATTTTGTATATGAACTTAATTTAAATTTTGGTATGTTTTATATAGGCTTCCTGATGGATTTTCTCAGCTGTTAAACCTAACCCAGTTATACCTGAATGATGCTTTTCTTGAGTTCTTGCCAGCTAATTTTGGCAGGTAAATTATTTTTCTTTTAAAACCTTTTATTGTTACCTCTTGTAAAGTTTACCAGAATACAAATTGCTTTAGTAATATTATTAATTACAAATTTGTAGCCTCTTTTTTTATAATAATTTCCAAGCATTATGGTTTTAATAGTTTCTTTGGACCTTGTTATTTTGACTTTGAGTTTATTTTTCCAAGTAAACAATATGCAGTGAGAAAAAAATAGTTGATTTTTAAGGTATTGGGAATAATTGCTATATATTTAAGATAATGAATGCTTTATTCTAACATTTATCACAGTCTGAAATGGTTTCATTTATTGGTTAATCTGTCTTCAACACTAGTAAAAAATTGTTGAGAAAAGAGAATATATTTTTTGGGTTGCCCTTCCCAGCCCATGTTTATCAGCACCTAGAGCAATTCCTGTCATACTAGTGGAACCTCAGTAAATTTTTAAAAATGAATTGGTGAATGAGTACATGAATAATAGGCATCAAGTTAATATGGTTTTAAATTTATTGGTTAATTTTGTAGTCATCTTTTGTCTAAAACCAGTTTGTGTACTTGTCAGATTCCTTTTCTGCATGTGGCATTTGGACATCTTAATCTACTGTTTCCCTTCTATTTTTAGTAGAAAGTGTAAAAGTGAAATGGCAGAGAATTTCTTATTCTCCATGTCACCGCGACTTATTTATTTGTTCTTTTTCAGGGCTGAATTCTAGATTTAAATTATTGTTCTCTAACAGCTAGCAAGTTATGCATGTATTTTTCAGAAAAAAGGCCTGAAAAGGATTGATACTTAGGTGGCAGTCACTTCTTTATCCCTTTTGAAAAGTCTAGAAGTGCTTATCCCTCCCCCCATAATTCTCAAGAGCAGAGAGAAACTTTACTTCTTATTCCTTTGTATTTCTTTTTAGTCCTTTGTAATTTTTAATATAATAGTTTGTGCAAGGTAATTACACAATATATTTTTTATATAATTTTGGGTGACATTAATTTGTTCATTAAATTCTTTGTTTTTGTCATAAATGTTGATTTTCTTTGTACTGCAGATTAACTAAACTCCAGATATTAGAACTTAGAGAAAACCAGTTGAAAATGTTGCCAAAGTAAGTAAAGATGCTATCCTTTTTAAAATTCAGTTTTGAATTTTTAATAAATCCTTTAAAAAATATTAAATTTTGTAAATCTAAGATGTGAATGTAAATTATTTTAAAAGGCTCACCATGTGTGTTCATCATATTTAATTAGCGGTGTTAAATATAAAAATTTACACATCTGTCCTTGGTGTCTATTATTAATAACTCTTTCTTGGTTCTCTGGATCTCTGTGTCTTGCGAAAATAATAAGTATGTAAAGCCTTCTTGAATCCCAAATAGAGGTCCCAAGCTCATATACTAGAGCTCATGCAGATATATAGCGTCTTCATGTGAAGCCCAATAGTTCTAAGAACTTAATTATCTTGTTTCTAGTCCATTTTAAATTAGAACTGGGGTGGAGCATCCTCTACTGGTAAGCTAACATCAAGGAAAAAAATTGGCACCCAAGAAAAGTGTAGGGAAGAAGATAAAACATAAAAGAAATAATGTCTACAGACTCAAAATGCACTGTAGTCCATGGCCATTTATAGAAAAAATTTATCAAAACGCCCTGAGTGCATTGCTATATTGCTACAGTTTATGGTTTAGTAAACTACATTCTACAACCCATTACCTGTTTAAAGTTTCATTGGAACAGAGTCACCCTCATTCATTTACATATTGTGTATGGCTGCTTTTGCTCTACAGTTGGGACAGAGACTATATGGCTTGCAAAGCCTAAAGTATTTACTATTTTACAGGAATATAAAATTGGTGACTCCTGTTTAGTTGATTTGTTTAGATTTATTGTCCTCTTTTGAGGAGGAAAGCATCTCCATTCTCCCAGGAGTTGGTTGTTTTGTTCACTCAACTTCTATAGCATCTTATGTATATCTGTTATAATATTTACAGCATTATTTTAATGTATCCTTTTTTTACATGTCACTCTATAGTCTTCCCTGACCAGCATAACACATGTGTGCATGCTCACACATCATCACACACACTTGCATTCATGGTTGTAAGTCTTTGAGGGTAGAAATTGTGTCTAGTTTTCATTTCCAAAGGCCGGTATGTATTAGCTCAGTAATTGCTTGTTTAGTGCAGGAGTGAATGAAGTTTATAGTGATGATTGTGAGTATATGTTAAGTTGAAATTCCTCACTTGCCCACCGAGAGAACTGCCAAATCCGTTCTGGCAGAGAGCACAGCTGCGTTTCCTGGGCCTGGGTTGGCGGGTGAGCCGCGGGGCCCAGGGCGGCCTGTGGTCCCTGCCCTGCAGAGATCCAGAGCCCTCGCCGTGATTGCCCTCTGGCCCGGTCCAGGCCCTGAAGGAGTGGCAGAACCTTGCCCTCCCCTCTCCCCATGAAGTCCTGAAGGCGGTGGTCACCCAGTTTTCTTGCCTAAACCTGCTGGGCAGCAGCTAAGCTCTCGCCAGGCCACCGAGGACACGGCCCCTTTCAGCAGCAGGGAGAAAAGTATGGTGGCTATAAATGCTGCAGAAGACCTTTAGGTGCCTTGAGGGCCCAGAAGGTGGATCTGCATGGACTGAAGGTTGGTCACCTCTTCAGACCATAGAGCCATGCAGATCCAGGACCTGGGGTGACCGCTCATCTCAGTTGGACAAGATGCATTCTTGTCCCAGCAGTGAAGGACACAGGACTTAACAGGCCTGGAAGGTGACTGGAGCCCTGGATGATGACAGGTGGAATGGTTAGCAGGCCATCAGCCAGCTAGTCTTCTTTCTACGAGACCTTGCTTGATATTGGAAGACAGAAATAGTAGAAAAATGTGCTGCATTTGGTCAATAAGAAGTGCCCACCACCCTTTGGGAAGATTTACTTGGCCATTTATGAAGACCTATGTATAGAATATGAAAAAGCTGCAATCAACTTTCTCCCAAACCTTTTAAAAGAAAATTTTTGCTACATCTAGAGGTTGCCAATGTATGATTAAGTAGAGTTAGAAAATCACACATCTCGTAATTCCCATTTGTTTAAAAAAAAAAAAATTCATAGAAAAATGTCTTCTGGAAATGACTTTGAGATGGAATTTAGACTGCCTCTGAAAGCGACACCAGGAGCAACCCACATCCACTCTTGTTCTGTGGGTTAAAGGACATGGAGCAGAAGGCTGAGAAGAGGAAGAGAAAAAGGTTCTATGTTAGACTGGTCATATTTAGAAGATATTTTCATATTATAACCATTGTTCTGTGTTTGCATTTTATTCCTTACTACTCTATGTATAGTTGATAATGCTAATTATGTTTTTGAAATATATCCTTTTCCTAGATGTTTTGAGGTGTCTGACATGCCTTAAAAGTAGAGGTAGTAAAAAAATTTGTATATAACTTTTTGTTAAAATTCATAAGAAATTTTGTGGGGTTTTTTGGAATGGCCAAAAAATAAACCCCACCTCTCTGAATAGTACACATTTTGGCATTGGTTTTGGGGAGGAGGGATGAAGGAAGTGCAAAGGGTTCAATGCTAGTGAATAGGAGGTAAGATTAACCATTGTCCCTATTTGCCCCTATGTTCATGTGTTTGGCTTTACTTTGCTGTGTATATAATGGGCAAACACATCCTATATAGTTAAAGAGGATGCCATGTACGACAAAAATAGAGTTAGTAAACTAATGCATTTTGTACATTTTGTGCTAAAATTTCTAGGAGGTGAGCAGGTGTAATTCAGTTGTTGAGTGCCTGTCTCCCATGTACAAGGTCCTGAGTTCAATCCCTGGTACTTCCTTAAAAAAAAAAAAAAAAAAAAAATTCCTAGGAAAGATTGTCTTCTGAAAATTTGAGCATTATAGCCCACAGGGTTGGTGGAGAAGGGATAAAAGGGAAGAGTTTTAGACCAGAATGTTCATATTTAGAAGACACGTTCAGATTATAATTGTTGTTAAATGACGTGTGCAGTTTAGTCAAGACTGCTCTGTAAATAGTGGACAAATTAAGTCCTTATTTGAAACATCCAGTCTGTTTAGATGTTTAGAAGTGCCTGACGTATGTTAAAAATATAAGTAGTAAAATATTACTTTTGTAAATATTGTTTTGCTCAAATTCATAGGAAATAATTGTCTTTTGGAAATGGGATTGTTAAACCATCTCTGTAAGCAGCATACTACTGTATTTACTCATTCATTGATTTGCAAAAGGTAGGAGGAAAGCAGTTGCAAAAGGTAATATGCTAGTGTGTTCATACTTGGACATTTTCAGACAAAACTTTTAAATGTTCTTTGAATGTTATTTGGTTTATATATAGTGTATATAGTGGACAAATGAGTCCTAATTTTGCAACATCTGGATATTAAAGAGATGCCAGTGTATGACAACGTAGAGTTAGTAAAATTAGCACATTTTGTATACTTTGTGTTGAAATTCATTGGAAAGCTTGTCTTCTGTAAATGACTATTGGGTATGAATTTGTTTAACCACCTCTAAGCATTACACTTGCCTGTACTTGTCCACTGATCTGGTAGTGGAGAAAAGGAAGTGAGGAGGGAATTGTTTGAGGCCAAGATAGTCATATTTAGAAGATACCTCATGTTGTAAGCCATTGTTATGTATGTGCAATTTTATTTAATGATACTATGTATGTAGTGGACAAGTAAGTTCTTTTTTGAAATATCTAGTCTTTCTAAATGTTTTAGAAGTGCTTGACGTGCTTAAAAATAGAGGTAGTAGAATACTGTAAATGGATTTTAAAAATTGGTGGGAAATATTGTCTTTGGAAATGGAATTGTACTCTTTCATTGGTTTGAGGGAGGTGGGAGAGAAGAAGGTACAAAAGGTATTTGCTAGCATGTACTAGAAAATTTTTGGTCATCCATTGCCCTGTATGTTATGTACATTTGTTTAACTTTGCTATACTGCATATTTTGTGTATATACTAGACAAATGAGTCCTAGTTTTATATATCTAGTCCCTAGATTCTAAAGAGGTTGCCAATGTATGACAGAAGTAGAGTTAGTAAACTAACACATCTTGTACACTTTCTTTGTGTTAAAATTCAAAGAAAGACTTTTTCTGAAAATGACTTTTGGAAATGAAATTGTAAAACCACATCTAAGTGACACATGTGCCTATCACTCATCCACTGGGTTTGTGGTGGAGAGAAGGGATTAGCAGAAATGAACGACTCTTGCCTAAGGACCAAAATGTTTCAATATAGTAGACACTTTGAGATATAACCATCGTTACATGTGTATGGTTTATTCAACACTACTGTGTATATAGTGGACAAATTTAAGTCCTTATTTGAAACATGGTCTTTCTAGATGTTTAGAAGAAGTGCACAAAGTATGTTAAAGGTATGGAGAGGTACCGAAATAACAAATTTTGCAGATATCATTTTGTTAAAATTCATAGAAATAGCTTTTGGAAATGGAATGGTCAAACCATCTCCAGAGCAATACATATTATGTTTGTGCTGTTTCAGGGAAGAGGGAGAAGGAAGTGCCAAGGACTCTAAGCCAGTAAGTCTGTAGTTAGGCAAGATGAGCCATCATCCTCCATGTTTTGTGCATTTTATTTTACTTTGCTGTGTATATAATGAACAAATGAGTCCTAATTTTATACCATCTAGTCTTTCTTGATATTAAAGTATATGACAAAAGTAGAATTAGTAAACTAATACATTTTGTACATTTCATGTTAAAATTCATAGGGAAGACTGCTGAAAATGACAGAACTTTTTAATTTGTGGAGCAAAATTGTTAAAAATCCCCTCTAAGCATTGCAGAAGCAACCACTAGTTGATAGAGGTGAGAAAGGGAAGGATTCTAGGCCAGAACATTCCTATTTAGAAGACACTTTAAGATTATATCCTTTGCTACATGTGTGTGGTTTATTCAGTGCTAATGTGTGTATCATGGACAAATTTAAGTCCTTATTTGAAACATCTAGTCTTCCTAGATGTTTAGAAGTATACAGCATATGTTAAAGTAGATAGAGTGTGTAAAATAATACTTTAAGTATGTTTTAATACATAGGAATGGATGTATATGGGGAATGGGATTGTTAAACTTGATGTCTTGGAGCAGTGTGTTGATGGGGTGGTTGAGAGGGTAGGGAACGAAATGCACAGGAAGCATTCTTTGCTTGTGAGTTAGAAAAGTTCAATTGTCTGACCTTTGTTCTAGATAGGCATTTTAGCTAATGTCCAAAGTATGTTAAAAATAGTAAAATTATCCCTATATAAAGATCCTTGTGTTAGTTTTAAGAAGGGCTGTCTTCTAGGAGTGACCTTTGTCACTCTCCCTCTTAGAGATGGACATATTCCTGTACTTAGTCATTGAAATAGTAGAAGAGGAAGAGCAAAGGGAAGGGCTCTTTGCTAGGATCTATATCTAGAAGACAAATTTAGATTATAGCCATAGTTCTATTTGTGCATTTTTTGTAAGATACCTATGTTTATTATGGATAAAGTTCATTCTTCATTTCACATCTAAGCTTTTTAGGTATCTGGAGATGACAATGTATGATAAAAAATAAAGCTTATGAATATCTTTTTGTTAACTGAATAGAAAAAAAGCATCTTTGACATGGAATTGTTAAACCCCCTCTGAGCAGTATGCACCAAGATTTGTTCATTAAATTGGCTGCAGAGGGGCACAAGGAGGTGTAGGAGTAGGGAGGTATGCAGATGCATTCATATTTCTATTTTGATGCTAACCATTGATGTATGTGCTCATCTCTTAGCTATACCATAGGAAAACATGGTTAAATAATTCCACATAGGGAAGCGGCTGTGGCTCAATCAGTGGGGCTCCCGTTTACCATATGGGAGGCCCCGGTTCGGTGCCCAGGGCCTCCTGGTGGGGGCGGGCCCGCCCGCACGGCGTGGTTGGCTGGCCCGGAGAGCATGAGCAGCAGGGGGGGGATAAATGAATAAATAAATAAAATCTTAAAAAAAAAAAAAATCAACATATGTATTGCTAGTAATTCAATATAGATCTAATAATGAATTTTCTCAGAAGCTGTATTAGTCTGCCAAAGGGGTGCTGATGCAAAATACCAGAAATCAGTTGGTTTTTATAAAGGGTATTTATTTGGGGTATAAGCTTATAGTTACCAGGCCATAAAACATAAGTTACTTCCCTCACCAAAGTTTATTGCCATGTGTTGGAGCAAGACAATGCCTGTGAGGGTTCAGGCTTCCTGGGTTCTTGTCTTTCTGGGGCTTGCTTGTCTCTGGGCTCAGCTCCTCGGTCAGCTGTAGACTATTAGGCGAATGGCTCGTCTCTTTTCCCCAGGGCCTTCTCTCCTTCCTCACTACCACGCTCCTCTGTATGCTTACTTCCCCGGGCTCCAGTATTAAAACTCCACTTCAGAACTCCAACATCAAAACTCCCAACTAACTCCTCTGCTCTGCCATGTAGTTTTATCTCTGAGTCCCTGCCCCTTGGGAGGCAGGGACCCAGTGTCCTACTGATGTGGCCCAATCAAAGCCCTAATCATAACTTAATCATGTTCAGAGGAACAGACCAGTGTACAAGCATAATCCAATGTCTATTTTTGGAATTCATAAATAATGCCAGACTGCTACAGAAGCATTGTACTTACGGTACTCTATATTTCTTTTCTTTTTTTTTTTTTAAAACAGTTATAAATGTGAGAAGACTACTCACTGTATTTTATTTCATTTCTTCCAATTCAGAAGTTTTTAGTATTTTGCTTACATGTAAAAATTAATTGTTTTTGTGGAATCAGTAACATATATATATTTCTAATAAAGTAGTGGACTATCCAAGTACTTTATTTCTTCCAACTTTAGATTGTTTCCCATTTGTAATGGAAATTAGAATTCTTAACTAAACTATACATGTGATATGTATTTTTTTTTTTTAAAGATTTTATTTATTTATTCATTTATCCCCCCTCTTGCTGCTTGTGCTCGCTGGGTCAGCTAACCACGCCATGCGGGCGGGCTTGCCTTCACCAGGAGGCCCCGGGAACCGAACCCGGGGCCTCCCATATGGTAAACGGGAGCCCTACTGATTGAGCCACAGCCGCTTCCCGTGATATGTATTTTAAGAAAAGAATAAAAATCTAAGTCATTTGGAAATGTTAACTAGATTTAAATCACCTTCTAAATTGTTGCTATAGGGCTGTACCCAGTAAAAGATGATCTTGATGCATATTTCTCAGCATTTTGATTTTTGAAGTGTGTTGTAGCACTTTTTAATAACATAGTTGCAAAATTAAGGTAGACCTTTTCTTCATAAAAAGGACATTAATGGCAATTTACCTCCTGTGGAAATCCCAGTTGCCTGAATTTTAGAAAGAGGTATTTGTTTAAAATGCCATATATTAATTTTATGCAAGTTAATTAATATCTTAGATATATAACAATAAATTATAGGCTCATTTTATTGTCTATTAGTTTTATTTAACAACAAATGTATTTTTAGAGGAATTACTGTCATTTAGAATTAATTTTCCAACTATACAATCTTTTATAACTTATTCATAATATGTTATATGTACCTTATGCAATTTCCCTATAAGGAATAAACTACCACTGTGGTGTTAAACCAAAATATGGAAAATATGGGGAAAACGAACACTTAACCGCTGCTTATGCTTAAAGTTGCTACTACTTGTTATGCATTAAATACTTTGCTTTTTCATATGTATAGGTTGTACTTCTTAGGTTTTTAATTTTTTACATATATTTATGTTTAAAGCTTTCAAAATAATAAATTAATATACGCAATACTAGAGGTAGTAAAAATACTTACTTGGATCATGTAGATCTGATAGGCTTGTTTTCCTTTATTTCAGGTTTGTAATTTTGGTTATTTTTGCCCCAGGTAAAATGACTTTCCCATTAGTCTGTAAATACAGAAGCATTATACTTATGGTACTCTATTTCTTTATGTCTCATTTTTAATTGAGCATTAAGGGTGTAGCTTAAGTGGTTGAGCGCCTGCTTCCCACATACGAGGTCCTAGGTTTGATCCCCAGTACCTCCTAAAAACAAAACAAATGAACAAAAAATCCAACCTCATTGGTGAGTGGATGTAGCTCAGTGGTTGAGCACCTACTTTCCAAGTACGAGGTCCTGGGTTCAATCTCTGGTACCTCCAAAAATAAATAAGCAGTAAGGGAATGTAGTATTTGTAACTCTGCCAGTATCTATAGAGGCCTTGTTGCCATTTTTGTCTCTTACGAAATTTTTGTCCCCAAGAAAGGCAGGAATACATTTTTCCCCCGATTGAGCTGGTGTCGTGTAGTCTTGGTTATTACAAATTTTTGTCCCCAAGAAAGGCAGGAATACATCTTTTCCCCCGATTGAGTTGGTGTCTTGTAGTCTTGGTTATTACACTACCTCATGCCTCTGGGGCTTTGAATTGGTAAATATTCATGATGTGTGGAAAAGCATGATACATTCTCTATAATCTCGACCACATAGAAATGTATGCTCAGTTGTGTGTATACATACATAAAACCTAGATTATAGGTCCTAGAAGCATATGTTGAACTGTAAACTGCTTGTGATTCTGGATGATTTTTGTGCTCTTTGCTTCTTGTGTTTTTCAGTTTTCTATATTACACAATTAACTTAAAAGTTTGGAAAAAATGTTATTTTTAAAACTCCCCCCAAAAGTTGGAATTACGGTCTGCATTAAAATTCAAAAAGGTTTATGACTCAATAAGAGAGTAAGCAATCCAATTAAAAAATGGACCAAAAGCTTAGACATTTCTCCCCAGAGGAAATAGAAATGGCCAAAAAGCACATGAAAATACGTTCCATATCGCTAGATGTAGGAAAATGCAAATCAAAACCACAATGAGATATCATCTCATACCACATAGAATGACCATTATTAAAAAAAACAAAACAATAAGTGCTGGAGAGAATGTGGAGAAATAGGAATGCTCCTTCACTGTTGGCAGGATTGTAAAATGGTGCAGCCTCTGTGGAAGACAGTTTGGCAGTTCCTCAGGAAGCTAGATATAGAACTGCCATATGATCCAGCAATTCCTCTACTAGGAATATATCCAGAAGAACTGAAAACTGTGACATGCACAGACATCTGCACACCGATGTTCATAGTGGTGTTATTCACAATTGCCAAAAGATGGAAACAACCCAAGTGTCCATCAACCAATGAATGGATAAACAAAATTTGGTATATGCATACAGTAGAACACTATGCTGCAGTAAGAAGAAATGAAATTGGGATGCTTTGATAACATGGATGAATCTTGAAGATATTATGCTAAGTGAATTAAGCCAGACACAATAGGACAAATATTGTATGGTCTCACTAATATGAACTAAATACGAAGAATAAACTCATAGAGTTAAAACCTCTAGAGTATAGGTTAAAAGGAGATAAGAGAAGAGCTGTGAAGGAGTACTGATGCTTAATGTATATAGAAGTTTTAATTAACTTGACTGTAAATGTGTGGAAATGGATAAGAGTTGATGGTAACATATTATAGTGAGTAGCTGCTGGTTTATAAATGGGATTGTAGCTGAAAAGGGTAGTCTAGGGATGTAAATGTCAACTGAAAGAAAGTTAGAGAATAAATTCTAGGGACTGAATAGCACAGTGAATTCAGAGGTGGATGAGAACTGTGGTTGATAATACAAATGCAAGGATGTCCTTCTGTGAACTAGAACGGACTTATGTCACTATTGCAGGGTGATGGGAATGTGGAGAAGTATGAGAAAAATGCAGTTAATATAATCTATGGACTACAGTAAACAGCAAGACTGTTAATATTCTTGCATCAACGTCAAAGATATACGTACAGTGTTAATAATAGGGGCTATGGACAAAATATACCAAATGTATGCTATGGACTTTAGTTAGTGGTAATAGTCTGATGATATTATCTCGTAATCTGTAACAAATGTTCCACAATGGTGTGGCGTGTTGGTAAGGTGTTGTATGGGAATTCTACACATGTGCAAGATTGTTCTGTAAGTTCACAACTTCTGTAATAAAAATATTTTTTTAAAAAATAAAAACGGTTTAAACATTTTACAAATTTGGTATTGGAAGTGATAACTTCTTAGCTCAAAACTTGACTGTCCAAAGTAATTTCTAAGAGACTTGAATAACCAATATGTTTACTCTCATATCAAATTCTGAAATTAATATGGCCTTTCTCATATCACTGTCAGTTTACTTATTTTAACTCCCTTTAGGAGATTCAAATTGCACTCTGTCAATTCATGTGCAGTCTTATTTGTTTCCTACTTTCTTTTAAAAATCTTTTTATTAAAACCTTTGAGACCTTACTATTAATTTGACATTGACTTTTAAATGTCCTGTGCATTCAGAATATGTGACTAGCCTTTTTATAATAATATATTAAAACAGTGGGAAAAGCTGTTGTTTTAGATATGTAGTTAAATGGAATTTAATACCACCTTAAGAATAGTAGCGAGCACAGTACTAAGAATACAAAGGAGGGATACTTTTTCTCTGAGACAGGAGAAGACAAGGCAAACACGAGTTAAATATAAATTAAATTTAGAGGTAGACAGGAATAAATTTGAGGGATGGTTCTATTTCTCCTTGAAGTAGGAAGCTGGATCTTATTCTAAGATGCAGTTTTGATTTTCAGGCAGATTTCTAAAGTATGTGAGTAGGACAGAAATTGACAGTAATTTAGCTACAAAGAATTGAGGTGGAGACACATTTTAGAATCAAAAACTTTTTTAATCTAAAATATATTTCCTATATTGTCTGTAATTGAATTCCTCTAATGCACTGCCCTTATAGTTTTGTATCCTCTTCTGAAACTGGTTGCTTTATTTTTATAACATCTTTGGTGTAAAGTTTTCTATTGCTGCATATGGATTTTCTGAGTTAAATATTCATTTTAACAAGAATTGTTGAAGCAAGAAGTGTATGATTATATTTTCTTCTTCCACCGATCTTCTCCCTTCCTCACAACACTTAATTTTTCCTAAATCTACAGCTGGCATAATGGAGCTTAATATCATAACATGTGATATTATACCCTGAAGAGAGATCCTGGAAATTCCTACTACTTTGTTATGAAGCAAACTGGAACTTTTAAGTTTTCTGGAACTAGACAGATAAGAGTAATGGAAGTAGAAGTACTGTATATCATAGTAATAGGCACCCAGTAAACCTGAATGAATAATGAATCAATCAACCAATCAACTTTTAGAAAAATGAGACATTGTGAGATGAATGAGGAAATGAATGAAATGATAGAATGTCATTTAAAATGGAATGGTTGGGGAAAATGAGCTTCCTCTAATTTTAGTCCAATAGTATACTGTCTTACAGTTATTGTGGTATATTTTCCTTACATTCTTCCACTAAAAAGCTGAAGAAAATTTTTAACGGAGTTGTATTATCTTTTTTTGGAAGTGCTGGGGCTAGAGATTGAACCCAGGACCTCATATGTGGGAAGCCGGTACTCACATGGAGCCACACTGGCTTCCCTTGAGTTTTGTTTTTGTTTTTTTTTAATTCACTCCCGTACCCACCCCACCATGGCTTCCTCTGTCTGCTTGTCTTCCTTAGGAGGCACCAGGAACCAAACCAGGGGTCTCCCATATGGGAGGCGGGTGCCCAGTTGCTTGAGCCACATCCGCTCCACCCTCCCCTTGAGTTTTAATTCTATTTCTTACTTTTTTAATTTGTTAAGTTTTTAGAGGAAATAGTCATGTTATTTATGTTCTCTTGCCATAACTTAAGGAACCTGTTTGGTGTTTAATGAATATTAATTTCTAAATTGTTAGCATATTAATGTAATATATTGCCAATATGATACTAAATGTATTTTATCATTTTATCCAAATATGTTAACTATAGAGGTCTTTATCTGAGTTGTTTGTGGCACCTCAAGGTATTAAGTAATATGGTTTTATATAAATAGCAATTTAAGAGTGAGTATAAATATGGATTTGATTTAATTAACATTTAAAATGGTTTTACCTTTTCGGAAGGAAAGATCAAGTACCCAGTTTATTTCATTACAAAATCAGTTTGTTTTTTATTATTATTGGTTTATTTAAAGTGTCTGTATTTGCCAAGAGCTGATGTTTAGTTGGAAGTACAAAATTGTATAATTATAGCTTAATTTAAAATAAATATTAACTAAGCTTAATTGTTTTATGAAACTTTATTTTGAATGGTATTGAAATGTGGGCAGTTGAATTTAACTTGAAAAGTGGGAGCAAGTTAATATTTATTTTCTTATAATTTCAAAAATTAATTTTTAGAGTTACAGGCATGTTTTACATATACATGAGCAGCCTTTAAAAATGGCAGTAATTAGGAGCTGATGTGGCTAAAAGCAGTTGCACTCCTGCCTCCCACATGGGAGGTCCCGGGTTTGGTTTCTGGTGCCTCTTGGGAAAAAAAAAAAAACAAGCAAAAACAAATGAAAAAACCAACTCAGGGAAGCTGATGTGGCTCAGTGGTTGAGCACCGGCTTCCCACATACAAGGTCCCAGGTTCAATCCCTGGCTCCCCTTTAAAAAAAAAAAAAAAAAAGGTAGTAATTAATATGTAGCCACCCAACAAGTCTTAATTCATTAGTTGATTTATATAATATGAACATTTGTTGTGTGAATAAAATGGGAGCCAATTATTCATATTTTGACCTGTAGGTTTTTTTGTTTTGTTTTTCAAGATTTATTTTATTTATTTATTTTTTCCCACCCCTTTGTTGTTTTTCACTTGCTGTGTCTGTTCATTTTCCTTGTTTAGGAGGCACCGGGAGCCGAACCCGGGACCTCTGATGTGGGGTGAAGGTGCCTAATTGCTAATTTTACCTCCGCTCCCTGCTTTGTTGTGTTTCTCATTCTGTTTTTCCTCCCTATGTCTCTTGTTGCATCATCTTGTTGTGTCAGCTCGCCACGCCTGCATATCACATCAGCTCGCTGTCGTCTTTAGGAGGCACCAGGAACCTCTGCTCCCTGCTTTTGTTGTGTTCTTCTCATTTTGTTTTTTCTTCTTGTGTCTCTTGTGTCAGCTTGCTGTGCCTGCCCATCACACCAGCTCACTTTCTTCTTTAGCAGGCACTGGAATCCAAGCCAGTGACCTCCCATGTGGTAGGCGGGAGCCCAGTCGGCTGAGCCACATCTGCTTCCCTGTAGTTTTATATTTACTGCTATTTCTTTTTTCTCTTCTTTTGTACTTTCTTTTATTATCATCATACTCTTTGCATCAAGATACATAGCAATGATAGTAAGTTTCTTTTTAAAGCTTAGTATTAAATATTAAATATCTTTTCCCATTTTACATTACTCTGCCAAGAAAAAAAATTAAACTCAGGTTATTTGAAGCCTGGACATACCATGATTAGCCAGGCTTTCTTAAAGTTGGTGGCCTTTTTCTTGGTGCTGTGTTTGCAGAACCAGGCCCTAGAAAGATGGGAACAGATTATAATTGTTTTGAAAAGTGTGCTACAAAAATGGATAGCCTGTTACCAAGTTTACAAAGTTTAAGGATAGGGGTAAGGGAGGGGCATTTTCTTTCAGAAACAATTTCTGAAGAATCTCAGTCCATTATTTTTCCCAGAATGGTTTGAGGAGGAGGTAAAATCTCAACATGAGCTTCAAAGTACTGTCTCTTTGAGGGGATGGTACTTGCCTTGCCATGGAGGGGGATGGCCAAGTTAGACCATCCCCTCTCCTCAGCTAGGGAAATGCAAATGGAAAGTTTATTGCTCAGTGGGTGTGAAAGTGGGCTGAATTCTCTAAGAGGTTTCTTCTAGAAGCAGACAACTCAGGTTCTACCTGTCACTTCAGCAAAGAAGTAATTTTTAAAGCATTTGGGAAGTTCCTCCACCACCCCTCTGGTGGGAATGCTCAGAGAAGGGAGTCATCAATACAGCCACCTTTTAGGCCTGAAGTTTGGAGACCCCGTTGAAGTGTACCAAGGTGACTGCCACCACCAGAACATGAAAAATCTGATGAGACTGGAATCATATGTCAGACTTCCCAGGAAAGAAGTGCTCATGTATTTGTTCATCATAAGGGCCAGCTCCGGTGATGTACATCACAGCCATGAAGAAGAACTAGCCCATCCGACCCATCATGGTGGCCTTGACAAAGCCCTTGGTGATAAGTAAAGTGCATGGTGGGCACAACACCATTCAAGCCGAGTCCCAGGAACACTTGTGTTCTTGTCTGCCAGTGCTTAGGAGTAGCAAACTGGTCTCCTTGTGCCACAATGATGGCAGAAATCCCCAGGACACAGACGATGGAGAGGTAGATGAGCCGTGGCTGTGGAGAGCAGTAGAAGGAATAATAGAGCTAGGGGACAAAGCTCTCCATAATCAGTAGAGAGATTCCTGTACAGTCCAGTTTTAAATAAGTCCGAGAGACTTTCTTTGAATGACAATAGATGATGTGAAAAAGCCAGGAGAAACTGAGGCAGAGCACTGCACCCAAAAAGAAGATCCCAAAGACAACCTTCAGAAATATATATTTAGTCTGAACATGGTCAAGATTCCCAAAAAGAGAAACAGCATGAAAACCAAGCAGTTGGGTCCAGTTGTTGCCAGTTTCAGTATGGATGTGGAAGATGCTCTTGAAGCAAGCCCAAAAGGAGGGCATAGGTGGTCTGTGGCCATGTAGCAGGTAGTCATTGTCCTTCAGCCAGTAAGGGAATACATCATATGGAATGGCCCTCCAACGTTCCTCCCAGACCTTAAATACAAACTCCTTCATTTTCTCCATGGTGTGGCGGGCTTGCAATGGAAGTGTCAGTACCCATACCTCCTCCTCTTCTTCATGGGGCACTGGGCATGTTTGCTTTTCTTCAGCAATTACTGTTTGCCCTTCCCTTCTAGCAGGAGTGCCAGTTCATCCAGTTCCACTGTGTCAGTTTCTCTGTTCCTGGCAGGAGCCCCATTGTCCTGTGCCAACACAGATCCTTAGTGGGAAGACACCTGGCTGGTCAATACCATGCAACTCAGCCTGGGGAAAGGCTTGGGTCTCTCAGCCCCAGGGGGCAGATATCTCTTCCTGTGATGGTAGATACATCCAGCAAGTGGTCTCTTTTGGGGCCTGGGTTCCTGCACGCCACATTCAGTAATGCATCCTGCAGCCCAGTAGCCCCAGATCCTCAGCCACTGCTATTACTTCTTAAGAAGAGAAGTTAAAAGACTGATGAGAAACCAAAATCAAATAATAATTGGTGGTAACTTTATTCCTTTTATCTAGATATTAAATATGAAGACTTTACTTTTCTTAGAAAATTATTTTGTCCACCTGTAAAAGTCTATACTTCATTAGATTGACATAGGAATGTTTAAAACAATGAAATTTGAAAGCTACCAGGTGATTGATAATTCTTTATTAATCCATTTTGGATAGAACCATGAATAGACTGACCCAGCTGGAAAGACTGGATTTGGGAAGTAATGAATTCACAGAAGTGGTAAGTTCTCACCAATTTCACTATCCATAAATCTTATATTTAATCAAGAATAATGTGAAATTTTACTTCATTGATATATGATCTCCTATTTTAGGTGTCACTTTTATAGCTGTTATTTCTCTGCCTTTTTTTTTTTAATGTAAAAATTGGGAAAAGTATACATATCTTTGAGGGACAAGAAATGAAGGTTCTTAAAAGGGAGAATTTACCAGAAAAAAAAAATTTGACAGTGACTAGGGTTCAAAAATATTAATTACATACCCATGCAAGAGATAACCAAGAGTGTTTAAGCCACAGAAAGTAGAAAATTTGACATATTGTAAAAAAATTTTTATCAGACTAGAATGCAGCAGGAAGGATAGTTGTAAGTCCAATAACTCCGTGAGTTATTGCTTAGGAATTTAGAGTATTTAAAATGTTAATAGGGGGTCAGATGTGGCTCAACTGGTTGGGCGTCCGTCTCCCATATGGAGGGACCCGGGTTCGATCCCCGGGACCTCCTGGTAAAAAAAAAAAAAAAAATGTTAATATGAACCACTCTTACTTGCATGTGAATTTGTTACTAAATAAATTATCTGTGGCAACTCAAATTCCAGGCTGGCTTATTTTATCACATAATGTAGACAATTTTCTGAGATGTGCTCAAGAAATAAATTACTAATACTAGCCCAAGGAAAATAATTAGCAATATGAAATAGCCAGTTATTTCTTTTTATTCATTATAAAAAGGAAATCTATTCCCCAAAGAACGTTTAAAAAATACATGAAAGTAGAAAGAAGAAAAATAAAGCACTCACTATTGCAACAATATTTTAGTATGCTTTCTTTGTCTTTTTCCATTCATGTTCTTTTTTTCCTAGTTCTTAGAACTAGAGGTCCAACAAAACATACGTTGGCCAAATGCATAGGTGAGTGTTAAAATCAGTATGAGGCTGGGGAAGAAGCTGAATATTCCCATCATTAACATTTTAAAATTATTTTTACTAATTTGTTATTTAAAATTGTAATTGATTTCAAACGATAGTCTTAAAAATAAGAATTTCTCAGCACTGCCAGCTGTAATATTGCCCTGTGAGTACTGTATTATACATTTGTTTACTAAATAGATGCTCACCTTTTCAGCTGAAATTAATGGAAGAGCATGGTATTTTGGGGGACCTCATTTTTTAAAAATTACTTTTTGTACTCTTTATTTTCTTTCCTATGTTTTAATTGAAGATGATTTATTATGGATTTTATTTTGGGTTTTGGGAGTTTATACTCATGAAATTTGCAAGTGCTAGAGTTGACATTCTGTTTTTATTTTACCTTTATTAAATGTGAAGAATTTTCTAATAGGCCTTTTTCTTGATTTAAGCAGAAGGAAATAATTGAAGATTAAGTACAATGCTTAATTTTTATTTTATTTAATGTTATAAATACCTGAACACCAATTAGGCAATATTTGAAATTACAGTTATAATTTAATTGTCATTATTTTACCTTGTATTTTTATTTAAATTACTCATTTTTGGGGCTCATAAATATATATGATTTCTTCCTAAATTGTCTACTTAATTGTAATTTCTCAACATTTGTTTTATATGCATTAATCTATTTCTATATTAACTATTTGAAAATTCTTATTTTTATGAACCAAAACAGCTTTCAAAATCATTAATTTTTGTAGCATTTTACTCTTCCAACAATATACATTTTTATCTCAACTCAATAGAATTACAACAGGTGAATCAGGAAAGGAGATTTCTTTTAATCCAAGTTATATCTGGAACTCTTATGTTTGCTAATGGTAAATCTGAATGACACGGCTTTTATATATTACTCATGTTATTATGGTGATTAGATATGATGATACTCTATCCCATCCATGATCATTGCTTGCATACGGGTTTACAGGGTGACAGAAATAACATCTCAGGAGGTAATCATTTCTTCACCCTCCAAGGACCAAAGCCCATGAGCAAATTTTGCCTGAATACCAAGGTGCACCTTCAACTCTTTGGTTAGTTTTAGGTCCTCAACATCATATTATAAACAATTTTCAACCATGTAATAGCAGAGTACTCTTATCATGTGGTTATGCTTTGTTTCACTTTCTTTTCCCTTATTATTGGGCATTTATAATATATGTTGCTTTCCTTCCTACTTTCCTTCTCTCCTTCCATCTTTCCTCCCTTTTCCCTTCTCTTTCTGTCCCCACCTCCCTATCTTGCTACCCTTCTCCTCCCCTTTCATTTCTTCCTTCTTCTTTCTTCCCCCTCTCTCCTGTCTTCTCCCTAGGTATTTCTTTTTTTCCCCTCTTTCTCCCTGTGCCTTTATTAATATTACCAGGGAACATTTTTATGATTTTCCTAAGATGAGAAATGTCCTAAAGAGTTGTATCTTTTTATTGATAATGAATGAAAGTGTGTTTTTTATTGTACTCTTGCAAGAAGTAGGTCCTATTTTTATTTCTTTACTAATTGCATTATGCCTGACCATATTATGTAATCCAAAGTTCAAATGAATTTTGTGCCATAATCTGTTTTTTTTTTTTGGAATGTCTGTTTAAGAGTTCTCCTTCAGTAATGTTATTGTAGTAAATATAACATAGTTTGAAGGCTTATGCCTTTCTTTCTTTTTTTAATCTATGTGACTTTGGGTAATTCATTTAACCATTATATACACACACTTACACACACCATATATACATGTATACATACATACACACACTTCAAAGGGTTGTTGCCAGGATTAAATGAAATAATGTCTTTGAGATTGTTAATTCTAAAGTACTGTAAGTATAATATACCAATACAAATAATCTATACTTTTGCCACTAATATTCAAGTTTCAAGAGAGGTAAATTCTAGGATTGTATTTAAGATTATTCTTCACAGTCGTCCCTCCAGTAAGTGAAACTTTTTAAAAACTTTTTATTTTGAAATCATTTCAAACTTACAGGACAGTTAACAAAAATAATAGAAACCCCATGCAGAGGACTCCAACATATGCCCCCACAAGAGACCCAGCTTCTCCAATTTTAATGTTTGTCACCTTTTCCATATTATTCTTTCTATAAGTCTATCCAATTTTTTATGTCCGAATTACGTCCTTTTGAGTCTTTTCTTCTCCATTCTTAGATCCCATACAGTATCATGTATTGAATTTGTCATTAACTCTTTACCTCTCTTTTTTAAAAATTGTGGAATCATAACTATAATGTAAGTCTTCCCATTGAAACTTTTTTATGTAAGCTTTGGAAACTAAAAGTTATTTAAAAATTCTGAGGAGGTTCTCTTGCCAAATAAATACTTATTTAAGTAAATTATTGGGGTTTTTCCTCCCTCCCTACCCAAATAGCCTGAAGTACTTGAACAACTAAGCGGGTTGAAAGAATTTTGGATGGATGGTAATAGACTGACTTTTATTCCAGGAGTAAGTATATGAGATTTTTAAATGCCTTTACTTATTCTGTTTATCCTTTGCAGTTTAATGAATTTTATATTTTCACATTACTTTAAATGATATTAAATGGTTAGAAGCAAATTATATTTGCTAACTATGAACATATTCCTGATTAAAATTTGAAAATTTCCACAATAAACCTTATAAATTAGTTTTTTTAATGCTGTTGATTGTGCCTCAGGAATTGTTAGAGTAGGATTTTTTCCATGTACTTTGTTTTATCAACTGACAAATTATACATTTGTCATTCTTCAGTCAGTAGGAGTTCTTAGCTTTAATACCGAATACATTACTAATGGCACTTTAAAATTTTTTGTATGTCCTCTTTTTCATCTTGACAATTAATTATCAATTAACCTTGATATTAGGTTTATCACCTAAACTTTTTACAAATTACTTAATGTTGACTGAGTCATTAGATATCCTTTTTTTAATTTATAGTTTATTGGTAGTTTGAAACAACTCACATATTTGGATGTTTCTAAAAATAATATTGAGTTGGTTGAAGATGGCATTTCAGCATGTGAAAACCTTCAAGACCTCCTGTTATCAAGCAATTCACTTCAACAACTGCCTGAGACCATTGGTTTGTATCACTTTCTAATTCATATAGTTAATTTTTTCTATAGTAAAATCTGTGAAATTGTCTTTGCCATTGCTTGATTCAAAATTTTCAAACAATATTATCAAAATGTATTTGTTCTTAGGTGGTTTTTCAGTACTGCTGCAGTAACAGATCTTAGCTGAATTTTTCTTAATATGATCAGGTATACAATGTACTTTACTCCTTAGTTGACTTTTTTATGTTTTTCTTGACAAAAAGGAGATCTCACTTTCATCACTTTAATAAAATTTAACTTCTTTATAAGAAGTTAATTTAACCAAACTTGGTTTAACTTTTTTCATACCTCTTATTTGGTAACTTTTTCCATCCTATTTTGTTGTAGAAACACAGGCAAGAAAACAGACCAAATTGAGGAATTTCTATGAGCCATCTGTAATTGTTATTGAGTTGTGTTTATGTAGTTGCTTGTCTGATGGCATTTCGAGAGAATTAAATTATTTTGATGAAAGAACCAGAAATCTTGGCATTTTCATGATGATCTAATAATGCAAACCAAAAATATTTTTTACAGATTTCTCAGTTGCATTACATAGTTGTTTTAGCTCGTTATATTTTGAAAATTCATAGGAATTATCTTCTGTTACCTTTTTATGTTTTAAATTTTTGTTGTTGGTATGCAAAATTTCCCATTTTAACCACTTTCAAGTGTATACAATTCAATGGTATTATATTTACAATGTTCTGCTGTCTTCGCCACTATCCAGTTACCAAAACATTTTCATAAACTTCAATCATAAACTCTGTACCATTAAATAGAAATTCCTCATTGCTGCTCCTCACCAGCCCTTGGTAACCTGTAATGTACTTTCTCTTTCCATAAATTTGCGTATGCAAGATCTTTCATTTAAGTGAACAGATAATTATTAAATAGCTGTTCTTTTGTATCAGACTTATTACGCTCAATATGATGTCTTCCAGTTCTATTTTGTAGCATGTATCAGAACTTCATTCTTTTTTACAGATGAATACTATTCCATTGCATATACCTAATACATTTTGTTTATCCATTCACCTGTTGATGGACATTTGGGTTATTTCCACCTTTTGGGTATTGTGAATAATGTTGCCATGAACATTGGTGTACAAATATCTCTTGGAGTGTATACCTAGAAGTGGAATTGCTGGGTTATATGGTTGTTCTATGTTATTTTTTTGAAGAACTGCTAAACCGTTTTCCACAACAACTTATTCCATTTTACATCCTTACCAACACTTGTTATTTTCTGTTGGGTTTTTTTTTTTTTTCCCAGTAGCCATCCTAGTGGGTGTGAAGTGGTATCTCGTGATTTTGATTTGCAACACTTATCTTTTAACTGTAAATTTAAATTCATTTTATTGTTTTAGTATACACTGAATAGTGATAGTTTGTTACACACCTGTATAAACTACCATTTCTTTAATCCATTAATTTGACAAGTTTTCTCTGTGCCATAGCATTGTTTAATGGAGTGAGGTTACAGCACTGAACAAAGCAGATAAAAAGTCCCTTATCTTATGAAGCTTACATTCTAGTGAGGGTTAATAGACAAATATGCAGAATGTTAAGATGTGATATATAGGTGGAAATTTTAAAAAGGCAATAGAGAGTGATGGGATTGGTGTGATGTCTCTTTTAAATAGATTGGTCACGGGAAGCGGCTGTGGCTCAATCAGTAGGGCTCCCGTTTACCATATGGGAGGCCCCGGGCTCGGTTCCCAGGGCCTCCTGGTGAAGGCAAGCCCGTCTGCACGGCGTGGTTAGCTGACCCAGCGAGCACAAGCAGCAAGGGGGGATAAATGAATAAATAAATAAAATCTTTAAAAAAATAAAAAAATAAAAAAAAATAAATAGATTGGTCAGGGAAGTTCTGATTACATGTCATATGCGATATGTGTTCATATTGACAGTTCGTGGTCTTCTAGTTTGGGGTGAAAATTTATTAATTGTTTCTTCTCTCAATAGGTTCCTTGAAAAATGTAACAACTCTTAAAATAGATGAAAACCAATTAATGTATCTACCAGACTCTATAGGAGGGTAAGATTTTTGTGAATTAATGAACTATAAGACTTAGCTTTCATTTAAGTGTGCCATATATATTTTAAGATAATTGCATGAAAAATACCAAATGAAGATTCCATAAACATTAAAAAATAATTGATGTGCAGCTGGGCATATTCATAATAATGATAGGCAGCGCTATATATTATTAATATAGTTTATGTTAGTGAAATAGTTTCCGTAGGTTTATTGAAGTCAAGGTAAATGTTCACATGTTCGTAAATTTTGGATTACATATATGAATCCTCTTTTAATAATGTATGCTTTCATTTTTAATTAAAGGTTAATATCATTAGAAGAACTGGATTGTAGCTTCAATGAAGTTGAAGCTTTGCCTTCATCTATTGGGCAACTTACTAATATAAGAACCTTTGCTGCAGATCATAATTACTTACAGCAGTTACCATCAGAGGTACTATATTCCAAATTTGTTTTGATTTTTATCTTTCATTTTCTCCTAATTATCTTCATTATAGCTATGCAGTGTGGTTTCATTTATTTTCTTTCAGAAATAATTAATGATGTGTATCTAAGTTATCTATTTTCTGAATTATATTCCACTTTTGTTTATCCATTCTTCCATTGAGTCTCCATGAGTTGCTTCTACTCTTTGGCTCTTGTGAATAATGCTGCTCTGTACATTGTTATACAGATACCTCTTCGAGTCCCTGTTTTCAATTCTTTTGGATATATACTTAGATGTGGGATAACTGGGATGTGATAATTTTATGTTTAACTTTTTGAGGAACCAACAGGCCAGTTTTTTCATCCCACATTTATGTTTCTGTTTCAGATTGGAAGCTGGAAAAATATAACTGTGCTGTTTCTCCATTCTAATAAACTTGAGGCACTTCCAGAAGAAATGGGTGATATGCAAAAATTAAAAGTCATTAATTTAAGTGACAATAGGTTGGTAATACTATCTTCATATTGTTTACATTAATGGAATGGAATTAAAGTTTCACATGATATGTCATAGAAAATCTAATGCTTATTCTTCTTTTTATATATACTTACATATTTTAAAGAATTTTCATCAGAAAGAATGATCTAATTTTATCTGGTGTTATACTGTAGTTATTTGTCACTGTTCATTTGTGTCAACTTCAGCTGTATAATCTTATTCTTTCATTATAGTAACCTTTTTTATTTGAAGACACCTCTTCCTCTTTTTTTAAAAAGATTTATTTATTTATTTATTCTCCCCTTCCCCTCATTGTTCTGTACTCCGTGTCTGCTCTCTGTGTCCATTCGCTGTGTGTTCTTCTCTGTCTGCTTGTCTTCTCTTTAGGCGGCACCAGGAACCGATTCTGGGACCTTCTGGAGTGAGAGAGGGGAGCTCAATCTCTTGTGCCCCTCAGCTCCCTGGTCTGCTGCATCTCTTATTGTCTCTCCTCTTTGTTTCTTTTTGTTGCGTCATCTTGCTATGCCAGCTCTCCGGGCAGGCCAGTACTCCATGTGAGCCAGCTCTCCGCTTGGGCAAGATTGTCTTCACCAGGAGGACCCAGAAATCAAACCCTGGACCTCACATATGGTAGACAAGAACCCAATCACTTGAGCCTCATCTGCTTCCCACATCTTCATCTTAATGCTTCAGTTGAATAAAGCAGCTTTTGAATCTAATCTGTTGTTTGTATTTTTCTGGATGAATGTACAGTTATGCACACATTCACTTGGTAGCTTGAGCAACAAAGCCAAGGTGCAGAATAGTAGATTGCTATGGTTGTTAAGTTGTAATTTACATCTTTTAGAACAGTGCTGATGTTAGTAACAATGTCCATAGTTTTTCCTGAGGTAATGATACTAAAGATAATGATCCAATAGCATTTATAGAGGTTTTTATGTTTTGCTTTCGTAGTGTCTTATGCAATCTTCAAAACAACCCCATGAATTAGTCCAACAGTTATTTCTACTTTAGAGAGTAAAAAATTGAGATAAATAGTTAAGGTGACTCACATACAGCTTGTAAGGTCAAGCTTTGATTTAAATCCATTTTATTTAAAAGAGTCACTGCTTTTTTATTAAGTCCCTGTTGCAGTCTATATTTTGTACACCAAAAATTAGAGCCCTAAAGTGCTAGCAAATTGCTTAAAAGATAGGCCTAAAAGAGTAGATAGGCATTAGTTATCAGGGTTGAAGGAAATACCCTATTTTAAATAATAAGGTGACATTTTAATTTAGAATTCTAATGAGTATTATATTACTTTGTTTCCACTCATTATCACCTTAGAATAGTCTTCTTGAGTAGGAAAGTACAGGATCAAAAGAAAATTTAGAACATTGTAGTTTTTATAATAAACTATCAGTAATAGTTCCTCCTATAACTGTTTTGTCTAAATACAAATAAAATAGCCAAAGCAATGTTATGACACATTGCTTAATGTGTCCAAGCCTCTAAGGCAGGGACAGTTAACTTTTTTTTTTTTAACAAATAACTTTTGGAGCTTATTAGATGGTGCATTTTCTTGTCAGCTGGATTGATTCTATTAGAGAATTATATTTTTATAATATAAGATGGTTTAATCTTTTGCTTATGTCCTGTACAAAGACCTATATTGTGTTGTCTACTGAATTAAACATTTTCTCCTGTTTCCATATACAATAATATAGCATTGTTTAGAAGGCTATTAGATTTAGCTCTCAACTTCATTTTGTCTTCTAATTTTAAAGTTTAATTTTTGTATTTTGTCCTTCCACAGATTAAAGAATTTGCCCTTTAGCTTTACAAAGCTTCAGCAGTTGACTGCAGTGTGGCTCTCAGATAATCAGGTGAGCATTCTGATTTTCTAAATTACTAAGACTCCAATTTTGTTATATAATTATGCATTCTAATATCAGGGGCATTTAAGAGCAGTTAAACTCTGACACACATAAAAATTTAATGTATGTATAAGGAAAAGTCTTAGCAAATATTTAGGAACACAGATAATTTTTAAGAAATAGATTCATAAAGAACAGATCTTATTGGTCTTGTCTAATTCTTCTAAATCTACAAAACATTATTTGGATGAGAAAATTAGACTCAGTGCCCCCTAATGTGAAATAGTTTTTGCAGTAATCCTATATGGCATGTATTTGTAAAATTTTATAATTAATATAAATTGGGCTTCTAAGTGGGCACTTTCACAGTCATTGAAGAAGTGTTTCTAAGGAAGAGCCATCTCATGGATTTTGATTGACAAATTGAAAGCTTATAATAGGCTATGAAGTATTCTTAGAGCTGGGAATATATTGGTGAAGCAAATAAATAGCCGTTTTACATTCTCATTGAGCTTACTTTCTCATTGGCAAGAGAAAGAAACAAGAATGTAATAATGTTGCAGGTGGTGGTATAAGTGTTTCAAAGAAAAATAATATGTGGGCATTAGAAGAATAGCATGGTTGGTGTAGTCTTCCTGTTTAAATAGGACCATTGGGAAATGTCTCCAAAGAGGGAACGGTAGAGCAGATTCCTGAATGAAATTAGAAGTGAGCCATTCATAATAAACTGGGGACGGTGGAATGGACATTTAGGGGATACTAAGTATAAAGGCCCTAATATAGTCATGAACTTGGTGTATGTGAGGAATAAATAAAGTCCCAGTGGAGCAAAGGGGAGAAAAAATTGTACATGATTGGGTCAGAGAGAAAAGCAGGGACCATATCATGTAGGTCCTCATTGGTAGTAGTAATCACTTGGGGTTTTACTCTGGCTCAGATGGAAATCTATTGAATTATTTTGAGCCAGGAAATGACAAGATATGATTTATATTTTTTAAAGATTTTCCTGACTCTTGTCTGAAGAATTGACTGTGCATGTTGAAGGAAAGGGTGTGGAAACAGAAAATGCAGTAAGGAGGCTGTACCAGTAGACCAGAAAAGAGATGTGGTTGGCTTCCACTAAAGTAATGATAGTGGAGATGGTGAGAAGAGGTCAGATGTGGGATGCATTTTTAAGACTTTGCCAGTGGAACTTACTCGTGGAGTGAATACGGGATTTGAGAGAAAGAGAGGAATCAAGTATGACTCCTGGGTTTTTAACCTGGTCAAGTAGAATAATGGAGTTGGTGTTTTCTGAGATAGGCAATTAAGGGGGCAAGTTTCAAGGTGATGTCAAGAATTTTATTTTTAACATTGATAAATTGAAGAAGCTTATTAGATAAATAAGAATGTCAGGCTCAGTAGTTTGATATCTAATTTTTGAAACTCATTGACTGGAGATATAAATTTGGTAGTCCACATTGTACAAAGAAGGGATTTAATACCATTCAATGAAGGAGTAGCTAGGGAGACAGTATAGCTATAAATGAAAGAACCAAATATTGAGGCCAGAGATGAAAAGGTCCTAGAAAGGATGAGAAGAAATAGCCAGCTAAGAAAGTGTGTTTCTAAAAAGCCATCTGAAGGATGTGCCTCAGGAAAGATCAACTATGTCAAATGCTACTGATAAGTCAAGAAGTTGAGGACTGCTAATTGGGCCCTTGGATTTGTCAATATAGAGGAAATTGGTGACCTTGATATGAGCAGTTTCAGTGGAATGGTGGAGATGAAAGCCAGGTTTAAGTGTGTTAGAGAATGAGAGGCAAGGAGGTCAAAACAATGAATATATCTTACTATAGCTAAATTTTAGTTTGGACAATTAACATGTCTTTCTGTATTTGCTATAGCCTTTGAATTAAATGTTAATATTACATTTTTGCAAATAGTAGCTCTGTTTTACCTTTTAAAAGCATATTATATTGGCAAAATGTATTTTGGATTTCATTTGAAATGTTTAGTGCTCTTAGGAGTCACATGTAGACTTAGGTATATAGCATGTATTAATAAATTTTGTATATTAGCTGTTGTTTGAGTCCAAGACCATTGAGTGTTAGAGCCGAAAGGGATCTTAGAGACCATCTTTTTCAAACCTCCTCCTTTGATGTATGAGAAATCTCGTGTAGAATGTCACCAAAATAATGTATCCTTAAAACAGTATAATGTATGACATCATAAAGGAGGATCGGGTTTAAACGTTAACATAATGTTTGATTATGAGAATTTGGTCTCTGTTGCTCATGTTTTTCTTTGGGCTCTTGTTTGGTTCCATGCGCTTTTTTGGAAAAATTGGGAAACATTTTCAGAACAGAAATGACAATAACAAGAGAATTAGGAAACAATAGTCAGCAAGTTAATGATAACTGGTTTTTCATCTGCAAAGGAAAAAACTAAGCACTAACTTATTATCTTTAAGTATAAGGAAAGCTTTTTTACATCTTTGTTCACAGGTATTTCATTCTGGTAAATTGTTTTTAAATGGAATATAAAATTTGTTGACCTTTTAAAATAAAAATATTTAATGCTTGTCATTTGACTTTGAACAATACCTTATAATAATTTATCTGAAGCTCTCTCCTCAGGGTGGGATATACTTTAAGTTCCATAGTCAAATTAGTTTGGACAACTATGTATTATATCCCTCCTTTGTATTATATAAACAGTCCTGAGATGGTCAACAGTAAAGAAACCCACTGGTTTTTATTTCAGGATTCTTCAAACTTTTAAACTGCGAAATCTTTTTCGACCTAATAGCTATTAATATCCTAAAATGTTTAAGTTGATGTCTAGTCATGCTTATGAATCATACTGAAGTATTTACTTTGTTTTGTAAATTAGGAAAGAAAATTTTAAAATCTTATGACATTTGCTTTTATTAGAGCTTGAATACAAGTGATTATTTTATCTATTAAATGTGTCAGTTCACATATATGGAAATTTTAACTTGTTAATTTCTATTACTTGAATATTTAAGTTTGGAACTTGATTTGAGTTGGATTCAGAAACCATTTACTGTTTTCTCTCTGTTACAGTTATTAACTACAATTTGAGGCATAGCTTCTAGATCTTGAAGAACTCTTAGTCTAAGTTTATTAGTACAATAGGATTTTTGTGGATAAATTAATGCAAGAAAATTATGAGATAACTATTTTAGTAAAATGATCTAATAAAATTTCTCCATATTTACAGTGTTCTCACAATTGCCTCTTCTCCCTCTCCATTCATTAAATATTTTCCTCAAAGCTTGGCAGTATTTAGTATAACATGAGATATAGCTATAAAATTCCCCTCCTTGTATGAAGTTGTCATTTTGCTATAAAAGAACAAAGTGTATGGGAGAAGATTTATGGAGGAAGTTTGATTATGAATTATGAAAATAAATTCCTCCTAGATATTTCACTAAGTAGAGCATATGCACGATATGCAGTAAAATAATTTATCATAAGTACATCTGAAGGTTTGAACCATTGTTTGGTCATTTATTCATTCCCTAATTAATTTTGTCACCCTCAATCAAGAGTCATTTATTGAACAGCTGTCAGACAATCTAAGGTATGGGAAGCAAGGACATAAAAAAGTCATTTTAATACAATGTGGTAAAAGTCTTGATAGGACTAGGCTGCAGGATCAAAGGAGGAGGTTATTTGGGGGTTGTAAAGACAATTTTGCCAGTGGACGAAATTGCCTGCATTGCTTCTCAAAAGAAGAATAGGATTTAAACAAAGGAAAGGGAACAGTATTCTGGCTAGGAGGAATAACATGAGTATAAGCATTTAGGTGTGAAGCAGCTAACTCTATAAGTGGTTCATCATGACCAGAGCATAATATGTGAGATTGAAAAGGTAGGAAATGAGGCCAGAGAGATAGTCAGTGATGAGGTCACAAAAGATCTTCTATACCATGGAAAGAAACTTGCATTGTATTTCAACAATAGCAGATTGTTTTTATTTTTATCTTGCCTGCCATCTCTGTTCAATTATGAGTGCCTTCCTAAAAAATTGTGTTGAGGATTCCAAGATCATTTTCAGGGTTAGTGGAAAAGGGCCGTGATTAGGTGACCTTGTAAATTTATTGTCTATGCTATAATACTTTTCAGAGTGAAAGGGAGCTCTTACTGATAATTATGTTAGAACTGCACATGTTAAAATGGGTCTGTCCCAGACAAATTGGGCATTTGGTTATTCTGGTCATGAATAGTTCATCATTTCTGACATGGGTATAAGAAAAAGAAGCTAAACATGTGATACATGTTTGTCAAACATACTATGGGACATGGGAACCAGCATGACACTTGAATAGTCAAATAGTATGATCAGATTGATATATTAGAAAGGTCCATGGAAGGTGGATTTAGCAGGGAGTGGTGCCAAGTGTGAAGTACAGCAGGGTATTGCCATACTCTAGGTAACAGAAAATGTTGGCCTGAACTAAAGTAATGATAACAGGGCCAGTGAAGTCCAGGTATAATTTAGGTTACATCAATAGAATTTGAAGAGTGCTTGTATATGAAAAGAAATGAAGTAGAATGAAAATGAGTCTCAGAGATTTGGCTTGAATGACTGAAAGAGAGAGTAATACGTTTAGGGGAAGATACTAAGTTCCATTCAAGTATGTTGAGTTTGAAGTCTCTTTGGTACATTCAGATCGGCATATATAGAATAGTTGTGGTGGCCAGGAACCCTCCACCCATTGTGTTTTAGACCATGATTTCTTTTCTCTTGGTTTATCCATCCTTTTAATTTCTAACTTCAGAAATTTTGCAAAAGCAATCATTTCTTTTTTCCCAGTATTATTATAGAGTTTTTTTTGTTGTTGATTATTTGTTCAATTTCTTCCCATCATTTAAAAAGATTTGGGAATTCCTCTTTTGAGAAGGTAGGATGAGAAAGAAAGGGAGTGGAACAGAAAGAATTTGGTAGCTAGGGCAGGGTAAGAAAGGATCCTTTACTATTGGACGGTATGTTTACAGGTTGTTGAAAAGAAGCTGGATAAAGAATAAGATTAAAGGATATGAGGGCGGGGGTGTTACATAGCTGAGTGAAACCTGGTAGCATCAAAAGCTTAAGCAGGAATTCTTTTCCTCTTTAAGGGAGCATTACGATTTACTTTTTTTCCCCTTCTTTTCTGTTTTCTTTTACATACGATAATGTTTGGGTTTTTTTTTGTCTGATAATAACATCTTATAATATTAACATAAATTTATTCAGTTTGAAAGAAAAACAGTCTTATATATGCACTATTAACCATATTCATATTTCACATAAGGTTCTACTATACTATACAGTCCCATGTTAAATTTTTTAGCTTTCCTTTTAGTAATATACATGACCTTAGAGTTTCCCTTTCAGCCACTGTCATACCCATAATAGCACTGCTAGTTAGAAGCATTTTGTTGTGCTTTCACCTTTTCCATGCCTTTCCAAAGATGAACACAGACCCTTTTTTACCAATTCTGCACAAGTTAACCCTTAGCTTTCCATTCTCTAACTTCATTCTCTTTTCTGGTGACCCATTTTCAAGTTATTAAATACATAAGATTACGTGATACATTTAGATCATAATAGCACAATCATACAGTATTTATCCTTTTGTGTCTGGCTTGCTTCGTAAAGCATAATGTCCTCCAGGTTCATCCATGTTGTCATATGCTTTATGACTTCAGTTCTTCTGACAGCTACGTAATATTCCATTATGTGTATACACCACAGTTTGTATATCCATTCATTAGTTGATGGACACTTCAATTGTTTCCAACTTTTGGCAATCATGAATAAGGCCGCTATGAACATCAGTGTGCAAATGTCTGATCATGTCACTGTTGTCAGTTGTTCTGGGCATATACCCAGTAGTGGTATTGCCGGGTCACGTGGCAAATCTATAGTCATCTTCTTTAGGAACTGCCAAACAGTCCTCCAAGTGGCTGTACCATTCTGTATCCCAACCAACAGTGAATAAGTGTTCCTATCTCTCCACATCCTCTCCAACACTTGTAGTGTTCTGTCATTTTAGTAGTGGCTATTCAAATAGGTATTCATAATATCTTATTGTAGCTTTGATTTGCATTTCCTAAATCACTAGTGATGTTGAACATTTTTTCATGTGTTTTCATCATTTATATTTCTTTGGACAAATGTCTATTCAAGTCATTTGCTCATTTTTTAATTGGGTCCTTTGTCTTTTTATTGTTGAGTTGAGGTGTCTCTTTATATATCCTGGATATTAAACCCTTATCAGATATGTGATTTCCCAAATATTTTCTTCCATTGAGTCAGCTGCCTTTTCACCCTTTTGAAAAGTCCTTTGAGGTACAAAAGTGTTTAATTTTGTGGAGGTCTCATTAATCTATTTTTTGTTCTTGTTGCTGTGCTTTTTGTATGAGGTCCAAGAAACCACCACCTATCACACAATCTTTAAGGTGTATCCCTACATTTTCTTCTAGTAATTTTATGGTCCTGGCTTTTATATTTAGATCTTTGATCCATTGTGAGTTGATACTTGTATAGTGAGTGAGATAGGGGTCCTCTTTCATTCTTTAGATTATGGATATTCCGTTCTCCCAGCACCATTTCTTGAAGTGACTGTTTTGTCCCATCAACATGACACCTTCACAATATTTAGTCTTCCAATCCATGAACACACAATGTCTTTCCATTTGTTTAGGTTTTCATTGATTTCTTTTAGCATTGTTTTGTAGTTTTCTGTACTTCCTTGGTTAAATTGATTCCTAGGTATTTGAGTCTTTTTTGTTGCTATTGTAAATGGAATTTTCCCCCTGATTTCCTCCTCACATTGTTTAATATTAGTGTACAGAAACAATATTGTTTTGTTTTGTTTTGTTTTGCATGTTGCTCTTGTATCCTGCCACTTTTCTGAACCCATTTATTAGTTCAAATAACTACATTTCAGAATTTTCTAAATATAAGATCATGTCATCTGCGAATAGTAAGTGTTTTACTTCTTCTTTTCCTATTTGGATGCCTTTTTTTTTTTTCCTTGTCTAATTGCTCTAGCTAGAACTTCTAGCACAATTTTCAATAACAGTGGTGACAGTGGACATCCGTGTCTTGTTTCCGGTCTTAGAGGGAAAGCTTTTGATGTTTCCTCATTGAGTACAATGTTGGCTGTGGGTTTTTCATTTATACCCTTTATGATATTGAGAAATTCTGTTCCTATTATTTGAAGCGTTTTTATCAAGAAAGGATGATGGATTTGTTGAGTGCCTTTTCTGCATCCATTGAGATGATCATGTGGGTTATTTTCCTTCAGTTTTTAATGTGGTATATTACATTAATTGATTTTCTTATGTTGAAACCACCCTTGCATACCAGGAATAGATCCTACTTGGTCGTGGTGTATAATTCTTTTGATATGCTGTTGGATTCTATTTGCAAGTATTTTGTTCAGAATTTTTGCAATTTTTAGATTGGTCTCTAATTTTCTTGTAGTAGCTTTATCTGGCTTTGGTATTAGGGTGATGTTGGCTTTATAAAATGTGTTGGGTAATTTTCTCTCCTCTTCACTTTTTTGGAAGAGGTTAAACAGGATTGGTGTTAATTCTTCTTGAAATGCTTGGTAGAATTCACTTATGAAGGCCTTCTGTTGGGAGATTTTTGATGACTGATTGTATCTCTTTAAATGTGATTGGTTTGTTAAGTTTTTGTGGTTCTTGTAGAGTCAGTGTAGGTTGTACATTTCTAGGAATTTGTCCATTTCATATAGGTTGTCTAGTTTGTTGGCATAGTTATTCATAATATCCTGTTATGATCCTTTTTATTTCTGTGGAGTCATTTGTAACTTCACCCCTTTCATTTCTGATTTTATTTATTTGCATCTTCTCTTTTTTCCTTTTTTAGTTTAGGTAGGAGTTTGTCAATTTTATTGATCTTCTCCAAGAACCAGCTTTTGGTTTTGAGTGGGAGTAACTTTACAACATGGAATTAGCTGGTGGCAATGTTTCACAAGAGTAGGTCCAATGACTTAATTGATAGGGTGGCATGTAGGGGAGGTTTGGGTAAGTTCTCTGCCTGTCTGAATTCAGGTAAGGCTTGGATAGGTAGGGATTTTAGGTGAATAGACTGGTGAAAGAATTAGATATATTAAGAAGTAAATGCTTGGTCACCAGTTAAGGGAAAACCTTAAGAAAAAATAACGTCCCAAATAATTGGGGTGTCTAGCTCCATCGCTGGGGACTTGTGGTGCCATTAATGGGAAAGGGGGGAGAAGAAAGAGAAACAGTTTACAACTGAATTTTTGTTTTAAGTACTTTCTTTTTGCTGATAACTAGAATAAACCTTCAGATAACTAGACCGAACCTTACAAATCATTCTTACAAAAGCTTCTTTCAAGAAGGGAGTACTAGAAGGGGGAAAAAAATAAAAGGAAATGGAAAGGTTTATTTTACAGCTTTATTAAGTAAATCATTGTGAGAAATAATTATTGGACTGTGGATATGTAGCACATGAAAGTTTTTAAAACTGTATTGGTATTCCAGTGATAACTCAACATTGCTTGAGTTTGATTATACTAAAACTAAATTTTAATTTTTGAATGTTTTTAAAGTTTTAAATAAAAAGTTAAAGAGTTACGTATATTTATATTTGTTTTTATAATCTACAAATTGATACTTTGTAGAAAACATGGTGAGTACTTATTCAGAGGATTTGCTGTGTATGTATTTGTATTGAAAATTAAACATTTATCTTCTTTTCTTAGTCCAAACCCCTGATACCTCTTCAAAAAGAGACTGATTCAGAGACCCAGAAAATGGTGCTTACTAACTACATGTTCCCTCAGCAGCCAAGGACTGAGGATGGTAGGAATTTAAGAACATTTTCTTTTATTTCCTTTTTTTAAAATATTGACTAGTCAAAGCAAAGATATGATGTGAATTTTAAGTTCAAAGGCCTCGCCTGGTTTGAAAATAATTTGGAGAATTGATCAAAAATGGTCTTTCAAATAATGGGGAAAGTAAGGCAACATCTCAGGATTATAAACAGTTGAATTTAGAGGCATAGGTATGCCATATGCTTCCTTTAAATGATTCCTTGAGATTAAGCAGCTAACATATCATCTATTATGTATCTCTGTTCTAAATCACATTTACCTAAATGCTACAAATGCATATTTAGTGTTATGTGACAAGAACTATTTAAACCAGGTAATATTTTGTTCCCTTCTGTTGCTTTTTACTTAATACTACCCTTGGATCTATACTCTAGATTAGGATAATCAGTTGAAATGTGGTTGTAAATGTAAACTTTAATCATTTTGCCAGTAAAAGAGGAATATATCCTATACTATTGGCAACAAATCTTTTTTTTGTGGATTATGGTATATAAAAACCTAGAGATTAAGGAGCAAATTGTTTCAATTATATGCTTTATTGTATGTGTGTGTGTGTAATATTTACTATGTATAATACTTATATAATTTTATGTATGTATCATTTTTCTAAAAACAGTAAAACTTTCAATAGTCCAAAGTTATTTATATATTAACTCTTAATGTATAAAAACATGGGAAAAAAATCTAAATTACTTATTACTTTTAATATATAAAATATATCTTGGACAAGTTATATTAACTCTTTAGAGCTTCAATTTCCTTATCTTGAATTAGCATAGTAGTGTTTATTTTGCCGGATTGTTCTACATATGAGAAATAATAGATAAAAAGTGCTTAGCAGTATGTATGATTCAACCAAATTGGCTGTTATTATTCTTTTTTGTTTGTTTGTTTGTTTGTTTGTTTTAACAGATGGCTTTGAAATACTTTAATCACTAAAACTTTAAACATACCTAACTTTTGTTCCATAACTAAGCAAAAACCAGCTTTTGAATTAAATTCAAAGTTAAGATGTGAAATGCAAATAGCTTTGTTCATTAAAGGGCCTGTAATCAAAGCTTGGAGAATAGGTTTAAAAGGAAAATTTCTCTTCCATGTATTTTATTTACTTATTTATTTTAAATTGTTAGTTTTATTTTTTTAAAGATATTTAGATTGCATAAATGTTATATAAAAAAAATTTAGGGGATTCCCATATGTCCTGCTCCCCATACTGCCCACATTTGCCCCCATTAACCAACATTCTTATTAATGTAGTACATTCATTGCAATTAATGATCTTCCATGTATTTAAATCCATTCCCTGCCTCTGTATTTAGCAGTATAATAAAATATGGAAATATGTATCCATAACAAAATATACTTATTTTTAAACAGTCAGTGTTGTTGTAATATTTTATGTGAACACTATAAGTACACTAGAAATTGAGTTAAAAATAGATATGGAAACTCTGGCTTATGCCAGTACTAGTTCAGTGTGGGAAATTATAGCAAAAACTTGGGTGTATTAGTCATCCAAAGGGGAGCTAATGTGAAATTCCAGAAATGGATTGGTTTTTATAAAGGGTATTTATTTGGTGTAGAATTCCACGGTTACCAGGCCATATAGTGTAAGTTTCTTCTCTCACCAAAGTCCATTGCCACGTTTTGGAGCAAGACAGCTGCCGACGTTTGCCAGGGTTCAGGCTTCTTGGGTTGCTCTCTTCCCGGGGCTGTGTTTCTCTCTGGGCTTAGCTCCTCTGTTTCCTCCACAAGGTCAGCTGTAGACTATCAGGTGAAGGGGTCGCTTCCCTTCCCCTGGGGCCTTCTCTCCAACATCAAAACTCCAACTTCAGAACTGCAACTCAAAAACTGCTCCCTCTGTCCTTGCCTTTTATAGTCTATTGCCCCACCCACCAAGGGGTGGGGCTCAGCACCCTACTGATATGGCCCAGTCAGCACCCTAATCATAATTTAATCGTGCCCAGATTAACAGATCAGTTTACAAGCATGATCCAGTTATATTTTTGGAATTCATAATTAAATCAAATTGCCAAACGGCTACACTTGGATACATCCATGGACGCTTTTTTTTGTTTTAGTTACTGGGATTCTTGTCTCAGTTTTCTACTTTTGTCTCTGAAGATGGTCTCTGGATAATAGGAAATTGTAGAATTGAGTATTCTATAAATAATATTATGATCAGCTATATAATAGATTCAAATGATAGGTCTTTCATGCAGGAAAATAGAATGCTAAGCTAATACTTATTAAAACATTTTTGAGGAAAGAGAATGAATTCTTAGTGTAAGGAATAGTCTTCAATGTCCAAGAGCCCATGATGGCAAGTTATTACAGTAAAGAGCCATCTAATAAATGTTTTATGCTTTGCAGGCCAAAACTCTGTTGCAACCACTCAACTCTGCACTTTGTAGTGCAAAAGCAGACATAGACAAGAAGTAAACAAATGAGCATGGCTGTGTGCTAATAAAACTTTATTTATGGACAGTGAAATCTGAATTTCATGTAATTTTTAAATGATTTTAAAAACAATTTATTGAAGTATATCATTCATACATGAACACATATAAACAATAAGTGTATAGTAAAAGTTGTGAACTTAGAAAACATACATAACATCATACAAGGGTTCCCATACATCACCCCGCAACAAATACCTTGCATTGTTGTGAAACATTTGTAACAAATTATGAAAGAGCATCATTAAAGTATTACTACTAACTATAGTCCATATCTTATGTAATTTTTTTTTTTTTTTTTTTTTTTTTTAAAGATTTTTATTTATTTATTCATTTATCCCCCCCCTTGCTGCTTGCGCTCGCTGGGTCAGCCAACCACGCCGTGCAGGCAGGCCCGCCTTCACCAGGAGGCCCCGGGAACCGAACCCGGGGCCTCCCACATGGCAAACGGGAGCCCCACCGATTGAGCCACAGCCGCTTCCCTATGTAATTTTTAACTCATGAAGTATTACACTTCTTTTGTTCCCCTTCCCCCAATTATTTAAAAATGTTAAAAAAAAAAAAAAAAACCTCCTAAATTGTACAAAAAAATGGTGGGCCAGATTTAGCGGTTTGCTGATCCCTTCCTTAAAGGGTTAAAAAGGCAAACTTGCAAGAGGACAGAAACATATTCTCCACTTTGTTTTCTTTTGTTGTTTTGTTATTGTGTGTATATTGTTATTTTATTGTTTCAGAAAAGTAATAGAAAGTGGGAAATATTGTAAAAGATTCAAACCCAGATGTCATTCCAAAGGAAGATTCTGAAAGAAAATTATTTAACTAAATTATTATATACACAGTTGTGGTATTTTTTGAAGGGTCTTCCAGGGAGCAATTAGATAAATGTCTTCTGTTCAAATAAAAGTAATTACAAACTGTTTTACTAAGTTAGTAGGACTTTAGTTTGACCGTATTTCATTGTTATGTAGACTTTAATTTTATATTATACCAGTATGGTAAAAGTAGTATTAAATCTTATCTTAATCTCTTTTGAGGTTTTTTTAAATTATTATTATTATTACATCCTCAAAAGTTTCACAATCTCATCATTGGTTTTCTTTTTTTTTTACTTTTGGTATAACCGTTTTTATTTATTTATTTATTTTTTACCGGGAGGTCCCGGGGATCGAACCCGGGTCCCTCCCTCCATATGGGAGACGGACGCCCAAACAGTTGAGCCACATCCAACCCCCATCATTGGTTTTCTGTCTATAAATTGGAAATGCTTTTATGCCCTAGATTCCATGAATGTAGTAGTAAGGATAATTGAAATAAGCAAATTTAGCTGTACCTTTCTCAGAGTTATGTTGGTACTCTAAACCAGGGATCAAGAAACAATGACCAGATCTGACCCACCGCCTGTTTTTGTGTGGCCCATGAGATAAGAATTGGTTTTTCAGGTGAATATTTGTAATTGATTTAGTGATGGGGAGCATTAACTTTAAATCCCAATTAAGTGAAATATTATTGCATAATTTAAAAAAGAACTACAATCTTTTTAGTAGACCTGTACTATAAACATTTTTACTCTATTATTTTATTTTGAGTTTTGTCAAAAATTTTGTGGAATTTTGTTTTCTCTCTTGCTTTGTAAATACCTACAGAGAATCTTTGGTTTTGTGTCTTGGCTCACAAAGCATAAAATATTTACTATTTACAGAATAAGTTAGCTGACTGCTGCTCTAAACTGTCCTAATTGTGAGTATGCTCATGCTTCATTCTCTCTCTGTTTTCCATATAATCTTATAATCCCCTATTATCATTTCATGCTTCAAAACCTCTTGGCCTCCTCCCTTCTATCATTTCTATTTATTCCCTTGCTATTGCTTCTTAAAGGAGATCATAATTCAGGTGTAAGAAATTTATGAAGAATAGAAATAGCAATATGGAAATCTTGCCTCTCATTTTTTGTTATTGGAGATTTGATTTAGAGTGGAAAGATCTGTAGTGGAAAAGTCTGAGATACAAGTTTTTGATATTGTGAAACCTTTTGGAGTTCATGTGCCACTTGAAATATCTCACTATGGATATTATAAGGGGAGCACTTTAGCATATTGCCCTCATAATACTGAAATTAGAAACTACATTGGTGTGGTTGGGAGAGTGAATTTCCTTTCCACTGCAAGAAAAATCTTTTTCTTTCATCCCAGAGCCTCTAGAAATAGATGTCAGAAAATATTGTACACAGTTCTTGGGTTGGAGTTTTGCAACAATTTGAGAGAAGTAGACACTTTGTTTCTTTTAATCCAGTTAGTTGTTCTTGAATGCCAGGCATTGTACAAGATCTAAGTATTCAAAGATAAAAGTCATATTCTACAGGGGGATAATGATAAATAAATTTGAAAAAGAAGGGATGAGATCCTGGGCTTAGGTAGAGGAATCTTAGGAAGAGGAGGAAGTATGGTTTCATATAACAATAAATTTATAGCTAGTGGAGTCAGGATGTTAAGGAGTAAGAGCCTGAGAGGTTTTTTTGCATTTCTTTCCTCACTGAGGTGAGAAAAGTGAAATCTTTTTTTTTAAAGATTTTATTTATTTATTCATTTATCCCCCCCTTGCTGCTTGTGCTCGCTGGGTCAGCTAACCACGCCATGCAGGCGGGCTTGCCTTCACCAAGAGGCCCCGGGAACCGAACCCGGGGCCTCCCATATGGTAAACGGGAGTCCTACTGATTGAGCCACAGCCGCTTCCCTAGATATTTACTTTTAATATTATTTTGTATACCAGGATGTAAGTGTTGAGTTAAGTTACATTTTCCATTCTTTTTACATTTTATGTATACTTAAGTTTTTAATATTGAAAATATCTAAATGCTTTATTTACTTAAGTAATAATGCTTAAGTATTAAGATTAAAGATTAGTTTAGCAATAAACTATATTGTGTTTATTGTAAAGATGTAATTAGATGCCATCATGGTAATCCCTTTTTCCCAAAATATCTATCTCAAAATATACTATCATGTTAGTTTTCTTAGGGCATTAAAATCACATATATACAATATTTTAATTGGTAGGTTCTCTTCAGTAGTTAACCTAGTATTTATACCTATAGGCATTGTTCAGCCAAACTTAATCTTAATGACTGTATTAGTCAGCCAAAGGGGTGTTGATGCAAAGTACCAGAACTCTTTTGGCTTTTATAAAGGGTATTTATTTGGGGTAGAAGCTTACAGTCACAAGGCCCTAAACAGTCCAACTAAAGGTACTATAAGAGGTCCTTTCTCACCCAAAGTCATTTGCCATATGTTGAAGTAAGATGGTGGGTGACGTCTGCAAGCGTTCACTTTACTTCTTTCTCTTAAGTCTCTGTGGTCCCAACTTCTTTTGATCTCAGCTGTAGGCTGGCATAAGGCTCATCTCTCTCCCTGGGGCTCATTTTTTTCCAGACTCAGCTGCTCTGTTCTCTTCACAAGGTTGGCTCTAGACTGTTAGGCTCATCTCTCTTCCCGGGGCCTCTGCTGTGTCTAATGAGCTGTCTTTCTTTCTCTGTTCTTCTTCTGTGTGTGTGTGTCCACCCACCAAGGAGGAGGGAACTCAATACCCTACTGACGTGGCCAAATCAAAGCCCTAATCTTAATCAAGTAAACATAACCTTTGAATTGAATACAATCAGAGGGTATCATGCCCATAGGAACTGGCCGATTTACAAACATAATATCTCTTTTTAGAATTCATAAATAATATCAAACTGCCACAATGACCATAACCATAAAGAAAATGATGAGGAAGGAATAACTTTTTGAAATTAGAGTAATATATAATGTTTTTGTTTTTTTCTTTTGACTTTTCTCTAGTTATGTTCATATCAGATAATGAAAGTTTTAATCCTTCATTGTGGGAGGAACAGAGAAAACAGCGGGCTCAAGTGGCATTTGAATGTGATGAAGACAAAGATGAAAGGGAGGCACCTCCCAGGGTGAGTATGTTCTTTCTTCCTTCAAATTTAAAACATTTCTGCTAATATTTAGTGGATGCCATATACCTATACTATGCTATTTTCAGGAAACAAAGGAAGTATTGGATTAGTTACTTGCCCTCAAGTAACATGCATTTCACACATGAAGTAATTTGAGAATGATATAAAACTATGTGAATAAAAACTAAATTTTATGATATACATATATAGCGAAGAAAAAAAGATCATTGTAGGCTAGAACAGTTACCAGAAATTTATCTTCAATTAATGCCCCTTTTAGGGAAGCCGATGTGACTCAGTGGTTAAGTGTCAGCTTCCCACATATGATGTCCCAGATTCAACCCCCAGACCCCAGTACCTTAAAAAAAAAAAAATGCCCTTTTAAAATCAGAACAGAACTCTAGAGTTGTTTTTTTGTTTTGTTTTGTTTTGGGTTTTTTTTTTTTTTTTTTTGGTATTTGAAGTGGCTATTTCTCCCCACCCCCTTCCCTTTCTTTAGTGAATATTTACATACATCCTAGGCATAACAAACTCTTTTTTAAATAAACATTTTGTTTCTTTGTGGATTTGAGAATATGTGTCAGTGATAGAAGCAAATATACATTTCTGAGTTCTGATGAATATAATTATTTGCTCATTATATAAATGAGCTGATTACTAGCAAATGACAATTAGGCTAACATAGGAAGAGTTTGGTTCCCAGCATAGGAAGATATCTATGTATTTGAATGTCTGAATTTTATATGTGCCTGGGTACATATCTATCTGGAAAATGCATATATTTAAGTCTGCTGAAAAAGATTTTAATACTGGGAAGCAGCTGTGGCTTAATTGGTTGGGCACCCGTTTACCATATGGTAGGCCCCAGGTTCGATTCCTAGAGCCTCCTGATGAAGGGAAGCCGGCCCGCGCAGCGTGGCAAGCTGACACAGCAAGATGATGCAACAAGGGGAGACAAGCGGACACAGAAAAATGCAAAGCAAAGTGGACACAGTGAGCACAGGCAGCAGGGGGTGGGGGTGTAAATAAATAAATAAATCTTTTTAAAAAAATTTAATACTTACTGAAATATATAACTGTGACATTTTTTTGATTATTTTGTGATAAAACCATACTCCTTTTTTTTTTTTTTTTTTTGAGATGCTGGGGATTGAACCCAGGACCTTGTTTGTGGGGAGCTAGTGCTCAACCACTGAGCCACATCAGCTCCCCTGAGTTGTTTTTTTTTCCCTGTCTGTTTGCTTGTTTTTCATTTGCTTTTAGGAGGCACCAGGAACCAAACTCTGGACCTCCCATGTGGGATGCAGGTGCTCAACTGCTTGAGCACATCTCCCCTTGGGATTTTTTTTTTTTTTTAATAAAATTTTATTGACGTCTTATCAGTCATTCATGAACATACATAAGGAATAAGTATATAGAAAATTTGTGAATTTACAAACCAAACATCCACATCATCATACAAGGCTCCCATACATTTCCCCATCACCAACATATTACATTGTTGTGAAACTTCTTACAAACTATGAAGGATCATCATCAAAATATTACTACAAACTATAGCCCATATCTTACATTTGGTGTATCCCCCCCAACCCAGCCAATTATTAACACTCTATGTTAGTATTATATATTTGTTATCATTCATGAGAAAACATTCTCATATATTTGTCCTGTTAACCTCAGTCTATCATCCACCACTGGATTCCCTGTGTTATACAGTCCCATACAGTACAATCCATTGAAAGTGTATACTCTGTGGCTCTTAGTTTCATTACAGAGCTGTGCTGTCATCACCTCAGTCAATTTTAGAACATTTCATTACTCCAAAAGGAAAAATCCCATACTACCTTATACACCCCCCCCATTGTTGTCCCTAAACTATACTTTTATTTAACCCTTAAAGTCTAAAATGCTTTTAAAGGCATGTCATCTGTCTTCACAGTTATCCCTATGAGCTAGGTATTTAATATAATCCAAATAGATTATAGATTAACTTTTTTTTGAGATTGATATTAGAAATATTTATCCATATTTTAAGTTTCACTCATTTTATTTCTTTAGGAGGGAAATTTAAAGAGATATCCAACACCATATCCAGATGAGCTTAAGAATATGGTCAAAACAGTTCAAACCATTGTACATAGGTTAAAAGATGAAGAGACCAATGAAGACTGTGGAAAAGACTTGAAGCCACGTGAAGATCAGCAAGTTGTAAATAAAGATGTGGGTGTGAAGGTTAGAAAACTCAGTTCAAAATGATTGACCAAAGCCTACTTGAAGTTCTTTAAAATTTGAAAATGATAGTTGATATATAATGATCCTTTTTATATATGCTACAAGGAACTCCAAAATTTAAGATTTTGTCCTCTGCTACATGAACTGGGAAACTATGATAATCATCAGCAACCTTCCTAACTGCTGCTACTATCACCAGTTCTCTGGTTGTAGAATTTCTATATTAGAAGGGCAGTGTCAACATAGCCTTTGAAAAAATCTTTGTCTTCACAGAGGATAAGATAATGAAGTCAGAAAATTTATTATTATGGAATACTCTTTTTTTCCCCTCCTGATAATATTGACTTCTTCCTCTACCCCATTCTCATTTAAAATATAATTACTATGATAGACCTGTAACATTTCCTTAGTATATTTCTGAAACCATCACAAATTCCTAAAGTGTATATTAGTTTTGTGCACATTTCCCCCCCATATTGTATCACAGAAACAAACGTTTTATCGCATCACTAGCTTTAATATACAATCCTCAATGAGCAGAAAACAATCTAACCATCTTGAGTTGAGCATGCTGAGCTAAGTGACTCACTTGTTCACATAAATCTTGCAAATTTAGGATGAAAATGAGTCTAGGACACATTATAAATTTTATTATGGCTCTTGGGCCTTTGGAGGCCAGTTGTTCCCAAAATCAGCATTTTATCTGTGAGTGCTATTGGTTTCCATGTTTAAAAGTTTGCTCGTTTAACATTTTATACAGATTAGGAAGATGTTAAATTGCTTTTAAATTTTCATCTTAACTTTCAATGTAAGATTAGACATAAAACTTAAGATTCATGACTTCTTTATCTTTTCTTTTACTTAGACTTCAGATAGTACTGCTTCAGTAAAGAGCAATGATGATGAAAGAGAAAAGTATTTAATGGGGAACTCTATACAGAAGATCAATGAACCTGAGGCTGAGATTAGTTCTGGCAATCTAGTGACTGCACATGTGAAAGCCTCTGAGAACTTGAAGCATATTATTAACCATGATGATATTTTTGAGGTAAAATATTATGCTGATTAATACTTTTATCATTGAAAAATTTAATGATATTTGGTAAATATCACTCCTTTTTTTGTGAAGATTGTGCTCAAATGTTTTAACTCCTTTATAAATTAGATTGTGGAGATTCTATCTGTTCTGACTTCTAATTTTGTAAAGTCCAAAATTGTGATTGTTTTTATTTTCTGTAACTTAAAATTGAAAAGGATAAGTTGCTATGGTATTATTTGACATTTGGCATTTTTCCTTGAATGTGAAATTTTTTTTCTTGAATGTCTGATACATTTTGTTATATATGGAGTTTCTTCCTGGAGGACCAGTAGAAGCTGTAACTTCTTTTAAAAAAAACAATTTCATTGAGATATTAGTTAAATCAATACAATTCACCAATTTAAAGTGTACAATTCAGGGGCTTTTAGTGTATTCACCGAGTTGTGCGCCCATCACCACAATCAATTTTAGAACGGTTTCATTACCTCAAAAAGAAATCCCACACCTCTTAGCTGTTGCCCCCACTCTCACTTACCCCAATCACCCCATCTCCCTCAGTTCTAAGCAACCACTAACCTACTTTCTGTATCTATAAATTTGCCTATTCTAGACATTTCATATACGTGGACTTATACAATACCTGGTCTTTTGTGACTGCATTCTTTCAGGTTCATACACATTTAGCATGTATCACTACTTCATTTCTTTTTAACGCTACATAATATTGCATTGTATGTTATACACATTTTATTTATCCATCTGTTGATAGACAGGTTTTTCCACTTGGCCTTTTATAATGCTGCTATGAACATTGATCTACAATTTTTTTTTTTATGTATACATGTTTTCGTTTCTCTTGCATGTATGTCTAAGTATCGAATTGCTAGATCATAGGGTGCTCCTATGCTTAACCATTTGAAGAACTGCCAAACAGTTTTCTAAAGTGGCTGTACCATTTTACATTCCCCTCATACACTCCTGGTGGTGATGTAAAATGGTTAAGCTATAACTTTTTAAAATAAATATCTAAAGTATTTTTTTTTAATTTATAGCTGTACTGGTCAATACAGTAGCCACTAGCTACATGTGACTATTTAAATTTAAAATAATTAAAATAAATAAAATTGAAAATTGAACTTCTCAGTCATTCTAGCCTGATTTCAAATGTTCAGTAGCCACATGTGACTAGTTAGTGGCTATCATGTTAAATAGCATAGATATAGAACATTCCCATCATTGCAGAATGACCACTGATCTATGGAGATAGTGATGTTGTGGATTTATAACAACTTTATTCCTGAAAATTCAAAATGCTTTCAAACTCACATCATCTATCTGCATGGTTTTCATATGAGTAGTAAATACAGGGGGAAAAAAAGCTCATGGCTTTTGAATGTACTTTAGATTGGATCACATCACTCAATACATAATAATGTGTGTTGAATCTATAGAAAAGTTATTAGATTTGTACCTTGATATCTCAGTTATAAGAAATGCTAGAGTCTCTTCCAATGCATGTCTCTTCTTGTGGAAGAGACAGTTCAAATAGTGGAAGTTCTTATTTCCTTTTCCTGAAGGCTGTATTGTTTTTTACCTTTCCACTGCCAGGGAATGGGAATCCAGTCCCTCAGAGAGAAATCAAGAAAGGGGATAAGAGTTGATAATGGGAGATAAATGTAACCTGTTCTTACCTAAACCTTTAGGCAAGTCACAATGTATCAGTCATTACCTCTGTGACATTGAGTAGAAAGGATCCCCTATCTCAACATAGAATTTAACAAGAAGAGATTTATCTTAATCTATACATACATGCATACAAACTCCTATGATTCCTAATAAGGTAAACTTATTACTCATCCAGAGTAATTTCTGTGTGTAAGGTGCTATATTCAAAGGTATGGTGGTTGCAACAATAAATGGATAGATTAAAAATAAATTCAAATATAATCAAGGGTAGACTGTGCTAAGTGTGTAAGAAAAGTATTAAGTGCTACAGAAATTTGGCAAAAGAGATCTCTTCTGGCTATGAAGATCCAGAGATGCTTTAAGGAGAAGGAGGCATTTGACCTATATTTTAATTGGCAGAAATAAGGGAATTTAATGTGGAAGGAATAATGAGTGCTAAAGAATAGCTTTTGGAAATTGTGATGTTCTGAAAAGAGCATATTCCTTCTGGCTGAATATGTTAGGGACAATACTTTGAAATAAAATTAGAAGAATAGATTGGATCCTCATTATGAAGGCCCTTGTGGGCTGTGCTAAGAAGTTTGGATTTAATTTCTATAGTCTCTGGGGAGCCAGTAAAAAAGGCTTTGTAACAGAGTATTCATGTGATGGAGCTGTGTATTAGAATTACCCAGCAACAACTGTTGAATTCACCAAGTTTGATGGCTTTCTGAATAATGATAGTTGGGAACATCAGCTGGAAGTTAGGTATATAGATCACAGGAGATGTAGTATATGAATATCTAGATATAAGGAATGGAGAAGAGAGAACAGTCACATAACTATGCCTGAATAGAATGACTACTTCGTTAACAGAAATAAGGATGTTAAGGGAACAATCAGGTTTGTAAGAAAAGTTTTTAGGCATGTGGAATTCGAGCAATTGGCAAAACCATCTTGTATGCATGTTAAATGGGCAGTTGGAAATGTGGATCTTTAGCTCAGAAGAGAAATCAAAGCTAGATTATAAATTAGAAAATTGTTTACATTAAACATAGTCATGGTAGTAAATGTAATATCCAAGGGGGGAAAAATAAGGGGAAAAGATGGGTTAACTGTAGGAAGAGGAATTGAAATGAGCAAAGGAGACAGAAAAGTGGGAGATTTAGGAGACTGCAGTTCCCAGAAGCCCAGGTGTATTATAATTTCATAAAGATCCTGTACATACCAGAGACTAGGACAGACCTTTGCCCTTCCTTTTCCTGCTCTCTTTCTTCACATTCATTCAGTCAGAAAGTCCTTTTACTTATAAGATTTGTGTTAAATCCCTTTCTCTTTATTAGCCACCACTGTCATTGCCTAAGAGCAGGCCTAATCATTTTTCTTTAGGACTTTATTAGGACTAATAGCTATATTCTTTTCCACCAATTTCTTTTCCCATACATTCTTTTTAACTAATTAATTAATTAATTAATTAATAGAAAAATTGTAGGTTTACAGAAAAATCATGCTTAAAATACAGTTACCATATAAACCCTATTATTAGCACCTAGCATTAGTGTGGTACGTTTTTTGCAATTCATGAAAGAACATTTTTATAATTGTATTACTAACTTAGTGCCATATATTCTTTTCTATAAAGTTTTATTGAAGTATGTCATTCATACATGAGCATAAATAAACAAGTATATAGTAAAAGTTGTGAACTTACAAAGCAAACATGCATACCATACAGGGCTCCCATACAACACCCCAGCACCAACACCTCGTATTCTTGTGAAACATTTGTTAAAAACTAGTAGTAATTTAAAAAAAAAAATTTTTTTTAATTATTATTTTAAAAAGAACAAAAAGCTAGTAGTAATATTTTGAGCATCATCAAAATATTATTACTAACTATAGCCGATGTCTTACAATTGGGTGTATTTTCTTCCAACCCACCCAATTATTAACACCCTATATTAGTATTATATATTTGTTTTAGTTGATGAGAGAACATTCTCATATTTGTTCCGTTAACCATAGTCCATCTTCCACCACAGGATTCCCTGTGTTGTACAGCCCCATGTTGTGTACAATCCATTCAGAGTGTACATTCAGTGGCTCACATTTTCATCACAGAGTTGCACTGTCATCATCCCAGTCAATCTTAGAACGTTTTCATTACTCCAATAGGAAAAAATCCCATACCCCCTTACTGTTACTCCATACTATTGCTGTCCCTTAGAATTGACATAATTTCTTCTTTAATTTTCCCGTGTATCACTGGGTTCTTAACACTTTGTAAAAGAAGAACATTCTTATATTTATACTAACCACAATCTTCATTCACCACTGAAATCACTGTTATACAGTGATTTCCCTAAATTATTCTCTAGCTTACATTCATTTGACATATATGTTCACAGACTACCCCATTCAGCCACAATCCATTTATAAATCAGCAGTGTTAGTTGCACTCACTATAATATGCCATCAACTCTATTCATTTCCATACTATAAGCCTTATTAAAAATTCTACATACATTAAACATCATCTGTTCTCAACCCACATTCTATCTCCTAGTAGCCTATACTCTAGAGTTTACCTCCGTGAGTTTACTAATCGTATTTAGTTCATATTAGTGAGACCATACAATATTTCTCCTTTTATGTCTGGCTTATTTCACGTAGTATAATGTCTTTAAGTTTCATCCATGTTATCATATGTATCCCTACTTCATTTTTTCTTAGAGCAGAATAGTATTCCATTCTATTTATATATCACATTTGGTTTATCTATTCATCTGTTGAAGGACACTTGAGTTGTTTCTACCTTTTAGCAATTGTGACTAATGCTGCTTTTTACATAAGTGTACTAATGTCTGTTCGTGTCTGCTTTCAGTTCTTCTGAATATATTCCTAGGAACGGGATTGCTCGATCATACAGCAGATCTGTATTTAGCTTCCTGAAGAATTGCCAAACTATTCCAAAGAGGCTGCAACATTCTATATTCCCAACGGCAGTGAGGGAGTGTTCCTGTTTATCCACATCCTCTCCAGCAATTGTAGTTTTCTGTTTTGTTTTTTTTTTTAAATAATGGCCATTCTATAAGGTGTGAAATGGTAACTCAATGTAGTTTTGATCTGCATTTCCCTAATAACTAGTGATGGTGAACATTTTTTTTATGTGCTTTTTGGCCATTTTTGTTTCCTCTTTGGAAAAATGTCTATTCTAGTCTTCTGCCCAATTGTAGCTTTTATATTTAGTCCCATAGTTAAGAGTTTGTTGATTTTATCGATCTTCTCAAAGAACCAACTTTTGGTTTTGTTGATTCCCTCTATATCTTTCGTGGTGTTGTTGTTCTCAATTTCATCTGTTTCTGCTCTGATCTTTATTATTTCTTTCCTTTGGCTTGGGTTTGGGATTAGTTTGCTGTTCTTTTTCTAATTCCTTCAGGTCTGCAGTTAGGTCTTTGCTTTTAGTTCTTTCTTTCTTTTTAATGTAAGCATAGAGGGCTTTAAATTTCCTTCTCAGCACTTTGCTTTATCCCAACTTATCTCTTGATATGTCGTGTTCTTGTTTTCATTTGTCTCAAGATATGTACTAAATTTTCTTGTGATTTTTCTTTGACTACTGATTATTTAAAATTGAGTTGTTTAATCTCCATGTATTTGTGAATTTCCCCTTTTTCCATCTGTTATTGATTTTCAGCCTCATTCCATATGATGAGAGAAAATGTTTTGTAAATGTCAAATTTTTTTTACATTTATTAAGACCTGTCTTGTGATCCAGTATATAGTCTATCCTGGAGAAGGATCCATGAGCATTTGAAGAGAATGTATATCTTCTTGTTTTTGGAGTGTAATGCTCTAGAAATGTCTGTTAGGTCTAGTTCATTTCTTATATTGTTCAACCTCTCTGTTTCCTTATTTATCTTCTGTTGAGATGTTCTAGCCAATGCTGAGAGTGGTATATTGAAGTCTCCATCTATTATTATAGAGACATCTATTTCTTCATTTTGCCAGTGTGTGCCTTATTATATATCTTGGGGCACCCAGGTTAGGTGCATAAAAATTTTTTTTTTTAAGATTTATTCATTTATTTCTCTCCTTCCCCTCCTCCCCCTGCGCCTGCCCCCCCACCACTGTTTTGCACTTGCTGTCTGCTGTCTGTGTGTTCTTCTGTGTCTGCTTATCTTCTATTTAGGCGGCACCAGGAACCAATCCAGGGACCCTCCAGAGTTGGAGAGAGGCGCTCAATCTCTTCCGCCACCTCAGCTCCCTGGTCTGCTGCATCTCTTATTGTCTCTACTCTGTGTCTCTTTTTGTTGCGTCATCTTGCTGCACCAGCTTTCTGTGTGAGCCAGCACTCCTGCATGGGCCAGCACTCCACATGGACCAGCTCTCCTCTCAGACCAGCTCACTGCACAGGCCAGCTTGCCTTTCACCAAGAGGCCCTGGGAATCGAACCCCAGACATCCTATATGGTAGATGGGAGCCCAATCACTTGAGCCACATCTATTTCCCAAATATTTATTATAATTATTATATTATTTCTTCTTGGTGAATTTCCCCTTTTATTAATATATAATGACCTTCATCCCTTATAACAGTTTTGCATTTAAAATCTGTTTCGTCTATTAGTATTGCTACTCCAGGTATTTTTTTACTATTTGCATAGAATATCTTTTTCCAACCTTTCACTTTGAACCTGATTGTGTCCTTACATCTGAGGTGAATCTCTTTGTGACAGCATATAGAAGGCTCATATTTTTTTTATCCATTCTGTCATTCTATATATTTTGATTGGTGAATACAGTCCATTAACATTCAAAGTGCAAAGTTAGTGCAAAGGCATTACTTAAAAGGTCCATTTTGTCCTTTGGCTTTCCATGGTCGTATCTTACTATTGTCTGTCTTTTTACCCTTTAAGTTATCCCTCTTAATCATCTTCATTTATACACTCTTCTCCAAGTCTCTTGCCCTTGTTTTTTCCTATCAGGCTGTAGCACTCCCTTTAGTATCTGTTTTAAATCTGGTCTTTTGGTAACATACGCTCTCAGTTTTTGTTTGTCTTCAAAGACTTTAAACTCACCGTCATTTTTGAAGGACAGTTTTGCTGAATAAAGCATCCTTGGCTGACAGTTTTTCTCTTTGGTACCTTAAATACATCATACCACTTTCTTCTTGCCTCCATGGTTTCAGATGAGAGATTGGCATTTAGTATTATTGAGGTTCCCTTGTGTGTCATGCATTTCTTTTCTCTTGCTGCTTTCAGAATCCTCTCTTCATCTCTGTATTTGTCATTATGAATAGTAGGTGTCTCAGAGGAGGTCTAATAGGATTTATTCTGTTTGGGGTGCATTGTTCTTCTTGGATATTGATATTTATGTCTTTCATAAGGATTTGGGAAGTCTTCAGTCTTTATTTCCTTAAATATTCTTTCTGCCCCTTTTCCATTCTCTTCTCTTTCTGGGACACCGGTAATGAGTATATTTATGTATTTTGCATTGTCATTCAATTCCCTGAGACCTTGTTCCACTTTTTCCATTCATTTCTCTTTTCTTCTGTCTTCAAGTTCAGCTGCTTGGTCCTTGATTTCACTAATTCTTTACTCTGTCAATTCAAATCTTCTGTTATATGCTTCTAGTGGTTTTTTTGTTTTGTTTTGTTTTGTTTTTTGGCTGCTTCCAATGATGATTAATCCTTACTCAGAGCGTAAGCTTTCACCATGCCATCCAGTCAACCTTTCTCTTTCTCCTGCCAGTTATTTTGAGCTGCATGGAATTACTTGCTATTCTCTGATTTACCATACACTTTCATATCTCCATGCGTCCCTTTCCTCAGAATGTTGTTTCTCTTATCACTTGTCCTTTAAGACTGAGCCGAATTTTACCACCTTTTCCTATTCTACTAATAAGCAGCCTTTAACTCTTTCTATTTTAGTACAGTATAGAACAGGAATTAGTAAAATATGGCCCTTGTTACAAATCTGTTCCACTGCCTGTTTTTGCATGCTTTACAAGATAAGAATAGTTTTACATTATCATATGATTAGATAAACACCAACAGAATAATATTTCATTACAAATGAAAATGGAATGAAATTGAAATTTCACTATACATAAATAATGTTTTACTGAAACAGTCACACTAATTTGTTGACATATTGTACTGCTTTTGTACTAACAGCAATGTTGAATAGTTGAAGCAGAGACCATATGGCCCTTTACTGAAATATTTTGCTGTCCGATCTGTATCTTTCTTATAGCACTTAACATTTTGTTCAGTATTTACATTATTTATTTTCAAATTTCTTAGATAACTGAGCAACTAAGAATCTTAATACTTTTGACAATATACTGATGACTATTTTCATCATATTGAAACTAAGAATAATTTAATCTGCAGAAGATTTCATTTTGTATACCATATTAAATCATATAGTTATCATATAAAGCATATAATTTTAAATTTTTTCTATTAATATATGTCGAGTGATGGGTCTTTTTTTGTTTGTTTTTTGATCATCTGATAAAATGATGATCAAATAGTAAATAATTAAAAATTCTGTCTCCAAATTAGATAGTAACTGCCATTAGTTAATTTAATGGCAGAACACCTCTGACTGGATGATTTCTTGAAACCCAGTAATCTTTGAGAGAATAAATTTGAGGATTAGGGAGAGACTTTTTGGTGGTGTCCTTTCACCAAACTGAGATTTCTGAAAGACAAGGATTGTGCTTTATTCTTGTTTCCCTAGCACTTGACATAGTACCAATCACATAATAATCTACCATAGAAAATTATCCCAGAAATACTTTGGCATGTTAATAATTGCTGTAGTGTTATTGCCATATCTTGGAGAAGTTAATATAAATTATAAGCTAATTTTCATCACTACCATAAAAAAGGTTTCCATTCATGATCTCAATATCCTTTCTCTTATTTATCTTTTCATTTTGAAGTTCTTACGGCTTAATATTTATTCATATAAGTGAACCAGAATTTAATTTTTATAATTACTTTTCTTATAAACATTTTCCCCTTTTTTTCTTTAAACTAGGAATCTGAAGAACTTTCTTCTGATGAAGAAATGAAAATGGCAGAGATGCGACCACCATTAATTGAATCATCTATTAACCAGCCAAAAGTGGTAGCACTTAGTAATAACAAAAAAGGTTAGATGTTGAAGGAAAGCACTAAGTATAGAATGGGCTGAATAAAATTTATTTTTAAAATTTTTGGAATAAATTTAATTACATATCATTGTTACTTAAAACATACCTTAGAAACAAGTTTTAAAAAACATGCCTTTCTAAAAGTTCAAGTTCCTAGGTCTCTTATTTTTAAAGAAAGATAATGATTGTTCTTTTCTCTCCCCCCATGCAAGTTTACTGAAAAGAAGTTGAGCTTGAGGGAAGTGGATGTAGCTCAAGCAATTGAGCGCCTGCTTCCCACCTGGGAGGTCCCAGTTTCGGGTCCTGGTGCCTCCTTTAAAACAAAAAAACAACAAGCAAACAAACGAAAAAAAACAAAACAACTCAGGGGCGCTGATGTGGCTCAGTGGTTGAGTGCTGGTCTCCCACATATGAGGACTCGGTTTCAATCCGTGGCCTGTACCTCAAAACAAACAAAAAAAAAAGATGAGTTTGATAAGCAATCAGCCTAGATTTTAATTCCATTTCTTCCACTTATTGGTTGTGTGATTCTTGAGTTACTTAAATTTAGCTAGCAGGACATAGCTGATTTGACATACATGAAGGTTTTTGTTAGTATCACATGGACTAGATTATGTAAAGCATCCAGAGGTAGCACAGATTCTGCTGTATAGTAGATGTTCAGTGTAATTTTACTTTCTTTTATATCTCACAGATTTTGTTAACTACCCATTGTTAGCCATTTTTTAATTTAGCTTAGTATCTCAGGCTCATAGAGGTGAAGGAGAATTTGAAGAATATCTATCTCTTCTCCTGTTCTTCCCTCACCTCACCCCACCAATGCCTAAATTACCTCCATTAAATGTTCATCTAGCCTTTGCCTTTACAGCATCAGTAAAGTGTGAAATTTACTGCCAAGGTAGCCTTTGGGTAGCTTGAGTTTCTCATAAAAATAGTAATGATACCTAATATTTATTGTGTACTTACTAGATGTTCAGTACTATACTAAATGTTTTACATGCATTATCTAATATTCACTGCAGCTCCACGGTGAGGAGGAGGAACAGGAATGTAACTAGGAAAAAACTTTAAGTCATCTAATTTGACGGTATTTTAAAAATTAAGAATCTAAGATTCGAATGAGTTAATTAAGCTTGAGGTTACATAGCCTTATGTGCTACTCCTTTCAACTGAAAACACAATCCAGTATTCTTGAACTATGCTCCTAAATTCTACTGAACAGCAAAAATACCCTTAATTCTTTAATCCTGTGGCTGTTTCTATATACACTATTTCCATGATTGCACTAGCATTGTGTTGGCTAAAAAACAGCCTTTAGGGTTGAAGATATTAAATATCTTAACAGTACTTTAAAAAAAAAACTATTACTTTTTTATACTACCTGCTTATAATGAATTAGGAACCCTTTCTATTTCTGTTGATATAATTGATACTGCCTTCTCACATCTTGAGAATTCAGTTGATAAAAAATTCTATGAAATATTTAAAAATTTGAAAAAAGTGAAAAACCCTTGATTTCTTTTATGTTTGTGTATGTGTTTTTCGATTGACTGCATTGCTCATTTTTGTTATCAGGATAGACGAAAATACGATGTGTATAAAATAATTTCTTATCCAGTTAAATTTACAGAGGTTGTGAAATGTAACTATATAAGAAAAGGTGGGGTTTTTTTTTGTTTCGTTTTATTTGCGTGTGTGTGTGTTTATTCTGAATGAGCACAAAAACATATTCACTAAAATTAATTGATGGCATTAGAAAACATAATATAATCGTGTCAAATCAGATTCTGGGTAACCCCAATATTGATTAGGTTTTTAAAATGTTACCACTATTTTAACATTGTCTATATTAAAACTGACTTTTCAGGAGTGCCTCTAGTTATCCTCTATGTAATATATTATCTCATATATGGAACAAGGTCAATAAAACGCCACTTGTCATTACTGGAAAAAATTTTGCACAAATTCTTGATGTCTTTTTTTATATTGGCATTAAATTGTTTTGTTTCAGATGATACAAAGGAAACGGATTCTTTATCAGATGAAGCTATACACAATAGCAATCAGAATAACAGCAATTGTTCCTCTCCTTCTCGGATGTCCGATTCAGTTTCTCTTAATACTGATAGTAGCCAAGACACCGCACTCTGTTCTCCAATGAAAGAAACTCATATTGGTATTAATTCCAAAATCAGGTTTGTGACCATCTTTCAAAAAAATTTATTTGTACCATAAATAGAAATAGTAAGGCAAATAATATATATGAATAAAATATTAAGGGTTTCACATATAATAAATATTATTAAAGTGTTTCAGTGTATCTGATTTCTTCCCCTTTTATAGTTAGAAATGGAAAAACACATTTTGGGGATGCCTTTGAATGGTTCATTCAAATACTCTTGAATAGTACTTAAACTTATTTAAGAATTGGTTTAGACATATTTGTAGGATAGACTCTCTGAAAGAGATGTATATGTTCACTTAATTCCTGTAGTCTGGAATTTAATGAAGTTAGAAGCAAATTTTGTTATTTGGGATCTCTTAAGAAAAGTTTGGTTAGCAAAGCAAGACCATACCATTTTACCTTGCTGTTAATTTATCAATTTGAGGCTGCTTGAGACAAAGATTCAGGTTACTACTGAACCAAAAACTTATTGAATGAGTGTTATAAGCTGTCTTTTAGAGGTAAATAGTTATTAAATTCCAGACATATTTTAGTAAAAAATTTGGGTGTAGTGATTTGTATTGTTGTAAAAGAAAGATGGATTTATACCTCAAAATGCATTTTTTTAGATATTGTGTAGTTGTAACTATGATTAACAATTTAATCTATTCTCTGAAATAGGGACTATGACTCTGATAAAGTATTCATTTTAATAACCTCTTAGATATTAAGAAAATGATTAATTTGTTGAGTAATAAAATTGTATTGGTTTTGTCAGGAAGAAGTATAGTATTTTATAAGTCATGTTTTTCATATAATGAAATAAAAACTAAGCAATGACCTAACAGCACCTTTTTGTGCTGCATTTTTAAGAATGATTATTATCTATTGCCTATGGGAAGATGAGTATTAAGGAATCTTGACTATTATACAAGAGGACATAAACATGTTTCATGCCAGCAAGTAAAAATAGGCTATTTTCTATAATTTTGGAATGGCACATTTATAAATATTTGCCAAATATTCAAATAGCCACTTAGAAGTGTGATATTAGGTTTAGTTGCTTGTTTTTTAAAAAGAAGTTGAGAGTTTACAGAACAATAATGCATAAAATACAGGATTCCTTGTCTATCATCATTATTTATATTAGGTATATTTTCCCATATACCACCCTATTATTACCATCTTGTATTAGTATCATACATTTGTTATAATTCATGAAAGAACATTCTTACACTTGTACTAATAACTATAGTCCATTGTATACAATTTGGTTCATTGTGTTGTACAGTCCTCAAGTTTTCTCTTTTAACCACATTTTCCGGTATAGTTCAGTGCTGTTGATAACACTCACAATAATGTGCTAACATCACTACCAGCCATTTCCCAAATACAATATAGCCATCTAGAAGTGTAATCAGTTTTGATTTTGATCCCTTTTACATATTTAATGCAAAACTTTGGGAGATTAGTTAATTCTTTGCTTTGTACATTTTCCTTTATATATATATATATATATATATTTGAATTTCATAACTAGTTAATACTGTTAATGTATGGTTTCAGAATTATCTGTAAAAACACCATTCTCTTTACTCAACTATTCAGATTATTGACTTTCTTTTCATATATCTGCCTTTCTTTCAAACATTCACTTTTTAGTACATTCATGAAAAGATGCAGCAATAGAAGAGGACACATAAATCAATTCTTGTTCATTGTTTAGCTCTTTTAAACTATTTTGTGAAAAAGGAGACCAGTGATTTTTATGAAAATTAATCTTGAGATTGTGCATTTTAATTATTATGTTTGCTTGTGTCCATTTAATGTAAAGCTATATTATTTGACTCTTAAAATATTTTTAAATCAAAAGCTTGATATCCCTTTCTTCTGTGACTGCATCAACTCTTTAACTTTGTATAGCTGTACATTAAACTGATTAGTCATTAATATCCCATCCCTCCTTATTAAGTTTTTCATAAAATTATCTTTGTTTTAGGCAAGAAGATGAAAATTATAATAGCCTTCTGCAAAATGGAGATATTTTAAACAATTCAATAGAAGAAAAATTTAAGGTTCATGATAAGAACTTACCTGAATATGATTTAAATATTCAAGAGCGATTAGTTCTAATTGAGAAAAGTGTTGACTCAACAGCCACATGTGATGAATCTCACAGATTAGACCATATCAATATGAATCTTAATAAACTTGTAACTAATGACACATTTCAACCAAAGACAGAAGAAAGATCAAAGATACAGGATATAGCACTTGGAACAGGCTTTTTAAACCTTAATACTAAAGAAGAAGCTGAGCATTTAGAAAATGGAAATAAGTGTTCTAAACTGGAATCCATAAGTAAAGTAAATGGATATTCTGAGGGAACTCCACAGTCTTCTAGGAAGACTGAACCACTTAACACTGATTCTTCTGTTGACATGGGTATTTCCAAAAGCACTGAAGATTTATCTCCCCAGAGAAGTGGGTCAATTGGATCTGTTGTGAAATCTCATAGTATATCTAACATGGAGACCGGGGGACTAAAAATCTATGACATTCTCAGTGATAACGGACCTCAGCAGCCAAGTGCAACAGTTAAAGTAATACCTGCTATTGATGGAAAAAATATAGTCAGGAGCAAGTCTGCCACACTTTTGTATGATCAACCATTGCAAGTGTTTACCGGTTCCTCTTCATCTTCTGATTTAGTGTCAGGTACAAAGGCAATTTTCAAGTTTGATTCAAACCATAATCCTGAAGAGCCATCAATAATAAGAGGCCCAATAGCAAGTGGCCCACAATCTATGTCTCAAATATATGTTTCTCCACAATATAATATCCAGTATAGTAGCAGTGCTGCAGCCAAGGACACTGTGTGGCACTCCAAACAAAATTCCCATATAGACCATGTCAGTTTTCCACCTCAGCGCCTTCCTAGATCAGAAAGCACAGAAAATCACAGTTATGTGAAACATTCTGCAAATATGAATTTTTCTAACCATAACAATGTTCGTGCTAATACTGTGTATCATTTACACCAGAGACTTGGCCCTGCAAGGCACGGGGAAATGTGGGCCATCTCACCAACTGACCGACTCGTTCCTGGCATAACCAGAACTACAGTTCAGCGCCAAAGTAGCGTGTCCTCTACAGCCTCTGTAAATCTTGGTGATCCAGGTGCCACAAGGCGGGCCCAAATTCCTGAAGAAGATTATTTATCATACAGAGAGTTACATTCAGTGGGAAGAACTCCACCAATGTTACCGGGATCACAGAGACCTCTCTCTGCACGAACATACAGCATTGATGGTCCAAATGCACCAAGGCCTCAGAGTGCTCGACCCTCTGTTAATGAAATACCGGAGAGAACTATGTCAGTTAGTGATTTCAATTACTCACGAACTAGTCCTTCAAAAAGACCAAATGCAAGGGTTGGTTCTGAATATTCTTTATTGGATCCTCCAGGAAAAAGTAAAGTCCCTCATGATTGGCGAGAACAGGTACTCCGACACATTGAGGCCAAAAAGTTAGAAAAGGTAATTGAAAATTAATTTTTATTTTATGAATTTGCTTATTTTCCTTAAAAACACTTAGCTATATTTTTTATACAAGGTGAAACAAAATACTCTGAATTTATTTATATTTTAAGACTTACTCCTTGTTACTAGGGATAGAGTTCCAAGTTTAGATTTGGCCAGGTCTCAAAACAATTAAGATGATAGTATAAACTTCTTTCCTTTCTCATACTCCCCAGTTTTTCTAATAGGCATATATCCATTTTATATATTTATGTGGCTTTTTCTTTCAAATTTTGTGTATATACTGTAAATAATGCGTATATATACATGTGTATCTCTGTTTAGCATTTCTGACTTCCTGCTCTCCACTAATAAATGTTGATTATGTAAATATTTTTAAGTAAAAAGCAGTTTACTATATATTTAACTGAAAAACAAGAAATGTCAATATTTCATTTAGGATTTTTTTTTCCTAGTCCATGTTATATGAGCTAATACTGTCACTGACACAGACTGCTTCTTGCATGGTGTTTACTCTTTTCTGAATTACATTTCAGTTAAGTGTTTCTGTGGCTCTCAAGTAGCTTGGAAATGGTGAAATTTTGCTCAAATTCAGTGTATAAATTTATTTGTAGATGACCATCTTTTTAAGGGAGTTAAAATTTTTAAAAATTATCCTGTAAAACCGATATTAATTTTCCCTAGTCTTGTGTCCCAGGTGTATAAGGCAATATTCTTTCTTTGAGATTAATTCTTACCTCTCACTGGATTTTACCCAAGAATCGTTCTTCTGTTTATTACAAATATTTAAAATGAAATGTGTTTTTTAAACAGTCAAACGTATAGGACCTCAATTACTCATCATTTTAAAGGATTCCTTAAAATAAATTTTTCAATTAGTGCCTAAAATATGATTAGTTCCTTAATTCACATTGAATCTGGGCCTATAATTACTCTTTTCAATACTGTGTTCTCAACTTTAAATAGCATGCATAGGCCATAAGATACTTCTTCCTCATCTGTCCGTTTTGTTTCAGCTGTTAACTCGCATGCTGTTGGCTGCTTGAACTTGTGCACTTTTCTAAGGAATTTGAAAATGCCTTAATCAGGGGAGTTTTATAAATAAACTTCTGGTGACAGTGTGGAATTGGATTTGAGAAGGAAGAAGGTATATAGTTAAGGAAATTGAATTATGAGTCTGCTTTAGTGATCCAAATAAGAAATAAAATCTGAAAGTTAGACTGAGGAGCAAATTCAAAAGTCAGATCTGAAATAGACTTTAAAAGTTTACTTCTGATTGAATATTCCCTTATTCAGTCATTGTGGAAGAGAGATGATAAAGCTTTGTGCCTTGACGATCTGTTTTGTTTGGAATGCCATTGACTCCACTACTGGATATAGAGGAGGAATAGCAGATTAAAAAAAAAACATAAGTTTATCATCCTATTGTGTAGCTGACATCTCACATGGCTCTTCTTCCATACTTTCCTGTTTGACAGTAATGTGCCTGGGCTATAGTAAATAGATTATTTTATAGTGCTTTTCCTATATTTAAAAAAAAAAAAATTTGAAACTATAATTTCTAATTTTTAAATATAACCAGATTTCTTATATCAAAGACAGAAAGGGACTTTTAAAATACGTTCATATATGTTTTCATTTTTGAAAGATTATTATAATAAAAGTAAGAGTAATCAGATAAGGTGGGACTGTTCAGAGAGAGGGGAGCAGATATAGCTCAGTGGTTGAGTGCCTCCTTCCTATGTACAGGGTCCTGGGTTCAATCCCTGGTACCTCCTTTAAAAAAAAAATGCAAATAGGGAGCTCCTTTTTGAAATACTGTTAAGATTTTGATACATAGGACAGGAAGAAATTTCTAGATTAAGGTAAAAAATTTTACTAAGAACATCTGCTAAGCTCAGGGAGATAGGAGGAGAGGATTTCAACCTGGTTGAAATAGGAATTTATTTATTTATTTATTTTTTATTTTTTTATTTTTTATTTTTTTATTATGGGTAAAAATCAAAATTCTCACAATACATACAAACATTTGCAAAATGATATATAAATATATATGCATATATGTGTATTTGCTTACAAAAATGTTATTTTTATATATATATACACACACATATATTTTAAGAGGTGCTTAGATTACCCAAAATATTACACGGAACCCACTGGGATTCCCATGTTGCTGGGCTGAGTTATGGATGTGAAAAGTAATAATAGAAATTAAGTTTATCAAGTGCTTACCAATTGCCAGGAATCATCAGTCTACAAACATTCTCTATATTCTCACAAGGGTTCTTTGAGTTAAGTATTTTTATTATCCCATTTTACAGTAAAGAAATTGAAACACAGAACAATTGCTCAATATAACATGCATGTTTATGTGGGGAAGAGGAAACAACATTTAAACTGAGGCAGAATAACTTTGATTTGTTACAGTAAACTATGAGAAAACGCCCTAACAAACTATACCTGGAACCCAAACATATAAAATAGATATCATACCTTGAGAGCCCAAGACTTCTTGATTTAAACTAATCTAAAAGCTATAAAAAGGAATACAGTGCAAACTTTTTATTTCAAATTTGAATTACTACAAATATCCAGTAGATGCTAATGTTCCTTATTATATAAAAACTCAGATAAGAAACATACCAAACCATGATATGATCAATACAACATGATAATTTCCATGTAAACTTGTTATTATACAACCATTAGGATGTAAAAAACAACACTGCCCAGAAGATATGCCTAATATTTAGTTGAGCTCTGCATAATGTGTTGTGATGGGCTGAAGTATTTATGTGCACAAATCTGAATTCAAAATCAGGCTTGTCTGAGCTTCCATCTTGTTAGTAAAATATTTGCAAGGAGCTCATATATGTTCAGAGATGACAGGAAAAGTTTTGTTCCAAGATCTACATATCACTAAAAAAGGGTCAACTCAAGTTACATATTCCCTAGGAGTAAAATTTCCCTACAAATATATTCTTGCTAATAACCATTCCCAAAATGTAGTTTTCCCTGGATTGACCATGAAGCCCTCAATACTAAGGAAGAGCAGCAGTTAACAGCTCTGGGAATAAAGAAGCAAGATCAATGAGAATCAGGCAGTGCATTTATTGGAGTAATCCTCAGATAGCTGTAGGGTTAACGATTAGGCATTTATATCAACTGAATCTATGGAAAAATTCCATCAGTGATTCAAATTTAAGGAGTGTTAGCCACTACTAACCCCTAATCTAGTCATCTTTAATATATGTTTTTTTGAAAGGGAAAAAATTCATACTCATAAATTTTCTAGTTGTTACTCTCACATACGTAGAACACACCAGCAATAGTAGAGCAGAGGGATGATGGTAGTAGCTTTTCTTTAGTTCTATCCTAAAATTGTGTGTGATACTTTTCTCTAAAGTGAGATATTTTCCTAAATGTGTAAGATAAGTCTTTTCTAGAAATTAAAATGGCCAAGAGTAGCTCTTTTTTTAATAAAATATATTTTGTATTACAATGTGTATATTTAACTCTCAGTTCTTTAATAATGAGATAGAATTGATTTATGTAAAGTGAAATTGACTCTCCAGAAACTCATTTTGAATTAGAAATTACTGGTTGTTGGCAATTTATCTTTATATAGAGAAATGAGTTTGTGTTCCATGTACGGCATTATATAGATACACATAAATCTTCTGGGTATGACATCAATTCCTATTTTCTGTCAAATTTCTAATAAGATGTGTTAGAAGTAAGGGAAATAGCATTATAAAAGCAGTTATATGTTTATATATTTTTTTTTGGTGTTAAAACATGTGAATGGGGAAGCGGCTGTGGCTCAATCAGTGGGGCTCCCGTTTACCATATGGGAGGCCCCGGGTTCGGTTCCCGGGGCCTCCTGGTGGGGGCAGGCCCGCCCGCATGGCGTGGTTGGCTGACCCAGCGAGCACAAGCAGCAAGGGGGGGATAAATGAATAAATAAATAAAATCTTTAAAAAAAAAAAAAAAAAAAAAAACATGTGAATGGTTATATTTACATGTAATTAATGAATATGTTGTCATAGAAACACATGGTAAATGGTTCCGTTTTTTTCAGTAGCACTGAAAATTCAGTGTTGCATGATATTTCTGCATGTCCTTGGGGTTACTTGTAAATAAGTCTACATACATAACATGTCTTGTGGATTTTGCATGCTATACTAATCTCTGTTAAATCTGTCCCCTCTTTATTCAGAGCATGCTGTCAAGGTCCTTTAATTCCAATTTTACTGCTGTAAGCAGCTTTCACTATGGCAGCTCTAGGGATCTGCATGGCAGCCAGGGCAGTCTTGCCTTGAGTATTGCAGACGGAAGAGGTTCTGGTGGGCACATTTTTCGAGTGAGTACCTACAGTAGACCAGTACTTTTAGCAGTTAGAAGACAAAAAAAGAACAAAATTTGAAAATGTTTTAAACATTTCTAAGGAAAAAAGATTCACTGTGAGTTAAAAATCTTGATATCCTCACAGTTCTTCCATGGCTTTGTTCACAGACTTTTTGCAAAGCTGATTTAGTCTTTATCTCTAAAGTTTCTTTGGTTTTAAGCTAGGGGTGTAGCTAACTCTTATTTTTAAAGAAACTTCAAAAAAAGGTGAGAAATAGATTTAACTATCTCAGAGGTATCTAAAAAGTATTATTCTTTGCAGTGTTTTTCTCTTAAATATTAAAATTAGTGTGTCCTCTGTAACTGGAGGTTTTAAGGCTTAAGCCATAAGTAATCCACAGCAGGATTGTTGAGAGAAATAATTTTCACTCAAGCAAAATTGAGAATCTACTAATGAAAAGCACTACCTTGAAGTAAGTTTCATCAAAATTTGCTGAATATGATTGTATATGAGGCTGGAGAAATTGTAATAAGTACCAGTAGAAAGGTAAAACCAAAATCCTTTATTACCCGCATTTCACAATTGATAATAGTAAGATTAGTAGTGGTAATCAAGGTTGATAGTGAAGAAGAAAGGGGATAAGAATGACAGAGAGAAGGAACAGAGCAATTACTGCATGACTCTGTTTTAGGATTTTTCTCTCCATAACAACTCAAAGTGGTAGCATGGCCTCTAAACAAATGTATTTTCTCCTGTCTCTCTCCTTCCATCCTGAAAGGATATTCCTCCCTTTATAACCTTATTTTATCCCCTTCTCAACCATAGTTTTTTTTCCATATTGACTCGTTGCTTATTTCTAGTCCTTCACTTTCTCTTGACTTTTTTTTTTTAATATACCTTTGCTTTTGCTCTTTTGTGTTGTAGGAGCAGTGTACTAGATTCACTTTGCTCTGACATTGCCTTACCTAGTCTTCCCCTACCTTCTGTCAGATACTTTCTATGTTATGTTATAGTGGCACCAGTCATTTTGAAACTTCTGTTCAGAAAAGGTGAGAGGGAAGGGAATGACTATTAATAGGACCGCCCAGAACTTCAGGCACTCATGCCAATAGAAGCCTGAGAGTAAAGACTGGTGGCTTTTATTACTTCAGGAATAATCTTTGCCATTCATAATCATATAAAGCAATTGTCCTTCAGCCCAAATTCTTCTACAGTAACATTTTTTACTTGCTTTTCTTAAATTCCGTGCCTTGAGTCAGTTCACTTTCACTTTATAATTTATCATGTGCTTGTTGTTCTTTTAAAGAATAGATAAATATAGTTGTATATTCAGACTGGAGTTTAAATTTCAAGCTGTGAGTGAAATTGATTATTTTGTATTTTGAAAGTACATCTCAAAAAGGGAGAAATATTCTTTGCAAAAGTACACAAAGTTAGATCAAAACACATCTAAAAATGACCCATGGTTTGAACTAGAATTAACTGCATTTGATCTGTTGAACATAAATCCTTAAGTTTTATATGTATCCCATAATACATCATAATAAAGTAGATTGTAAAATGTTTTCCAATATGATATAGTTTGCAATTCTATATTGCTAACCATATACTGTTTTGGGAGTAATAATAGTGCTATTTATCACAATCTGTTTGGTTTCCTAAAGTATAGCTAGATGTCTTTAGAATGAAATTCTAATGAAAAATATAGGTGTCTTGTCTCCCAGCATATTTATAATAAGAAATATTCAGGAATAATGAGATGCTGAGTCTCTAATCACTCCAAAGCTATCAATAGCTAAATTACACCATTTTAGAGGTATGAAAATATAAATTAATTAATTTTAAAAGAATTTCCCCAAATGTTCTTTTGAAAATATTGAGCCAATATTAGTACGATAGAATTAAGTTAAAGCAAATTTTGTGAAACTGTAACCTTATTGTTGCTGTTCATCATTTTTAAAAAAAAATCTGCCTGGTACTGTGATGTTAAAAGAATAGTAGTTAGTGGAGTGGATGTAGTTCAAGTGGTTGAGCGCCTGCTTCCCATGTTCAAGGTCCTGGGTTCAATCTCTGGTACCTCCTTAAAAAAAAAAAACAACAGAATAGCAGTTAAAAAGTTATTTTTTTAACCAAAAACTTCTAGTACTCAACAGAGTATTTTAGCTTATCTAAAATTTGAGGCTGTAAGTTTTAATTAATAACTAAATTTATTGCTCAAAAGAGTTAAAGGCTAGGTATTATTACCATAAATAAAAGTTAAAGAAAAAAGAACATATGGAGAAATTTGTCTCCTACATGTGTACATTATAAAGAAATAGGTTAACAGTGTGTATTCATATGAGCTAGCATATTACAAGAACAAAAAAATTGTCATGTAACTTTGGAAGAAGGCTAAAGGTACTAATGGCACAGATAGAAAGATGATGGTAATGTTTGATTTGGGTCTTCATCTTTCCACTCTCTAGCAATGTTTTTTTCCTAATCTTTTCTCAAGTGTCATCATCATTTTTATTTCATTTCTTAAAGAACATTGAGTATTTACTTTTTATTTCCCCCTCATTTGAAGCATCCCCAGACATCCAGCCCAGGAGATCCTTGTCAAGATGATGTGTTCATTTCAGGACAGCAGAACTACTCATCTGCTACACTTAGTCACAAAGATGTTCCTCCAGACAGCTTGATGAAAGTAGGTGCTCAGGATATAAATGATATCATATCTGTGAGCTTACTATCTTTTGCAGCCTTTGGATTTAGAAATATTATATATTCTTTAGCACTAAAACAAACCATTTTTTTGAGGTTCCCCTCCCCAATTAGTAAAGACTTTTTAAAAAATTGAGAATATGAAGTAGAATTTGACTCTAGCTTCTATTTCTCAGTTCATTCCATGATTTTTCCACACTGGAGAGTGAATTTATTATTGTATTTGGAGTTCTATAGTTCTACTTTTTTATCATTTGAATCTAAGGCTTTTTGGCATTTCTGACAGGAAGCCCATTTTGAAGAGTTGAAGATGAACCTATATTAAATTCTTCACTCTAGAATCTTTTACCTATTATTAAAGGCATTAAAAAATACTTCAAATGTAATTAGGTATCATTTCGAAAGGCTTTTTGAATATGGTAGATTAGATGATGGTTATATCCTTAGTACTGTTGTAGCTTAAAAGTTTTACTTATTTAGAAATTGTTTACTTATCTGTTGCCAATGCCAGATAGAAATTTTTCCCTACCATCCTTCCTCAGCTCTTCTTTATCTTTTTCTTAACCAATTCCATGCCTCTAGTATAAACGGCTGAAGCAGAATTAGTTACTATGTAGAATGTTTTCATTATTCTTGAGAGTAAGCACCCAGCCATCTAATACATAAGTCCATGCGTATCTACTTATTTTGCCCTGTTTTTCTTTTTTTCTTTTAATTGAACTCTGTCATCCAGGTTCTTTTCTGTTTAATATAATATAAATTTTGTGGTTTAGGTTATTTATTGGGTTTGTTAATGCTTTTTATTTTCCTGAGCCATCTGCTAATCATAGATTAATATATTCCATGTGTATGTTTACCATTGATATAGAATGTCAGACCAAGACTAAAATCCAGGTGTCAGGGAGTCTTAATAATAGATCAGGAATAACTATTGTCTGAGAAATTTTTTCCCAGGAGAAAGCTATTGAATCTGCACATAGGAATAAGTGGTATAAACATGGAGAAAAGCAAGTACTATGTGCAGAATTTTGCATAAATAATAAAAGTATCAACAGCACAACTAAGTAATTACTCCTAGGCAGATAGGAGCACTATCTATAGTGGCCAAGTAGTAACCAACTACAAAGTTTTTTTCAAAGATATAGGATTACTATAGCACCTCCTTCTCGCTCACCAATATATTTATCACAGATTAATATCACCTTTGTGCTTTGTCATAAAAAACCCTTGTTTGTTCTCAGACTTCAGAATTAAGTTCTTACTTATAACAATATAACTCAGTGAAAAAGAATACTTTTTTTAAGGTACAAAATCTTTTTCACCAAAACTAAACTTCTTTATATCTTTCAGCAACATTCACATAAGAAGAACATGTAGTTCTGAAGCTTTTGCCCAAAGATTGTCAGTAATTCCCATGTATGTGGAAATTATTGATTATAAACAAGGAAGTCTTAAATGATTGACATATTTATTTTCTCTTACAGAAAGCTCTTCATATGCAAATATTCGTTATATGATTGTAACCTTATTTTTCAGATAGTTTCCTCAACTAAGAGAATAAGCTCATTCTCACAAAGGTGACATTAAGTCAGAAATTCAGGTTCAGTCTCCAAAAAATGGTAGGCATTAAAACACAATAGTTCAACAACAACAATATTCTCAAGTTATTTATTTAGCTTATGAAGACTAAAATAGCATGCCGAGATTTAATTTTTGTGGTTAATATTCTGTGAAATTAATATTTTAGAGAGTTTAAAAGTTGCTAAGTCATATACCTATTAGATTAGGAAAAAATTCTCAGACAAAATTTAATTACTTTTGTCTTGAAGAGAAACATCAGCAAACGCTCCTTTTGCGTGTGTGTCTCTGTGTGTGCACGTGTTAGGTTAAGTATTGTGAGAAAAGAAAAACCCTTCTAATTGGACTAACTTAAATTTTAAAATTCTGGCATATTGGTTGTCATTTTAACTCTTGGTTAGTGTAAGAAAGATAGGTACATTTATATCTAACAAAAAAGCAAATACTTTAAAATTTAGATATGATTTACTTTCATTTGAAAACTTAATCTATCAGCATGCACTGAGAGAAGTTTAAGTTTAATCCTCAAATTAGAGAAAATAGTGTAAGTAACATGTTATTTGGGGATTTAGAATGTTAAACTCTAGTGCTTTTGTAATGCTGCAAGAAGAAAATCCAAATATTTGTAACAAGACATTATTATTGGTCATGTTAAGACACTTCATGTTTTTCTTAGATGCCTTTGAGTAATGGACACATGGGCCAGCCTCTCAGGCCTCAGGCAAATTATAGTCAAATACATCACCCCCTTCCTCAGGCATCTGTGGCAAGGCATCCCTCTAGAGAACAACTAATTGATTACTTGATGCTGAAAGTGGCCCACCAGCCTCCATACATACAGCCCCATTGTTCTTCTAGACAAGGCCATGAACTGGCAAAGCAAGAGGTAAGAATAATCAAGAATATTTGAAATATGAAACCAAGCTTTTAAATGTATTCTTATAGGTTATTTAATTACTGGCAATAAATCCATATAGAATTTTAATTAGCGTAGTTTTTACCATTTTGTTGAAGTTTTAATTTTATGTGAAGTTTATAAGATGTTAAACTTTGTAGTTTAACTTATCTCTATGATCCCCTCTTTTTCTGATTTATCAACATATAGGATTCAATATTTTGCTCATGAAATTTTTTTTTTCTCAGGAGGTTGTTGATACTCCAGTAGTCCAGTCTTCTTCACTAATATAAATAATAGACCATCAAAGTTAAATGGCATATTATGGGTTATTACTGTTATTTGTCACTTAAATTCTTATTCCTCATATTTTGAAGTTTGAGTATAGTCTCTAAACTACTTGGGAATTAAATCTTAAAAAGTACTCAAGGGGGACGGATGTGGCTCAAATGGTTGGGCGTCCGTCTCCCATATGGAGGGACCTGGGTTCGATCTCCAGGACCTCCCGGTAAAAAAAAAAAAAAAAAAAGTACTCAAGAAGTCATTAATCATACATTCATATATTGTGATAGTTTATTGATAAAATGACTGATATTATTAGAAACTTTAGGTAGAAAACAAATGATCTTATTCCTTTTGGTTGGGTCTTTAGGGAAAGGGAGGGAGTGTTTTGTAACAAAAGTTTAGTTCTTGCACCTCTTTTCATAGCTGCATTATAAAAATTATCATTGATCAGATTTTAAAATCCCAATTCTTTCATTAAAGCATATAATCAGATTCAGTAAATGAGAGGTTATAGCCTGTAACCATCCATAGATCTTTTAGATATTTTATAAAACAAGGCCGTAAACAAAAGTACTGTTTAATTTAGATGCTTCACAAATGGAAACCGATAATGTACATGTTTATTATGCTCTATCATTAAAATCCATGATGTCTAAAAAGTATGATAGGGGGAAACGGATGTGGCTCAAGAGGTTCGGCGTCCGTCTACCATATGGAGAGACCGGGGTTCGATCCCCGGTACCTCCCGGTAAAAAAAAAAAAAAAAAAAAAAAAAAAAAGTATGATAGGGCCAACTTAATTGATTGCCTATCCTCATAAAACAAGCAGTAGATAATGTTAGAAACTGTGCTTTAATAATCCTAGCTGTGCCTTTAACTCACTAACTCATTAACATTATATTCCATGTCATAGTTGCACTTCATCTGCCCAAATGTTTATTTTAGATGTATCTTTACGAATTTGTTTGCTTGGATTTAAAATGTATGTTTTCTATGTTGTAAGCTTTTCTGAAATAGCAGTAATAGTTTTTGCTTTCATATTAACTCAGATTCGAGTGAGGGTTGAAAAAGATCCAGAACTTGGATTTAGCATTTCAGGAGGTGTTGGGGGTAGAGGAAACCCATTCAGACCTGATGATGATGTAAGTTTTTTTTATATATTCTGAAACACCATATAGTTTGGTTTACTAGTTAATACCTCTTATATTTAAGTGAAACTCTAATATATTGTTTTATGTAAATGTAGATAGACATTGCCTCATTGATTTCACTCTGTTTATTGTTCAACTTTTTTGTTTTGGAATTTAATTGCTCGAGGGGAAAAAATTAACCCCAAATTTTGAATGTTCATCATATTATTAAATGATTTTAATTTTCTTATTGCTTTTCCACACATCTATAGAAGTAATTTCATCACTTAGCAGAAATCACAATAGTAAAGTCACAGTTACCAAAGATAAAAATAACTTGGGGTTTTCACAATAATACTCAGGGAAGAGAGGAAGAAAACATTTTTTAATTGCGATTCAAATATTTATATGGTGTGTGTGAAAGAAATAGTTCTCCTTGGTACTCTGTTATTTATGCATACTATTTTCAGTTAAACAAGTGTCTTTTTATGTTGTTAAAGGGTATATTTGTAACAAGGGTACAGCCTGAAGGACCAGCATCAAAATTTTTACAACCAGGTGATAAAATTATTCAGGTAATTAAGAGAAATCTTTTTATTATTTTCTTTCATTTTTATATTATATAAGAATAAAATTATTCTTATTGAGAAATTATTTATTAAATGCAAGAATTGAAAATAAGCATTTAATAAAATTTTCTTTTAAAAGTGGATGAAAAACAGGGGTTCTTCTTATAGTATTCTCTCTAGTGCTTTACCTTAATGGTTTCATAGTTTAAAATATCTCTACCTTGTCACTCGGAAAATCATACCAATCTGAAGTTTATCTTAATATTTTATTTAATTCAGGAATGTTAATTTTTACTGATTTGGGGGATCAGAGGCACCACTCCTTGAAGACAGTATATCTTCATATCAAAAATGGAGAAGAAAATTTTAAAATCATTTTCCCATGCCTCTCCTTTTCTCTGTTCTGTCAGCTACTTATTTTACCTAACATTTGCAGTAAACCTCAGGCTTTAGGAGGTAAACAAACCTAAGACAAAGCACTCTCATTCTCTATCCCTACCTTCACTTCAATTTTTACTGCATATTTACAAATAAAATAATCTTTAAAAATAAATAAATAAATAAACCAAAGGCATTAGAGTTTAGTAGCTAAAAGCACAGACCCTGGAGCCAGACTACATGGTTTGAATCCTCTTTCCTACACCTTTTTAAAATATAATTTTTTAAAAAATATTTTTTATTTTTAAATAATTTCAAGCTTAGAGAAAAGCTGCATGAAATACTACAAAAAAACACCTATATTCATGTCATTTGGTCACCACTTGCTAATATTTTGCTACAGTTTCTTTAAGCATTCAACTTCCCTATTCTCCTGTTTCCCTTCTTCCCTTCCTCTCCATACACAGACACACACACACTCTCTCTCAGACATATTTATTTTTCTGAATCACTTTTGGAACCTGTGCTTTCATTTTGTGATTGTGTGGAAGTTGCATTACCTTTCCATACCTCAGTTTTTTCTAAAATAAGATGATAAAATATCTTCTTTGAAGGTTGTTATGAGAATTAAAAGATTTAGTTTATGTGAAGTATTATGAATTGTCTGGTACAAAGTAAGACCGTAATAAATGTTAGCCTTAGTTATTAGAAGCATAATAGTCTTGATCTGACAGCTCCAAGGCAATGAATGGGAAGGCTAGGCCTTGCCATCTGCTACCATTGCAGCTTGGTGCCCTTAGTTGCTTATTATTACCACACACACATCATGTCTGACCCTATGCTCTAAAAAAGTGGTTCCTAACATTGGGCTCTGCTACATAAGAATTGACTGAAAACTTGAACAAATTACTGGTTCCTGGTCCCCAACCTCAGAAATTTTAAATACATAGGACCCAGGAGTTTCGCTGTTTTCTTTTTTTTTTTTTTTTAATGCCAACATGATGATTATTTTCTGTCAGATTGGAAACCATCTGGTAGAAATTTAAGTACACAAATGCAAATAAGTTACTAAAAATGTTTTTCATAAAAGCATTTTTCTTCTTTCTTCTAGGCAAATGGCTACAGTTTTATCAATATTGAGCATGGACAAGCAGTGTCCTTGCTAAAAACGTTCCAGAATACAGTAGAACTCATCATTGTACGAGAGGTTTCCTCATAAGCACTGTGGCAAAAAAAAAAAATGGGGGAAGACAGCAAGATTTATTTGAAGATACTTGCAGGGGAAATTAATATTGACTATTTTTATATATAAAGAACTTAAAATTATGTTCAAATTTGTACATTAATGAAATAATGGAACTTGTGGTCAGAGGGAAAGAACCACTGTACAGAATATAAAGGAGACTATTTGAATTCATACCGTAAAATTTCTTGTTAGGTTTTTAAACATAGCAATCAAGGCTACAAAAGCAAACCTAAGTTGTTTTTGTATAGATTGTAGATTATTTTTGGATTTCATACACATGAGTGAACTCTGTACAAGGCTTATAGTTAGCCTTGATTGTAGCTCAGAGACAGGTGGCAGAGCTATCTATCTCCTAGCTTTTAATGCTCTTATTTTTATTCAACTGGTATTAATGTTTTTCTGCCGAAACTACTTTTTTTTTTAACATGGTAGGCAAGAGATTTGAAGTGTTGGCTTTTGCTATGTGCACACTGAATTGAAAAATGAGTAGGTGACGGTGGTGCTGGTGGGTTCACTTTCCAAGGCCAGATTAAAACAATTATTTCCTATGAAAGTCTGGAAGAAAAGAATGAAAAGAAAAGCTACCTGTTCATGTGTTTTTATTAATAAAATAATGCAATAAAAATGTCATTTCTTTTTAAAGAAATAAAAAAAGACAGCAGTTACATTCTATGAGCTCTACAGAATCTGTTCTTGTCATAGCCATTGACTATATATTTGCTACTGGTGGTTTAATTTTTAATTTTTTAGTTACAGGAAATTATTAACTGTACTGTAGATGCATGTCCACGCATTTTCTGTGCCATGGAAATCTCCTGATTTTTTGCAAATGGTGGTACTTGAAATCTGCTTTATAATTTGTATTCCATTTTAATCTAACTTATAATTTTTATTTTATGTAACAAATGAAACTAAAATGGCCAGTTTTAAGATTGCGTTGCCTGTAACACAAAATGTAAGAAGGGTTAGGAAAGCCTCTTGATTTTGTTTGGTCTTGCATTGCCTTGGGTAAAGTAAAAGGAGACAGAACACACGGAGCTAGGTAATCAAAGCAAGTTTGTGAAACTGGCACAGTGCTAGAGAATTGCTGTGGAGAGTTGTAGAGCAAAGGGATTGGTCTTTCAGGCCTACCAGTGTGTAAAGGTGTTCAAATAAAGGGCTGTTCCTACAAGTAACATTAAATGTGAACTCAACACTTCAGAGTCATCAAAGGGTTTCTAAGTATCAATGTAATAGTGTTTTACCACCAACTGCCTTTGTTCCTAGTTACTGTAACAAATATTTGATGATAGGTTTATTAATTTTATTCATCCAAACCATTAATTTTATTTGTTTTTGTTCTACCTATGTAATCAAATAAAATTTGAATAACATACAATGGTAAGAATTAATGCATGGTTATTTGGGCCAGAAAAAAGTGCCATAGAAGACCAGTAGCTGTTTTTAAATAGGCTAGTCTTGGAACCTTTCATTAGAGCAATATTCAGTTATTGCAGTTCTTAGTTTGATTACTAAGAAATATACTTTGGAAATTTTTAAACTGTTATGCTTTGTTCTTCAATCTGGATTTAATTAAGACTTTTATAGGACTAGTGAAAACATCAATCTATATTATTTTTGCATAAATGAGTTGGGCTCTTTCCTTGCTGATCAGAGTAAATAGGCAGTACTTTTTAAAATATGTGAACTGAAAAATTGCACTTCTTTCAAGGTGTTATCAATTGCTTGTACTGTGTGATTTTAATAATTTTGATTGAAACCCTTTAACAACTCTTTGTAAATTTTAACTCATTTTAGTTGATTTTCAGTACTATTTACATAGGAATTGATTTTTATGAATATAGTCGAAGAAATGTGCTGTATTTTGATAAAATTCACTTATTGTATGTGTATTGTAATCTTAAAGAAAAGAATGACTGCTTCTTTAAGTCAAGCCTCGGTGTTCCCTTTATTCTTAGCTTATTTTAAAATATTAATTTTTGGCACTGTAAAATGGTTACATCTTTTTTAATTGATTTCAATCAATTTTTCACAGTCACATTCTGCCTTTGATAGAAAATACATAAAGTAGGTATACTGTGAAGCTTTCAACTACTTTACCTTGAACCAGATACACAGAGTATAATTTTGGAAAAGGAAATAAGCCCAAAGAACAGTTGATTCTTTATTGACCTGATCTTAAATTAATTTTCTGCATTTTATATTGAAATATTACAAGTGCAACATGCACTATTTTATCCTAGTCTACTTTTAAAAATGTTAATATTCTTGCACCATCTAAAATTGAGTTTGTTTCCAACAAGATTAATGTATGCTATAAGATGAAAAACTAATAACAAAATAGTTGTATGCTTAAATTAATAGCCAAAATTTTCTTCCAAATATCAGAAAATTTAAATTAAATATTGATGTTATTTTTACTCAACAGTAAGAACTCTTTGTTATAATTTTTGTTGTGGTAATAATAAAGTTTCCAGATGTGAAGAGAACAAAAAATTTAAATCTTTTGAGAAAATGGAGAAGAGTTTCTGGTTTATATACTATTGAGTAGTTTGTTGAAAACGCCCATACCCATAACTAACTTTAATGTTTTATATAGCAAATTTTCAAAACCAAAACTTCTTTTTAGTAACAGTGTTTAAAATTTCTTACCCTAAAATTTTAAACCAGTAAAAATGATATGATCAGAGTAATTTATGCAGTATGGAATTGTATTACACAAACTAAAGTTTTATGATGGTTCATTAAGGACTCAATCCATCTGAACCAATGAAATTCTAAAATCCACCTATTTATTTTGTAAATATTTTTCTGATTTCTTTGGACTGGAATTGAAAATATGTATATACTTGAAAAAAGCTTTCACATACAAACATGGCCATAAACAGAATTATAAACTTTTTAGTAATAATTTGCTGTACTTTAAATCCCATTAGCAGCTATGTAATATTTTTATTGATCAACATTTATTCAACATTCTAAATTTTTGTATATATCTAGATTGTTTGAGGTTACACAAAGAATAGATAATAAACTAATCCTGTATAAAGTCGTGTGGTTTATTTTATGAAATTCAGGGTTAGAATTCTCACAAAGAGGGGGCAGATGTGGCTCAAATGGTTGGGCGTCCTTCTGCCATATGGAGGGACCTGGGTTCCATCCCCGGGACCTCCCGGTAAAAAAAATATATATATATATAGAAGACGCATGTGCTGCCAGGCTCTGTGTGCTGGTGGGCCACCAGGCCCCCGGGAGCCATGCAGCAAGATGATGGCGTAACGGGAGAGACAAGACAAGATGCTCCGAAAGCTCCGAAAATCAGGAACCGAGGTGGCGCAGGTGGAAGAATACCTCTCTGCTACATCGGAGGTCTCCAGGATCGAATCTTGGTGAAGACTAGAGAAGGAGGATGAGAAGAGATGGCAGAAAACAGAGAATTGCCCAGCAAATGGACACAAAACAGCAAATGTTTTGTGGCTTTAAAATGGATAAAGTAAATCTTTAAAAAAAAAAAAAAAAACAGAGAAAAATATATAACTATTTTCTTTCACTATTTAAACCACTTATTTTCTGGGTATGGAAGGAGTATAGTTTACCTTAAATTACTGATTTGTTTTTTTTGTTGTTTTTTTTTAAAGATTTTATTTATTTATTCATTTATCCCCCCCTTGCTGCTTGTGCTCGCTGGGTCAGCTAACCACGCCATGCGGGCGGGCTTGCCTTCACCAGGAGGCCCCGGCATATGGTAAACGGGAGCCCTACTGATTGAGCCACAGCTGCTTCCCCTGATTTGTTTTTTATGTCTGGTGGAAGTCTTTGAGATGGGAAGTGCTTTTCAATTAGTTGTAGATTGGCAATCAGTTAAATCTATTTGGAAGGGTAATTTTTCATTCATGGATTTTGACATTCTCCTTAACATATTCTTTTAGCTTAATGTTTCATACGTGGGTTTCTTATGGAAGAGACGTTGAAATTAAAATTTGTTGCATCAAAAATATTAAAGAACACAACTGACGATGAACCAGGGTTGGATAAATGCAGAAGAGCAAGATGCCTCTTTTCTTTTAAAAGAGAACTTGAATTAGATAGGCACTATCTTTGGCCTCTAGGTGTTCCTCTGGTTTCTGCTTTCAGAAAAAAACAGTCATTGTTTTAGTATCTTCATTGCTAAAGCAAATACCATCAATGGCTTTGTCTTAAACAATAGCAATTTATTGGCCCATGATTTTGACTAGGAGACTAAGGAAAAGACCAAATCAAGGCATCAAGATTATGCTTTCTTTTAGAAGACGAGTTCTAGGGCTGGTTGCCAGTGGTCCTTGGTCATTGGCTGATCTGTCACATGACAATGCATGTGGCCGCCTCTCTTGGCCTTCGCTTCTTTTCCCAGATCCATTGACTTTCTGTTCTTCCCTCTGACTTTTGTGTCTGACTTGCGCTGTTCTTATAAAGGACTCCAGTAATGCAGATTAAAGCCCAACCTGATTAATTTGGGCCACACCTTAACTGAATTAACATCTTGAAAAGATCTTAGGAAATGGATGTGGCTCAAGCAGTTGGGTACCCACCTACCACATGGGAGGTCCCACATTTGGTTCCCAGTGCCTCCTAAAGAAGATGATCAAGACAACTAGCTGACACAACAGGCAACTGACGCAACAAGATGATGCAGGAGATGACAACCGAGAGATACAGCAAGGAAACAGACAACAAACGAAGCAGAGGTGGCTCAAGGGATTAGGTGCTTCCCTCCCACATGGAAGGTCCTGGGTTCAGTTTCCTGTGTGTCCTGAAAAAAAAAAAAGACAAGCAGACACAGAGCAGACAGCCCAAACAACTGGGGGAGGGGAGGTGTAAATAAGTAAATCTTTAAAAAAAAAACTTATTTACAAAGGGTCCACGCAGGAATAGATTAAGAACATGTTTCTCTGAGGTACATAGCATCAGGCTTAAATCATATTTAAAGCTGGTGTTTCTTCTGCAGAATATACAAGTTCAAGGGATAGTACCCATAGTCAATGCAATTTTTGAAAATTCTTAGAAGCATGCTGTCTTCTATGACTGCACAGTCTCTTCATGAAGCAATTTGCAAAATTAAAATTTGTGGTCTCTAACATCCAAGCACCTTAGAGTAACCCATTCCAAACTGAGAAAGGTTACTTTAGGGAAAGCATTTCATTATAATCCCCTTGGGGCTTTTTTAAAAAAAAAAAAAAACAGTCAAAATACTCCTAAACCTTTCTATAGGATTGATAGGAAAGAGACTAAAAAGAGAATCTGCTGTTATTTCCTTTCCAAATATGATAACTAGGGACAGTGATGATCTCACTTGAGACTTCATGTGGCCCATCCAGCTTCTCAGTATGCCCTCAATCTAATTCAGGATTAAATACGAGAAGTGACATATCAACAATAAAGGAGGTACTCTAAACTGTAAAATGCCATTTTCCTCATGGGATTCAATAAAGCTATTTCAATTTGCAAGAAAATAATTAAGCCTATAACTTTTTTTTCTGAATTGACGGTCTTTAAATATGATCAAACTGATTGTGTTCCTCTAAGTCACAGCTTCAGAAAGACCTTTTTTTGTGTGCTCTTTCTCCCAACTTCTTTTCTTGTCAAAAAATCTAAATTAATAAAAATTAAAGAGAAACTAATGCATGAGATTTAGCAAAGAGTATGGTTTTTAGGATGGATGATTTTAAATATTCTTCATGCAAGACAGATATGGGGAAAGTCATGGACACACACTCAACGGCCATCTTCAGCCCTAGCCTACTCCTGGCTCCATTCCACAACCTGGAGAAGATGTCATGTCTAATGAAAAGACTTGATCAGACCTGAAGACCAGAAACACGGGAAGTGGATGTGGCTCAAGCAATTGGGCTCCTGTCTACCATATAGGAGATCCAGGGTTTGATTGCAGAGACCTCCTGTTGAAGGCGAGCTGGCCCACTCAGCTGGTGCAGCAAGATGACGCAACAAAAAGAGGAGAGACAATAAGACCCAGCGGACCAGGGTGCTGAGGTGGCAGAAGAGATTGAACGCCTCTCTCCCACTCGAAGGTCCCAGGATCAGTGCCCCGTGCCGCCTAAAGAGAAGACACAGAAGAACACACAGCAAATGGACACAGAGCAGACAGCACAAAAACAATGGGGAAGGAGGGGCCGGGAATAAATAGATCTTTAAAAAAAATAAAGTCTAGAAACAGGGAACAAGCAGTCCAGATGTATGCTAATCAAGGCAAGAATTCTCAGTAGCAGGGTCCCCTACTTCCCAGGGTATACTCAAACAGTATAGATTTATCTCATCCCTGATGAGAAGTGGGTCATGTGGAGCTGCTGTCTACCGACACCAACCTGAACAGGTTTGCCCACCCCAGGAGACTGGCCACAATGGGAGCTCAGCTCTTTTGAACTCATTGTGCTGTGTAAGTAATAAAGTGATCATTTGCTGGAAGTTTCTCTTGCTCCCTGAGCCTTTGTTCACATGATGCACCATGTATCAACTTGCTTCACAGATTTTTTGCAGCAAGCAGGGTGCATGGGGAAACGAGTGGGTTGATTTTTTTTTGGCCATCCCTTTTGCTTTTGTGTTCCTTTTGTACAAAAGCATCTTGGGTAATGCAGGACTCATGGCTCTGTGTGCTAAACTGAGCGGTTGCCACACACCACCAGCCTGGGTAAAGCCACTGACCCAAGGCTGGGGAACCTAGAACATGCTGTCTCCTCTGTGGGAGAGGTGACAATAAATGGGACTTTGAAAAACCCCCTTGAAATGCCAGGGAGTTGGTTTCTCACTGAGGTCAATGAGGTTGGGGCTTCCATTGCCCAGCATACCCTTCCCTGGTTCATGGCTTCTTTTTATCTGTTCTTATTCTGGAACTAGACACATTCACTGCACTCAGGCCACCCAAATGGATCTTGAGATTATTGTGAAGGCAGTCATATTCAGGAGAGTATTAGAACTGAAGATGGTGACCTGGAGGTGAAAACAAAAAAATGAGTTTTTATGTAAAAGGAGATATGGGATATAAAAGATTGGGCAGAAGACAGGAGATCTCTCATAGCTGTCTCAACTTTATGATGCCCTGATCAACACGGCAGCCATGCAAAAGTCTTAGCTGCCTCACATCCAACCCCATCTTCCAACAGACTCAGTCATTTAGAGCTAAGAGAAGCAGCAGCACTACAAGGCCTGAACCTTTGTTTGGACTCCAAAGGGAGTCAGATGAGCATATCCCACTCTGGGAGACCTCTCCCATGTGTCAAGAAGTTAGGAAATGAGAAAATATTTTGAGCTGAATGATAATGAAAACGCTGCATATTGAAATTGGTGGGACCGTGCTAAAGGAGTGCTTAGGGGGAAATTTATAACATATTAGAAAATCAGATCTTTTTTTTTTTTTTTTAAAGATTTTATTTATTTATTCATTTATCCCCCCCTTGCTGCTTGTGCTCGCTGGGTCAGCTAACCACGCCGTGCGGGCAGGCTTGCCTTCACCAAGAGGCCCTGGGAACCGAACCTGGGGCCTCCCATATGGTAAACGGGAGCCCTACTGATTGAGCCACAGCCACTTCCCAGAAAATCAGATCTTAAATCCATAACCTTCAGTGTCCACTTAAAAAAAAATGAGAAAAAATAATCACAAGTAGAAGAATGGAAAAAAGTATCAAAGCAGAAAGTGATAAAACAGAAAAGAGCAAGTAGGGGGAAAAAACCCCAAAAGCTGGTTCTTTATGGCCAATAAAAATTGGCAAACCTCTAGCCAGAATGATCACAAAAAAATGATAAGACAACAATATTATAAATGAGATATGATACCACAACAGACTACAGGTATTAAAAAGATAAGGGGGACAACCAGCAAGATGGTGGCAGAGTAAGGGGCTCCTAGAGTCAGCTCGTGCTGCAGTGCAGTTAGTAATCACCCAGAGCTATCTAAATCACCTGTTTGGAGGCTCCAGGAGACCAGAAGAGCACCCTGCAACATCCTTGAAATAATGGAAGGAGGAGAGAGGAGACTGCCCATCTGCAGTGAAGACTCATGAGTGAAGCACTCCACTCAGTGGAGGCCGGTGCCCATTCTTCACTGGCGGCACAAGCTGCCTTGGGAGTTATTCCGTGGCTGGAATTGGAAGCTCCACTTCCCAAAAGTGAGGAAGGAAGAGACTGTTGGGAACCAGCTTCAGGTACTAAATTAGTAAATTTGGTGGGCTAAGGTATAATCCTAAGAATAGTTAAAGTTTGAACATGTCCAAGTCAGAAAGAGGCCGGTAGCCACCATTTTAACAATGCCCCTGGCATGAGGGAAAGCAGGACGGACTGAAAATGACAGTGCTGGTGGGGACCCGCTGCTTTCCATCTAGATCAGATTGCATTTCTATCCTAAGCCCCAGCCCCACCTCCGGGAGGAAGCTGGGGGACCTTGCTCCAGCCTCTCCAGGAAAATACATGCCATGCTGCTGAGGCTGGTGATCATCCTACTCTGACGGTGCAAGCTGCCTCAGGAGCTATTCTGTGGCTGGAGTTGGAAACTCCATTTCCCTAAAACAGGGAAGGAAGAGAAAGTTGGCCACCGACTTCAGCTGCTGATTAGTAAATTTGGCTGGCTAAAGTATAACCCTAAGAACAGCCTAAGTTTGAACTTGTCCAAGTCAGAAAGAGGCTGGTAGCCACCATTTTGACTCCGCCCCTAGCATGAGGAGAAGCCAGGCTGATTGAAAATCACAGTGACAGTAGAGACTGGATTCTTTCCACCCAGATCAGACTGTAGCCCTAGCGTAGGCTTCAGCCCCACATCTGGCAGGGAGGAAGCTGGCAGGACCTGGACCAGCCTCTCCAGGTAACTGCAGGTACATTTGGCCGGCACAGACTGAATAGTCAGAAGTTACCTGGGCAACTGTGGTCATTTTGGACCTGCAAAGCATAGATTGCTGCCCAAACCTGCAGCTCCATCCCCACCCCAGGCAGGGGAGGAAGGGGCATGAAGTGTCATCAGTCTCTCAGGGCAACTAAAGATCATCTTGGCCTACACAACTTGGATTATTACACATGGCTGTGGCTCTGTCCCTACCCCTGGCAAAGTGGAAAGGTAGGAGAAGCTTTATTGGTCCCTGGGGCAATGAGGGCAGCTTGAGCCTCCACAGCTTACAACACCAACTACATCCTTGGCTCTTACTACACAACCAGCAAGAAAGAAAGGGCAAGAAAGCCCTAAACTAAAGAGAGAAACTGCAACCAGAATAGATACATATAGTAAGCCAGATGCCAAGACACCAACAAAAAATTACAATCTATACCAAGAAACAGGAAGATATGGCCCATTTAAAGGAACAAGATAAGCCTCCAGATGACATAAAGGAGTTGTGACAACTAATCATAGATGTTCAAATAAATCTTAATAAATTCAATTAGATGGCTAAAGAGATTAAAGATATTAAGAAGAATTTGGATGAGCACAAAGAAGAATTTGAAAGCATACATAGAAAAATAGCAGATCTTACAGAAATAAAAGGTGCAATAAATGAAATTAAAAATACACCGGAGGCATATAACATCAGATTTGAGGAGGCAGAAGAAAGGATCGGTGAGCTTGAACAAATGGAAACAAACATAGCAAAGAACAGATGAAGAAAAGAATGGAAAAAATTAAACAAGGGCTCAGGGAACTAAACAAGAGCAAGAGACGTGTAAACAAACGTGTCATGGGTGTCCCAGAAGGAGAAGAGAAGGAAAAAGGGGCAGAAGGAATATTTGAAAAAATAATGGTAGAAAATTTCCCACCCTTATTGAAGGACATACATATCTGTGTCCAAGAAGCACAACATACTTCCATCTGAATAAATCTGAATAGACCAAGTCTGAGATACATACTAATCAGAATGTCAAATGCCAGACAAAGAATTCTGAGGGCAGCAAGAGAAAAGCAATACATAACATACAAGGGATACCCAATAAGATTAATTTCTGAATTCTCATCAGAAGCCATGGAGGCAAGACAGTGGTATGATATATTTAAGATACTGCAAAAGAAAACCTGTCAGCCAAGAACCTTATATCTGGCAAGACTGTCTTTCAAAAATGAGGGTGAGTTTAGAATATTCACAGATAAGCAGAAACTGAGTGACCAGCTTTGCAGGAAATTCTAAAGGGTATGCTACAATCTGAAAAGAAAAGGCAGGAGAAAGAGGCTTGGCAGAGAGTCTAGAAGTGAAGATTATATCAGCAAAAATAACTAAAAGTCTCAAAAAAGTGGTGAAAATAAAATATGACAGATAAAACCCAAAGGTCAAAATGGGTGAAATAAGAATTGCTTCTACAGTAATAACACTGTTAATGGATTAAACTCCCCAATCAACAAACACAGACTGGCAAAATGGGTAAGAAAATATGAGCCACCTATGCTGTCTGCATGAAACCACCTTAGTCCCAATGATAACAATGGATTGAAAGTGAAAAGCTGGAAAAAGATATTCCACACATGCAGTAACCAAAAAAAAAAAAAAAAGCCGGAGTAGCTTACTTATATCCGATGAAATAGACTTTAAAAGACACTAGTAATGCACAATCTGAGGAGGAAATCAGGGGGGAAAAATTCCATTTACAATAGCAACTAAAAGAATAAAATATTTAGGAATAAACTTAACCAATATGTAAAGCACTTGTATTCAGAAAACTACAATGCATTGTTAAAAGAAATTTTAAAAGACCTAAATAATTGGAAGAATATTCCATGCTTGTGGATTGGAAGACTAAATATCATTAAGATGTGAATTCTACCCAAATTGATATACAGATTTCAATACTACACTGATAAAAATTTCACCAGCATTTTAAAAATAAATGGAATACATGATTATCAAATTTATTTGGAAGAGTAAGGGATCCCGAATAGCCAGAAATATCTTAAAAAGGAAAAGCGAAGTTGGAGGACCCTCACTTCTGGACTTTAAATCAGCTACAGTGATAAAAACAGCATGGTATTGACATAAAGACAGACACATAGACCAATGGAACTGAATTGATGGTTGAGAAGCAGACCCTCACATCTATGGTCAAGTGATTTTTGACAAGACTGTCAAACCCACCCAGCTTGGGCACAACAGTCCATTCAACAAATAGTGCTAAGAGAACTATAAATCCATGGCTAAAAGAAAGAGGACCCCTATCTCACACCTTATACAAAAATTAACTCAAAATGGATCAAAAACCTAAATATAAAAGCAAGAACCATAAAGCTTCTAGAAGAAAATGTAGAAAAACATTGTCAAGCCCTGGTGGCAGGTGGTGGATTCTTAAAGGAGATAAGAGGAGGACTGAGATGGACTACTGATGCTTAATGTATGTAGAAGTTTTAATTAACTTGACTGTAAAAATGTGGAAATGGATAGAGTTGATGGTAACACATTATAGTGAGTAACCACTGGTTTATAAATGGGAATGTAGCTGGAAAGAGTAGTCCAAGGATGTAAATGTCAATTGAAAGAAAGCTAGAGAATAATCTAGGGACTGAATAACACAGTTAACTCAGAGGTGGATGAGAATTGTGGTTGATGGTATAGAAGCAAGAGTGTCCTTTGTGAGCGAGAGCAGATGTACATCACTATTGCAGGGTGGTGGGAATGTGGAGAAGCATGGGAAAAATACAACTGGAGTGACCTATGATCTGTGGTTAACAGCAATATTGTAATAGTCATGCATTTTGCCAAAGATGTACTGTGTTGATAATGGAGCAGTATGGAAAAAGTGTGCCAAATGTACGCTATGGACCATGTTTAGTGGTAATAGTCTGATGATATTATTTCATAATCTGTAACAAATGTTCCACCACAGTGTGGTGTGTTGATAGAGGGGTGTTGTATGGGAATTCTGTACATGTGCATGATTGTTTTGTAAGTTCACAACTTCTGTGATAAAAAATATATTTAAAAAAACCAAAATCTCTCCCATGGAGATTCTTCACATTATATGACTTAACATAAGGGTTTATAAGGATGTATGTCCAACTAATAGAAATGTGCTTAATGAAAAATTCTGACATTGGGTAAGAAATTACCTTTTACCCCATTGCTGCTTTCATGCGTGTACATGAGTGCATATAACTATCCAAATGTTTTCTTCCCATCACTCATTAAATATGATATTGACTTGATTTAAATTAATATATATATGTGTAATATATATATATATATATTTTTTTTTTAAAAACTATAATCGAGTGGGTTGGTGGAAAAATACACCAAATGTAAGATATGGACTACAGTTAGTAGTAAGATTTTGATGATATTCTTTCATAATTTGTAACAAATGTCTCACAACAATGCAAGGTGTTGGTGGTAGTTTGATGTATGGGACCCCTGTATGAGGTTATGTAAGTTTGCTTTGTGATTTTACAACTTTTACTACACACTTATTGTTTGTTTATGTTCATGTATAAGTGATATAATAATAGGGTGGGTTGGGGGGGAAATACACCAAATATAAGATACTTTGGTTAGTATTAATATATTGAGGATGCTCTTTAATCATTCATTAAAAATGTTTCACAACAATGCAAGGTATTGCTGGTAGGGTGTGGTATGAGAGCCTTGTATGATGTTATGTACGTTTGTTTTGTAAGTTCACAACTATTACTATACACTTATTGTTTGTGTATGGTTTTGTATGAATGATATACTTCAATAAATTCTGAAAAATAGAAAAAAAGATAAGGGAGGTAGCGGATGTGGCTCAAGCAGTTGAGCACCTGCTTCACACAAGGGAGGTTCCAGGTTCGGTTCCTGGTGCCTCATAAAACAAAACAAAACAACAACAACAAAAAAAAAAAAAAGAAAAAAAAAACAATTTAGGGGAGCTGATGTGGCTCAGTGGTTGAGTGCTGGCTTCTCACATATGAGGTCCCAGTTTCAATCCCTACCCCCAGTACCTCAAAAAAAGAAAAAAAAAAAAAAAGATAAGGGAATGTTGTCATCAACATGACAACATAAAACATTCCCTGAAAAGAAAAATCTCCCTAGAGAGTCAATGAATAAAAGGAAAAATCCACTTACTTAAATCTCTGGAGAAGGATTCCACAAACACTGAATCAAAGAAAAAGAAAAATATCAAGTAGGAAATGTTCACCCCAGACCTAGTAGTCCACTCCCTCTCCATTGCTTCATCCCATGCAGCTTGGGAATTGATGAGAGACAGTGGCCCAGATACCTCCCACCTCCCACTGGGAACACAAACTATAGAGCCCACAGCAGTGGGTGAGAAACCGATACATATCTAGGCATAGGGACCCAAGTCCACAGAGACCCAGGGCAGAACACAAGTTGCTGAGGAAGGCTGCATATAAATGGGACCTCAGGAGGAGAGAAAAAAAAGAGACTGTGGTAAAAATGAGGCTGGAAAGTGCTGTGTTTTCTGAATCAAGTTTCTGTTGACTGGACCACCTACACACAAAACAGACTTTCCTGTAGTGACCCACCTTTCTGGATTGACACATTTGGCTCCCCAGGGCAGGATACACTATCAAAGAAGAAACCACAGGCAGAAATGCCTCACACACACACACACACACAAAAATTGGAGGGGAAGGGGGCATTAAACTGAACTTCTGTAAGACAGAGTACCAGAACAGAAAAAAGTAAGGAAAATGGGGCACTGAGTGAGGGAGAGAACTTAAATCATAGGAGCTGGGGAGATAACTCTGCACAAAAGCAGAACAGATCAAAATTCCCTTAGAAGGAACAGATGAAAGGCAGTTTTCTCCTGGATATGGAACAATTACACACAAAGTGCAATCTTAAAACTTGTACCACATATCTAGGGAAAGAATCAGATGACAAAGAGCTAAGACTATCTGGCCACTTAAGCATGGACTATTCTAACAGTTGAAATAAGTTGGACCATGCATCATAGAAGAGCCTTAATACAAAGCCAATCAACAATAAAACTCCAGACAAGAGGGAGATACTGACCTTCAAATATTATCATTGTGGCAGTTTGGTATTGTTTATGAATTCCCAAAACAGATATTGGATTGTGTTTGTAAACTGGTCTGTTCCTCTGGACATATTAGATTGTATTAAATTCAGAGGTTTCACTTTTACTTGATCAAATTATGATTAGGGCTTTGATTTGGCCACATCAGTAGGACATTGAGTTCCCACCTCCTTAGTGGGTGGACACTCACACAGAAAAGAATACGGCAGAGGAGAGAGTTTTAGTTTTGATGCTGGAACCCTGGGAAGCAATTACATGGAGAAGGAAAACACAGAGGCAGATACACAGGAAGAAAGAGTGCCCCATAGACATGGCCCTGGGAAGAGAGATGAGCCTAATAGTCTACAGCTGACCTAGTGGAGAGACCAGAGCAGCTGAGCCTGGAAAGAAACAAGCCCTGGGGAGAGTGATGAGTCTTAAGCCAGCCTACAGCTGAGATCAGAAGAACCTGGGACCACAGAGCCTTAAGAGGAAGGAGGAAGGCTGAACCCTCACAGACATCACCCGCCATCTTGCATCAACACGTGGCAACAGACTCTGGTCGAGAAAGTACCTCTTATGGTACCTTGAGTTGGACTATTTAGAGATTGGTAACTGTAAGCTTCTACCCCAAATAAATACCCTTTATAAAAACAAATAGATTTCTGGTATTTTGCATCAGCACCCCTTTGGCTGACTAATACAATCATCAAGATAATCAGATGCCTACACATCAGCAAAAAATTACAAGCCATACTAAGATGTTGGAAGATAAGGCTTAATTAAGGGAACAAACTAAAATTTCAGATGAGGCTCAGAATTTGAAACAACTAATCAAAGAAACTCAAACAAATCTCCTAAATCAATTCAAGGGAATGACGGGAAATATGGATAAAGAGATAAATGATATTAAGAAGACAATGTGCAAGTATAAAGAAGAATTTGAAAGTATAAAAATACAACAAATTATGAGAATGAAAGGCACAATGGTAGAGATTAAAAATAAACTAGATGTAAACAACAACAGATCTGGATAAAAAAGCATGCTCCAACTTTATGTTGTTTATAAGAGACTCACCTTAGACCCAAAGACACTAATAGGTTTAAAGTAAAAGTTTGGGGAAAGATATTCTATACAAATAGTAACCAAAAAAGAGCTGGAGTAGCTATACTAATATTAGACAAAGTAGACTAAGTCAAAAGCTGTTATAAGAGACAAAGAAGGACACTATTAATAAAATAGTCAATCCAACAAGAGGAAAAAACAATCATAAATATGTATACACCTAACCACAGTGCCCCAAAATACATGAGGCAAACAGTCACAAATTTGAAGGGAGTAATAGACACCTCTATGATAATAGTTGGAGACTTCAATATACCACTTTTCATCAATAGATAGAACATCTAGACAGAAAATCAAAAAGAAAACAGAGGGTGTCGGATGTGGCTCAACTGGTTGGGCGTCTGTCTCCCATATGGAGGGACCCGGGTTCGATCCCCGGGACCTCCTGGTAAAAAAAAAAAAAAAAAAAAAAAAGAAAACAGAGAACTTAAATAATATGATAAATGAATTAGACTTAACCAGACATATTCAGATCACTGCACCCCAAAAAGGCAGGATATACATTCTTCTCAAGTGCACATGGATGATTCTCTAGAATAGACCACTTATTGGGTCACAAAACAAGATTCAATAAATTTTAAAAGATTGAAATTATTCAAAGCATCTTCTCTGATCATAATGGAATGAAGCTGGAACTCAATAATGGAACTCAATAACAGGTAGAGAACTGGAAAATCCACAAATATATGGAAGTTAAATAATACAATCTTAAAGAATCAGTGGGTCAAAGAAGAAATTGTGAGGGGGATCAGTAAATATCTTGGGAGTAAATGAAAATTAGAATATAACATATCAAAACTTATGGGATGCAGCATAGGCTGTGCTAAGAGAAAAATTTATGCCCTAAATGCTTATATTTAAAAAGAAGAAACATATAAGACCAAAGACCTAAATGCATGCCTAGAAGAACTATAGAAAGAACAGCAAACTGAACCCAAAGCAAGCAGAAGCAAAGAAATAACAGAGATTAGAGCAGAAATAAATGAAATTGAGAAGAGAGACAGAGAGAGAGAGAGAGAGAGAGAGAGAGAGAGAGAGAGAGAGAGAGAGAGAGAATTAACAAAACCAAAAACTGGTTCTTAGAAAAGATCAATAAAATTGACAAACCCATAGCTAGATTGACAATGAGAGATGGTGCAAATAAATAAAATCAGAAATGAGAAGGGCAACATTACTACTGACCTCAGAGAATAAAAAGGATCATAAAGGATACTATGAACAAATGTATGCCAACAAATTAGACAACCTAGATGAAATGGACTATTCCTAAAAACACACTGTGGCAGCTTGTGATTATTTATGAATCCCAAAAAGAGAAAGATTATGTTTGTAAACTAATCTCTTCCTCTGGGTGTGACATCCTTTGATTGCACTACCTTCAACTGAGGTGCCTTTGATTAGATTACCTGTTAAGATTAGGGCTTTGACTTGACTCAGGTTGAGGTTCTGCCCCCTTGCTGGGTCTGATATAAGCAAACAGTCACTCAAGAAGATACATGGGATGAGAGGGTTCAGTCAATTTTGATCCAGCCATGTGACAGAAGAAGAAGGCTCAAACACCTGAAGCCCTGGGGATAAATGAGCCATTTTGCCTGATAGCTTATAGCTGAGATTGGGAAGAACAGCCGAGACAGATATAGGAAGCCCTATGCCAGCCCGCAGATGAAAAGGGGAAGAAGCAGGCCCCACGGAGCCTCAAGAGGAAGAGGAAGCCCAGAGGAGAAGGCAGAGACCAGCCAGAGATTGGTGACCTCCTTGCTTCAACATGTGGGGCAACTGACTTTGGTAAGAAAGCAACCTTAAGTTGGACTTTTTATGGCCTTGTAACTGTACGCTTTTACCCCAAATAAATAACCTTTACAAAAGCCAACAGATTTCTGGTACTTTGAATTGACAGCCCTTTGGAAAACTAATACACACATGAACAACCTACACTGACTGTAGAAGAAATAGAAGACCTCACAGACCAATTACAAGCAAAGAGATTGAAGGGACTTCTGGGAAGATATGTTGGAATAGGTAGGCAGGGCTCAACTATCTCACAAGATCAACAGAAGAAGGACAGAAAGCTGTCTGAGGAACTGCTTTGGGAATCTGCAGACCAGGAGCATGCTGCACATCCCCCAGGGGGTGAGGGTCAAAGACAAAGAAGCCAAAACAAAAATTGTGAGTTACTAATGCCTGTGCTTAGGATCAGCACCCATCCCACATCCTCAAGGCAAACAGCCTGGATAAAACCCATGACTTACTGTAGCCAACTGAGAGGGGAACAGACATCTTCCTCCCTGGGAAGGGTGTGGCAGAGAGCAGAGAGTGGTTTCTCTTCAGTGAATTTGGCAGCAGAGCACACATTGAATCTTGGCTCAGGCCAGACCAGAATCACAGGAAAAGTAGAGGTTCAAAGAGTCACCTCCATAGAAAGCTTTGCCAGCAAATACCATCTGCTGGCCGGTGGGGAAACTGCAAGGAGAAAAATCACTTTTAGGCATCTCTTGTCCCAAATTCCTGGGGGCAGATCTGCACCCCATTTGTGAGACCCTTGCCCTATTTTGATAACCTGGGCAATTTTAAAGCCTTAGAATAAGTTGAACCAAAAATCACAGAAGGATGGGTCGGATGGGGCTCAACTGGTTGGGCGTCCGTCTCCCATATGGAGGGACCCGGGTTCGATCCCTGGGACCTCCCGGTAAAAAAAAAAAAAATCACAGAAGGACCATGAAACAAAACCACTGGCAAGAAAGAGAAATTGACAACAGGGTAAATTCACAAACATATTCAGATGCCTAAACATCAGCAAAAAATTACAAGCCATACTAAGACACAGGAAGAGATGGCCCAGAAAGGAACAAATGAACAAATCTTGACAAAACACAGGATTTAATACAACTGATCAATAATAATCACATAAATCTCCTAAATCAATTCAAAGAGTTTAAGAAAAGTATGACTAAAGAGATAAAGGATATTAAGAAGACACTGGGTAAACATAAAGAACAATTTGAAGTCCTCCAAAAGAAGTAACGGATCTTATGGGAATGAAAGACAAAATGGAAGAGATTATAAATACATTAGAGGCATATAACTGGAGATTTGAATGGATGGAGGACAAAATTAGTGAAATTGAGGGCAGAACATCTGAACATCAAAAGACAGGAGAACAGAAAGAGAAAAGAATGGAACAAATGGAACAGTGTCTCAGGGAATTGAATGACAATGTGAAACACACAAACATACACGTTATCAGGGGAGGATCATTGGTGTGGGGTGTCAGTAATGGGGGATACATGGAAAGTTCATCTGGGCATATATATAAATGTGTTCAAATGTTTATGGGGTATTGTCACAGTGGGTGGAGATTCACACAATAACTGAAGAATATTGAATTCCCATCCTGGAGAGTTCTGCCACATTCTCTAAAGGAAGAGCAACAATCCCCTTAGTACAGGGGCAATGACTAGCAAAGGAGGATGGTCCATTGATGGGCCCTTGATATTGACAACTATGCTTATGAGACTTTGCTCTTGAAATTGAAACTTAGCCTAGTGTTGCAGTATGCCTAAGAGTTACTTCCTGAAAGCCTCCTTGTGGCTCAAATGTGGCCTCTCTCTAAACCAAACTAAGCATATAAATGTATTACCTTCCCCCCCAGTGTGGGACATGACTCCAGGGGATGAGTCTCCCTGGCACTAAGTGATTACTACCAAGAACCAATTAGCAATACAACTGGAAAAAGATTGCCAATAAAAGGGGGAAAAGGTAAAGACAAATGAGTTTATATGGCTAAGAGACTTCAAAGTGAGTCGGGAGGTCATCCCAGAGGTAACACTTATGCATGTATCAGCAGGATCTCATAGACTGCCAAAGTAGATACTACCCCAAATAGTAGGGTTCCTGGGAGCTCTGGAGACACCCTGGTCCTATGATCAGGGCAGATAGCTCCAGAGTTTGGTGCCTTGCCAGTGGGCCCTACTTTGGAGTTTGTGCTCCTGAGTGTGACAGAGTTGGACTCAGTTATGGCTTTCCTACACATGGCTCATCTGTCTCTTCTATTTGAACCTATACTTGGTGCTGGAATTGGTAGATTTCCATCCAAGAGACTTGAATCTTTGGGCTGTCCATGTGCCAGCTGGGCCCTAAGCCTCAGCAGAGTTACAACACCTACTTTCCAGTTCATTGGACTCACCCAGGACAACTAACAAGGAGGTGAGGATGGGCAACCACCATACCAAGGAAACCAGAGAGCCTACAACTGCAAACAAGAGAGTCCCATCCATGGGCTGTATAGGATCGAAGCCCCCTCTCAATTAGAGGTGGAATGGACATCACCATCCCAGAATTCTCAGGATTGGGGAATGAACTATGGAATACAGTGGACTTACTGGTATTCTACTATAGACTTATTGTGATTCTGGCAATGGAAGAAATTACAACATTGATATGGAGGCAGTGGCCACTAGAGGCTCTGAGGGCAAGGAGAGGGAAAAACAAGTATAATACAGGGGCATTTTCGGGACTTGGGAATCATCCTGAATGACATAGCAATGACAGATATAGGCCATTATATATCATCCTTTAACCTACAGAATTGTGTGAGAGAGAGTGTAAACTACAATGTGAACTATGGTCCATGATCAGTGGCAATGCCCCAGGATGCATTTATCAATTGCAATGAATGCACCACCCTAATGAAGGATGTTGTTTATGTGGGAAAATGTGGAAGGTATGGGGAGTGGGGCATATGGGAATCCCTATATTTTTTATGTAGCATTTATGTAATCCAAGTATCTTTAAAAAAATAAAAATATACATTAAAAAAAAAAGAAACAGACATCTCTACAATAATAGTTGGAGACTTCAATATACCGCTTTTAGCATTGGATAGGACATCTGGACAGAGGACACATATAGAAACAGAAAGCTTGGCTAATGGGATAAATGAAGTAGACCTAACAGACATTTAGAGAGCATTACACCCCAGAACAGCAGGATATACATTCTTTTCAAGTACTCATGGATCCTTCTCCAGGATAGACCATATGTTGGGTCACAAAACGTGTCAATAAATGTAAAAAGATTGAAATCATATATAACACTTTCACTGATTATAATGGAATGAAGATGGAAATCAATAACAGATGGAAAAAGGGGAAATTCACCAATATATTGACATTAAATAACATACTCAAATAATCAATGGATCAAAGAAGAAATTGAAAGAGAATTCATTAAATATCTTGAGATGAGTGAAAATGAGAACACAATATATCAAAACCTATGGGTTACAGCAAAGGCAGTGCTGAGAGGGAAATTTATAGCCTGCTAGGTTTACATTAAAAAAAGAGAAAATGCTAAAAATGCAGACCTAACTGCACAACTGGGTAACTGTGCAGCAAACTAATCCCAAACCAAGCCAAAGGAAAGAAATAATAAAGATCAGAGTAGAAATAAAGGAAATTGGGAACAACAAAACAACTACAACAAAAACCAATAGAGAGAATCAACAAAACCAAACGTTGGTTATTCAAGATCAGCAAAATTGAGAAACCCTTAGCTAGACTGACAAAGAAAAAAAAAGAGAGAAGATGCAAGTAAATAAAATCAGAAATGAAAGAAGAACATTACCACGGACCCTGCAGATACAAGAAAGATCATAAGAGGATACTATGAAAAACTGTATGCCAATAAACTAGAAAGCATAGATGAAATGGACAAATTCCTAGAAACACACAAACAACCTTCACGGATCCTAAAAGAAATAGAAGACCTCAACAAACCAATCACATGGGAAGAGATTGAAACAGTATTCAAAAAACTCCCCAAAATGAAAAGTCCAGGACCAGATGCTTCACAGGTGAATTCTACAATCATTCAAAGATGATCTAATACCAATCTTGCTCAAACTGTTTCAAAAAATTGAATAGGAAGGAATGCTACCAAGCTCCTTATATGAAGCCAACATCACCCTAATGCCAAAAACAGATAAAGATATTATGAAAATAGAAAATTACAGACCAATTTCTCTAATGAATATAGATGCAAAAATCCTCAACAAAATACTTGCACACTGAACCCAAAATACACTAAAAGAATTGTACACCACAATCAAGTGGATTTTATACACAGGATGTGTATTAGTCAGCCAAAGAGGTGTTGGTGCAAAGTACCAGAAATCTGTTGGTTTTTATAAGTGGTATTTACTTAGGGTAAAACCTTATAATTAAAAGGCTCTAAAGAGTCCAACTCAAGATACCATAAGGAAAAGAAAAAAAAAAAAAAAAAAAAAGGTACCATAAGAGGTACTTCCTCACCCAAAGTCTGTTGTCACATGTTGAAGCAAGATGGTAGGCAATGTCTCTGAGGGTTCAGCCTTCCTCTTTCCTCTAAAGGCTCCATATTCCCAGCTTCTTCCCATCTCAGCTGTAGGCTGGTATAGGGCTCGTCTCTCTTCCTCTGGTGCTCGTTTCTTTCTGGGCTCAGCTACTTTGTTCTCTTCACAAGGTCAGCTGTAAACAATCAGGCTCATCTCTCTTCCTGGGGCTGCAGGATCCTCTGTGTATCTTTTCTGTGTATCTATTTCTCCTATCTACCTCTGTGTGAGAGTCTGTTTTATCAGCTCACCAAGGGGACAGGGACTCAACCCTGCATGCCCTAATGATGTGGTCGAATCAAAGCCTTAATCTTAACATAATTTAATCAAAGACATCTCAGCTGAATCTAATTAAATCAAAGGGTATCATGCCCAGAGGAACAGACCAGTATACAAACATAATCGAATATCTTTTTTTGGAATTCATAAATAATATCAAACTGCCACAGGATGCAATAGTGGTTCACCACAAGAAAATCAGTTTGTGTAATAAACCACATTAATAAATTGAAGAAGAAAAACCACATGATCCTACTAATTGACATAGAAAAGTCGTTTGGTAAAATACAGCATCCATTCTTGATTAAAAAAGAAACACTCCAAAAGATTGGATTAGAAGGATGTTTCCTTAACAAGGTGAAATGCATATATGAAAAATCCACAGCTAGTATTGTACTCAATGTTGAAAGACTGAAAGCTTTCCTCCTCAGATTGGGAACAAGACAAAGATGCCCACTGTCACTACTGTTATTCAGTATTTTGCTAGAAGTATTAGCTAGAGGAAGTAGGCAAGAAAAAAGAAATAAAAATCACCCAAATAAGAAAGGAAGGCATAAAACTTTCACTCATTGCTGATTGTATGATCCTATATCTAGAAAATTCCAAAAAACCCACAACAAAGCTACTAGAACTAATAATAAATGAGTTCAACAAATTGGCAGGATACAAGATTAATATGCAAAAAACAGTAACATTTCTATACACTACTGATGAGCACTCTGAGGAAGTAGTCAGGAAAGAAAATCCATATATAATAGCAACTAAAAGAATCAAATATTTAGGAATAAAATTAGCGGGGGACATTAAGGACAAGTATTCAGAAAACTACAAAACATTGCTAAACACACACACACAGAAGACTTACATAAATGAAAGGAAATTTTGGTTTCATAGACTAGAAGACTAAATATCGTTAAGATGCAATTTTACCCAAACTGACTTACAGATTCAAAGCAATCCTAATCAAAATCCCAAAAGCCCTTTTTGCAGAAATGGAAAAGCCAATTATCAAGTTTACTTGGAAGTGTGAAGGGCCCTGAATAGCCAAAAATGTCATTAAAAAGAAAAACAAAGTTGGAAGACTCTCACTTCCTGACTTTTAAGTATATTACTTAGCTACAATGTTAAAACAAAAACAGCAACAACAACAAACACCCCAGCATGGTACTAGCGTAAAGATAGACATATTGACCAATTGAACTGAATCCAGAACTCAGATATAAACCCTCATTATCTATGGTCAACTGATTTTTGTTTCTCTCTCTCTCTCTCTCTCTCTTTTATTTATTTATTTATTTTTGTTTGGGTCAGCTGATTTTTAAAAGAATTTATTTTAAACCAGTTTTTGCTTTTTAAAAAATTTCTTATCTTTGACGTTGTCAGTTTTTTGTTTTTTTGTTTGCTTGTTGTTTTTTTGAGGTACTGGGTTTGAACCTGGGACCTCATACATGGGAGGTAGGTGCTCAACCACTGAGCTACACCTGCTCCCCTCAACTGATTTTTGACATGGCTGTCAGGCCCTCCCAGCTGGACAGTCCCTTCAACAAATGGTGCTGGGAGAACTGGATATCCATATCCAAAAGAAAGAAAGAGGCCCCCTAACTCACACCTTATACAAAAGTAACTCAAAACAGATCAAGGACCTAAATATAAAAGCTACAACCATAAAACTTCTAAAAGGAGCAAAAAAACATCAACCATCCCAAGGAACCGAGAGAGTCTACAACTGCAAGCAACAGAGTCCCATCCATTGACTGTATGGGATTGAAGCCCGCCCTCAACTAGATGTGGATTGGGCATCACCATCCCTGAAACCTCAGGATTGGGGAATGAACTATGGACTAAAGTAGACTTTTTGGTATTCTACTATAGACTTATTGTGATTCTAGCAATGTAAGAACTTGTATTATTGATGTGGAGGCAGTGGCCACTGGAGCTTCTGAGGGCAGGGAAAGAGAAAAAAGGTGTAATATGGGGGCATTTTCGGGACTTGTAATTTTCCTGAATGACATTGCAATGACAGATACAGGCCATTATAAATCTTGCCATAACCTACAAAATTGTGCAAGAGAGAGTGTAAACTACAATGTAAACTATAATCCATGCTTAGTGGCAATGCTTCAAAATGTGTTCATCAATTTTAAGGAATGTACCACACTAATGAAGGATACTGTTAATGTGGGAAAATGTGGGAGGTGTAGGGAGAGGGGCATATGGGAATCCCTTCTATTTTTTATGTAACATTTATGTAATCTAAGTATCTTTAAAATATATATATATTAAATAATAATAAAATAAAAGGAGTCAAAAGATGGAAACAACCCAGGTGTCCATCAACCGATAAATGGATAAACAAACTGTGGTGTATACACATGATGGAAATATTATGCAGCTGTAAGAAGAAATGAAGTCATAAAGCATATGACAACTTGGATGAACCTGGAGGACATTATGTTGAGTGAAGCAAGCCAGACACAAAAGGACAAATACTGTATGAATGCATTACTATGAACCAAATATATTGTGTAACATAGTGTTTGATTAAAAAAAAATATGTATATACCCAGTACATTTAATTGAGAAATGTATATATTTATTCATCTGTGTTTACTTTTTAGTTTTTAATTGTTTATATTTTCAATTATTAAATGTACAAAATAAAGTCAAAATAAAAAAGAACAATTGCTAAAACAAAACAAAACAAAAAAAAGACTTTGTCAAGATAGTAAAAAGGTAGTTTACTCAATGGGAGAAAATATTTGAAAACCACATATTCGATGAGGGTTTGACATCATGTTATATAAAAAGATCACACAACTCAATGATAAAAAGACAAGAAACCCAATTTTTAAAATGAGCAAATGACTTGAATAGACACTTCTCCAAAGAGTAAATATTAATAGCCGAAAAGCACATGAAAAAAATGTTCAACATCACTAGCTATTAAGGAAATGCAGATCAAAACTACATTGAGATATCATTTCCACCTTATAGAATGGCCATTATTTTTAAAAAGAAAAGAAAACTACAAGTGCTGAAGAGGATGTGGAGAAATAGGAACATTCCTTCACTGTTGGTGGGAATGTAGAATGGTGCAATCTCTGTGGAAGACAGTTTGGCAGTACCTCAAGAAACTGAATATAGAACTGCCATATGATCCAACAATTTCATTCCTAGGATTATATTCAAAGAACTGAAATCAAGGATGGGAACTGACATTTGGACACCAATGTCCTTGGAGCATTATTTACAATTGCTAAAATATAGGACCAGCCCAAGTGTATGTGGTATATACATACAATGGAATACTATTCAACTGTAAGAAGAAATGAAATCGGAATGCATATGACAACATGGATGAAATTTGAGGACATTATGTTGTGTGAAATAAGCCTGACACAAAAAGACAAATATTGTGTGGTCACACCAATATGAACAAAATAGGATGAGTAAACTCATGGAGGTAAACTCTAGCATACAGGCTACTAGGAGATAGAATGTGGGTTGAGAATAGGAGATGATGTTTAATGTATGTAGAATTTTTAATAAGGCTTATTATAAAAGTGTAGAAATGAATAAAGTTGATGGTAACACATTATAATGAGAATAACTATCACTGCTGATTTATAAATGAGATTGAGGTTATAAAGGGTAGTGTGTGGATGTAAATGTCAAAAGAAAGGAAACTAGAGAAGAATCTAGGGTATGTATAGCATAACAATTTTGGTGATAGATGACAATTGTCATTAACAGTATAAATATTAGAATGTTCTTCTTTTACAAAGTGTTAAATATATGGTGATACATGGTAAAACCACAACTAATGTAACTTATGGGTGATAGTTAACAGTAATATTGTAATATTTTTGCAGTAATGACAAAGAAGATATTATATCAATTCAAGGGCGCAACAATTGGGTGTATAAGGGTATTGGGATATTTTTCCTTTTGGAGTAATGAAACATGCTAAGATTGACTGGGATGATGACAGTACAACTCTGTGATGAAAATGACAGCCATTGAGTATACACTTTGAATGGATTGCACAAAACATAGGGTGTATAACACAGGGAATCCAGTGGTGGAAGATGGACTGTGGTTAGAACACATATGAGAATGTTTTCTCATGAACTATAACAAATGTATAATACTAATATAGGATGTTAATATTTCAGGTGGGTTGGGGGGAAAACACAACATATGTAAGAAAGGGCCTATAGTTAGTAATAATATTTTGGCGATGCTCTTTCAGAGTTTGTTACAAAAGTTTCACAACAATGCAAGGTGTTGGGGTCGGATGTGGCTCAACTGGTTGGGCGTCCGTCTCCCATATGGAGGGACCCGGGTTCGATCCCTGGGACCTCCCGGTAAAAAAAAAAAAAAAAAAAAAAAAAAAAAAACCAATGCAAGGTGTTGGTGGTGGACTGATATATGGAAGCCCTATATGATGATATGCATGTTTGTTTTGTAAGTTCACAACTTTTACTATACACTTATTGTTTATGTATGAATGTTATGTTCATGTATGAATGATATACTTCAATAATATTTTATTTTTTAAAAAGAGATTGATCAGTCATTAAGAACCTCTCAATGAAGAAAAGCCCAGGACCAGATGGCTTCACAGGTGAATTCTACCAATCATTCAAAGAATTAATACCAATCCTGCACAAACTATTCCAAAAATTTAAAGATGAGGGAACACTATCTAACTCATTCTATGAGGCCATCATCCTAATACCAAAGCCAGATAAAGATATTATACAAAAAGAAAATTACAGAGCAATTTCTCTTATGAATATAGATGCAAAAGTCCTCAACAAGATAGTGGCAAATCAAATCCAATAATACATTAAAATAATTACATACCATGAACAAGTGGGTTTTATCCCAAGTATGCAAGGATGGTTCAACATAAGAAAAGTAATTAATGCAATACACTGCATTAACAAAATGAAGGGGGAAACTACCTGATCATCTCCATTGATGCAGAAAAGGCATTTGACAAAATACAGCCTCCATTCTTGATAAAAGTACTTTGAAAGATAGGAATAGAAGGACACTTCCTCAACATGATAAAGGGCATATATGAAAACCCCACATCTACCATCATATTCAGTGGTGAAAGACTCACAGCTTTCCCCCTAGATCTGTAACAAGACAAGGATGCCCACTGTCACCAGTTATTCCGCACTGCATGGAAGTTCTAGCCAGAGAGTCAGACAAGAAAAAGAAATAAAAGGCATCCAAACTGGAAAGGAGGAAGTAAAACTTCCACTATTTGCAGATGATATGATCCTATATATAGAAACTCCCCAAAAATCTATATCAAAGCTGCTAGAGCTAATAAACGAATTCGGCAAAGTGCCAGGGCAAAAGATCGACATGCAAAAATCAGGAGTGTTTCTCTACACTAGTAATGAGCAATCTGAGGAGGAAATCAAGAAAAAAATTTCATTTGCAATAGCAACTAAAAGAATCAAATATCTAGGAATAAAATTAACCAAGGATGTAAAGGACTTATACACAGAAAACTGTAACACATTGCTAAAAGAAATCAAAGAAGATCAAAACAAATGGAAGGACATTTGGTGTTCAAGGATTGGAAGACTATCATTAAGATGTCAATTCTATCCAAAATGATTTACAGATTCAGTGCAATCCCAATCAAAATGCCAGCAGCCTTCTTTGCATAAATGGAAAAGCCAATTATCAAATTTATTTGCAAGGGTAGAGGGCCCCAAATAGCCAAAAACATTTCAAAGAAGAATGAAGTTGGAGGACTCACACTTCTTGACTTTAAAGCATATTATAAAGCTACAATCATCAAAATAGCATGCTATTAGCACATGGATAGACATATTGATCAATGGGATCAAACTGAGAGTTTAGAAATAGGCCCTCACATCTATGGCCAATTGATTTTGACAAGATTATTCAGTTGGGAAATAATAGTCTCTTCGAAAAATGATGACAGGGAAGCAGATGTGGCTCAAGCAGTTGGGTGCCCGCTGACTTCATTGGAGGTCCCGGTTTGGTTCCTGGTGCCTCCTAAAGAAGACAAGCAAGACAGCAAGCTGACACGATTGGCTGGCATGGCAAGATGATGCAAAAAGATGACACAACGAAGAGACACAACAAGGAAACACAATTAGAAACAAAACAAGTGGGGAGCGGAGGTGGCTCAAGCCAATGGGGGCCTCCTCTCGCATGAGAAGTCCTGGGTTTGGTTCCCTAAAAAATAAGAAGACAGTGCACACACAATGAACGGACATAGAGAGCAGACAATGAGCAGAAACAACGAGGGGGAGAAATAAAATAAATCTTAAAAAAAACAAAATAAAATAAAAATAAATAAATAAATAAAAGGTGACCAAAAGTCAGTGTTAAGGCAAGCGGCTTAGCCAAAATAAGATGGATGCTGACGCTGCACAGAAATATTTTTGAGAGTCATAACAATCCATTCGTTGATATCTCAACATCATTCATTTGGAGGATTGTGGCAGTTTGAGTTGCTTATATATTTACTGCCAGGAACATAGTATTATCGGGCCAGTGTAAAAGGCACTTGAGGATATTAGTTCTTATAAAAAGGTCAATAAGTAGTAAAATGAAGAGCTGGAAGCCTTTGTGTAACCATTCCCTTCACTCTTTTTTTTTTTTTAAAAAAGATGTATTTATTTACTTTATCCATTTTAAACGCCCCCTTCCCCATTTGCTGTTTTGTGTCCATTCGCTGGGCAATTCTCTGTATCTGTTTCCCACCATCTCTTCTCATCCTTCTCCTCCAGTCTTCACCAGGATTCCATCCTGGAGACCTCCGATGTAGGAGAGAGGTGTTCTGCCACCTGCGCCACCTCGATTCCTGGTTTTCAGAGTTTTCAGAGCATCTCGTCTTGTCTCTCCCCTGTTACATCATCATCCCACTGCATGACTCCCGGGGCCTGGCGGCTCACCAGCACACAGAGCCTGGCAGCCCATGTGCCTTCTATACATTTTTTAAAAATTTTACTGGGAGGTCCCGGGGATTGAACCCAGGTCCCTTCATATGGCAGACGGATGCCCAACCATTTGAGCCACATCCGCCCCTCCCTTCACTCTTTAGGGGATAGCTAGGAAGAAATGTTGGAGGTATTTTTTAGTGTCTGAGGTATTTGTTGAAAAACCTTGGTTACATTGTGAAACACCTTGATCTCTTTAGCCACCTTTGTAAGTTAAATTTTTTTTTAAGTTAATTTTGACTGATCCTAAGTTATCAATTTAATATATATGTAGGAGGAGGTATTTCTTCTGGCACAGATACTCACTTTTTTGGCCACTGCGTAGTCTAAGGTTAAGCAGTTATCCAAGACTATCTGGGGTAGGGAGTCTATTTGTTGTTGTGTTAGCCCTTCTTAGCATATAGGGGGACAAGAAGTTAGGCAAAGGAACTGAGAGCAAACTGTGGACCTCTAGCTGTTGGAAGATTGTTCTTGCTGTGTGATATTAAAGATAAGATATAATGTTTAGCAGGCCCCGTAGGGGGTGGCAAAGTGCAACAAGCATTGCATCAGAAAGAGGGTTCTATTGTTAGGCAGTCTGCCATTTTTGCCAGGTAGTAGTCTGATGATTTTTCCATATTTTTCAAGGCAGCATCTGGGTTTATCAGCTGGCTCAAGTGTAGGGGTGGCTTTGGTTCATTCGGGTGACAGGAGCAGAGGTGGGTGACCCACAGTGGTGGTCTTGGGACAGTTTCCTCTCCATAGGCGAAATTGTGGGCCAGGATGATGTAATCCGAGATGGTGGCCACCAGGGGCCAACACTGGGGTGGGTGTCCCTCCCAAGCAGCAATCCATAAAGGATGGGGAATTTTGTCATGGGCTTTGAATATATTCAGCATCTCTAGTCATGATATCTCTGCAGGTTTCTATAAAACTGTTGTCATCAGAGAGCTCCATGACTTTCAGGGGATCATCTAGGATACATCTAGCAAAGGCTTTGGCTACATGTTTTGCCCCTGCACTTCCCTCAACAGAGAGAATATGTTTTGTCCACTCTTGTGTGCCAGTTGGGTGTTAATTTTTTGTAGGCACTCTTTGCAATGTAAGTTATTTTCTTAGAATAGTGTGCCTGGCAGGCTGGGGTAAAGAGCAATTAGCCATGCAGGTATGATTTAAATTATACTCATGAGGCCATAAGTGCTGTGTGAGAATCTTATTTAAGTTATACCTGGCTTGAAAATCATTTATGCATTGGTGCCAGTGGACCCAATTGATATATAGTTTGGATAGCTTTGGGCCAACAGCCATTCCTGGTGGGCTGCTGGGTGCTGGTGGTTGAGTAGTGACAGCCAGCAATCTCCTCTGTCACATCCCCGGGTACAATTTTAGGATTACTTGAATATTGTTTGAGTATTCCTGGGCCTGCATGGTGAGGTATTATAGATTGGTAAGTAAGTCTATCACCCATGCAGCCAGGAAAAATACTAAAACCTAAAGCCAGGTTGTGGTAGTTTGAGACTGTATGTACCCAATACATGTTCTTGAAGCTGGTCCAGTCTTGTGGGTGTGACCCTGTTGTGGGTGGAACCTTTTTTTTTTTTTTTTTTTCTTCTTGTTCTCTTTACTCTATGATGCATTCTTTTTTTTTTTTTGTATTTGCTTACAAAAATGTTGTTTTTATATATATATATACACATATATTTTAAGAGGTGCTTAGATTACCCAAAACATTACACGGAACCCACTGGGATTCCCATGTTGCCCACCTCCCACACCTCCCACCACATCCCACACAAACATCTCCCACAGTGTGGCCCACCACCCTCAATGAACTTACACATCCTGGAACCTTGCCACCAACCATAGACCTTTTGATCAAGTTACTTCAGTAAGGCATGGCCCAGGGTGGGTTTTAATCCTCTTACTGGAGTCCTTTGTAAGAAATACAGAGGAAGAGACAGAGAAGGCCACAGAAGCAGAGAAAAAGCCTGTGAAGCCAGAAGCTGAAAGCAGTGAAACCCAGAGAAGGAAGAGCCCTGCAGACACTGTCATATGCCTTGCCATGTGACAGAGGAGTCCAAAATCACCAGCAGCCAGTCTTTGTGGAGAAAGCATTGCCTGGTAATGCTTTGGTTTGGACATTTTTCTCAGTCTTAGAACTGTAACCCTGCAAGTCAATAATTTTCCAATGTAAAAGCCAACCCATTTCTGGTATATTGCAATGTTCACAGGGTGAACATTGACATTGCACCAGTCGGCGAGGACCGACTTCTTATTTCATAACAGCCAGGCTTGGTGTTGTTTCTCCTTTGCTGAGAGATTGTATAATGCTTTCATTCAGGGCTTGCTCTGTGTCGTGTTTTCCAGCCTGAGTGCTGTGCCTTGCAGAGGTAATAGGCACTGATAGCAGGGTAAAAGGAGGTCTCTTTTTAAGTGATGGGCATCCACCAGATGCATCTTTCTTTCATCTCTAAAGGAGACCCAGACAGCTTGCTGAGGGAGTAATAATTTCATCTTCCTGGTGGCTCCAGCATTGATGGGTCCTGCATGATTAATATGGTAACGGGAGAAGGGTTTAACCCCATCCTGTGAATGTTACCTCATCTATGGCAGGCCAGTGTTTGGTTTTAGAGCACAAGTCCCAGCCTTTACTAATTATTATGGGTGTAGGAGAAATCCCCTTTTACATGCTCATCCACCAAGGCAGAGGAGCTCCTGAGACCTGAGGTGCTATGGGTACAGATTGCCAGTTGGTAGGGGAGGCTTCGGGGACCTGCCAGGTATATGCTGTGTAGGAATGAATTTTAGGTAGTTTATTGGCAGTGTACTCTGGTGTGGTGAGTTGAAACGGGTGAGGCTGCGAGCTGTTTCCAAATGTGGAGCCCCCTACAAGGGCCTTTCTTGTATGAGAAAATTATTTTGTTTCCATTGGCCTGACCCCTCTGCCAGTACTTTGACCACTGCCCAAGAATAAGTGAAGGTTTGGATATTGAGCAACTGGTGGCTCAGAGCATTCTGGAGAGCTAAGTGGACCACTTCCAGCTCTGTCAACTGTGCAGATCCCAGACAGTCAGATTGGGTAAATGGGGTGTTTGAGACCAGGTGATATGCCACAGCCCTCCAGTGAGCTGTGTTGCATACAATAGCATTGCCATCAGTGAGAAATACCGATTCCTTTTCCATGTCAGACAGTTGGTCCCAATGGGCTCCCCACTTGGCCAGAGGAGGGGAGAATAGAGGCGTCATCACTAGTGTCTCAAGTTCTGTGGGCAAGGGGTTGAACATGGGGGATGCCACATCCTCCTGTAATCTGGAAAGGCCCTGTTTGTCAGGTTTAGCCCTCCCTTGTAGGTATCATTTCCGTTTTACCAGTGACGCTTCTGTGGCTGTGCTGAACTCCTGCTGGGAATTCTCTCACCCAAGGCATTGTGGCAATCTGTGTGTGCATGCCGACTGGTTGTGGCCCTGTAAGCACCTCCATTTTTAGATGAGCCCAATAAGCAGCCAGGATTTTCCATGCTTAATCCAAGGACTTCAAGAGGCATACTTGGAGGTAGCAAAGGCCTCTAATTTAAAATCTGCTCTTCGTGGGACAAGGGGCATAGCTTGGAAATGACTTATTGTGCTGATTCTAAGTCACATTACTGGGGCTCTTTCCAGTGGAAAGCAGTAGATATACATGTGATTCTGTATATGGGCTGTAATGAGAGATAAAGGTGGGGTGCGTTATTTTCAGAACATGAGTAATCCCAATAGGTGCTGTGCATGTCTTGGTCTGAGGGAGGCTTGTGTTTGGTGGTGGTAGGAATCTGACTGATGTTAAGGACCAGATGTGCCCAGGAATTTGACAGAATTTAATGGCCTTTGTATATTACGTGGTGATATTGCCTGGCCTTGTTTCTGTAAATGATGTGTGAGCGTGGCTAGGTTCCCCTGGAATCATCCCGTAAGCGCATGTCAGCTATATGGTGCCAGTATTAAGCACTTTTTAAGAGACCATTTGTTAAGGTTTTGGCAGCAGTGGTTAGGAATTTTCTTTTTAGAGTATTGGCACTGAGTAAAACATGTTGGCTAAGCCAGTCACAGCAAAGCAATTGCCCATGTTCCTGTGTATATCTTTTTTTTTTTTTTTAAGATTTATTTTATTTATTTCCTCCTCCCTCCCCCCACACACACCGCCCCACCCCACCCCCTTGCTGCTTGCACTCACTGTCTGCTCTCTGTGTCCATTCACTGTGTCTTCTTCTGTGTCTGTTTGTATTCTCTTCAGGAGACACCGGAATCAATCCTGGGACCTTCTGACTTGGGAGAGAGGCACTCAATTGCTTGAGCCACTTCAGCTCCCTGGTTTGCTGTGTCTTTCATTGTCTTTTTCCTGTGTCTCTTTTTTCTTTTTTTCCTTGGCATCATCTTGTTGTGTCAGCTCTCCACACCGGCCACCAGCAATCCACATGGGCCCACTTTTGCCTTCACCAGGAGGCCCCGGGAATCGAACCCAGGACCTCCCATGTGGTAGATGGGACCCCAATCGCTTGAGCCACATCTGCTTCCCCTCCTGTGTATATCTTTTATTAATTATATGATGTTAGGAATAGGAGCTTTATTGGCAGGGCTTATGCACTAAGGTTGGTATAATTGATGGTTAATCACCCTGCACTGGTGGAGGCTGTAAGGACTGATGAATGGGGCTATTGTATGGGGACATGGTAGGTATAACAAATGACTCCTTCTTTGAGGAGATCTTGGATTATAGGACAGAACCCCATGGTACCTTGTTTCAAGTGGTATTGCAGCATTTAGCACATGGATTGACAGGGACAGTTCCATGGGGGTCCCATTTGGCATGGCCCACCAAGAAAGCCAAAGATTTGATCTTATTTCAGGTGACATGTTAAAACATCAATACCTAATAGTGAGGAAAGTAAGAGCAAAAGGTCCCAGCAGTAGAGGTAGCTGTTTAAGAAGGATTGTTCTAATAGTCACACCTCCCAGAGGGTAGACAGGAGGAGGGGGTAAGGCCCTACAGAGGAGGATCTATGTGGCCTCTTGTAGGGTGGCTGCCTGGGTCTGATAAGCCAGGAGCTGTGATTCTGATGGGAGACCCCTCACATCCTGCTAACAGCTCCATCCCGTGCTGGTAAGGTTGAGCAAGACTGCCCATAAGGTGCAGAGACGGTGCTCCCCGTAAGAAAAATTTCCATGACTCGGTAGCAAAGGGGGACTCACCGGGGCTGGAGACGAACTACAGATCTCTTTTGGAGACGAACTACAGATCTCTTTTTTCTGAATGCTCCAAGAAATGAGCCCAATGTACTATCCCAGTGTTTTAAAGCAACAATGGCACCTCATTAATTGTTTGCCAGTGGGCATTTGCCTTGGCCATAATACCAGCTATAGACAGATGTGTCTATTTCCTTTTTAAGTCAGTAGGTCAGAGGTTCACCATCTTTAGTGACACCCATCAAATGTCTCATTTTGGGGGGATGAGAGTGGCAACTCAGACCCCATATTAAAGACTCTCAGCAACCAATCTACCTCTTTCTCTTTGTCCCTGTGAACAAAATCTTTAACTATGCTTTGAATCTTCAATCAAGTAAAATTTTGAGTTTTAGTTTCCAATTTGGGCTCCCTTTTTGGGTCCTGCTTGACCTTATGCATGGTGACAAGGAAAATCTATGGTTTCCACCAAGGAAGATTTGTGGTTCCTGCCGATCAGACTCATAGACAACTATCTCTCTCTAGGGTGTCCCAACTGACCTCAGGTGGGTTGGGATTTGTTTTCACTAGCAGAATCATCAGGCACAGCCCCCAGACCAGCGTGCAATCCAGAGTTTTGGTGTGCTGATAAGCAACAGCACTGAGGGGGACCCAGGCACATTGAATGCAATTGATATTTCTTCAGCAGCTTAGAAACTTTCTCTGGTGTCTTAGGGGGTGCTGGCACAATATGCTTAGGACCCCTTCCACCTTTTTCTTTTTGTTCTCCCTATAGTTCCTTAGCAACCTCTTGCTCAGGGTTAGATCTTTTAGATCCCATGGGTTGGGAGACAAAAAGCAATATAAGGTTTGCAGACCCTAGCAGCACTGTTGCTTGAAGGTGCCATTATGCTTCCTGTGGCGAGGTGCCCCTCACTCTAGGGGTGGGTTTAAGCCCCGGATGCACAGTCCAGAGACACAGTGGTTAGAGGCTCCCACAGCAGTCTCCTAGCTGCCGTTCACTGAGATACCAGGAGGTCTAGCACTCTCCCACATGCGTTTAGCCCTAGTGCCTCACTCAAATGGGGATGCCCATTTCCTGTCTTGCAGACTCCTACTGTTGGAGCCGTGACAAGACCTACATTAAGTAGTCAGTGTTAGCAGTGGTGTCATCCAATGCCAGTCGTTCCTGTTCAGGGAAGCACTAGAAACCACAGAGTTTCCCCTCTTCCCTTATTAGAGCTGGCCGACTGTGGTTCCTGGGAAGGACTTAGATCTCCAGTCTGCCAGTTTGGGGAGGGAAGCATAGGCAGCACTCCATAGAGGCAAAAGGCAGTGGCGCAAGCAGCAAGGACATCGGCAAACCATGGATCCTTCCCAGATAGTGTTAGCTATTGGAGAAAGCCAGTTAGTAAGCCAAGAGAAGCCAAAAGGCACTGTGCCTCGTTTCCCATGGCTGTGACCAACACACCCTGCTCACTGAGACACCTGTTCCAAATTAGTTAAGCTGGATTTTAAATTTGAGTCCAAGTGGAGGTCTGCTGTGACACAATGGGAAACCAAGGCCATAATGCATGAGACAAAATAATTTGTTACTTACAGGTCCAGAGAGAGAGATGTCACGAGGGGTTGATGGGAAGCACGATTGGCTCAGGTGGCTCAACCAGGAGGTGGGGCGCACACAAATAGAGCGAGAGGGACCCATGGGCTTGTGCCTTTACTGTGGTCCAGGAATGAATGATAGTAGATTTCCCATGGGAGTCAAGGTTGCAAATGTGAGTAAAAAGAGAAAAGCGACTTCCGGGAAGATGGCGGACTAGTAAGACACGGGAATCTCTTCTCCAGAAAAATAGCTAGAGGACAAGCTGAAACAGCCCCGAAAAAGATCTTCTAGGGTTTAGGACAGCAGGAGAAGGCTGCACACCACCCAGAGGAAAGAGGGACAGAAGAGGGAAATCGCGACTACAGAACTGTGAGTTGCAAGTAGCAGCTTCTGCTGCTGCCAGCACCCTCCCCCACACTCTTCAGAACTCTCGGGCCCCTGGGCCTGCGACCACAGACAAAAGGGGCTTCAGGGATCTGCCACTCCTGGAAAGGGGAGAGAGTGACTTAGGGTGACTCAGGTTCTGACCTGAAATTTGGGCTGCAGAGCCCCACGGAAGCTTCCACACAGGGTTTGCCCTGGGAGCCTGGAAAGGACTGGAGAAATCCGATCCTCGCAACCTCCCTCTCTTCTAGCCTGGACCAATTGTTGAGGACACCACCGGAGAGGGGAGAGAGAGCCTGGGGCTGACCCTGCTTTGGACTCCCAGGTTTGGTCTGCCCTGTCCCAAGAGCCCTTCCAGGCTGGGTGGGGCTGCGCCATTGTTTGCCTTGGAGCCTGAAGGGGCTAAAGATATACAAACCTCCCAATCTCCTCCTCTACTAACAGGGACTGATTGTTGAGGATTCAGAAGGGAGTGGAAATATTTCCTAGCTGGGAAAAGGGGGGCGCTACGAGAGAAGTCTGGAGAACTGTCTCATAAAGTTTGAATCACAGGGCTCCTAGCCCCCAGACAGGAACCTTTATCACATTGACCTGGTCTGTGTCACAACAAATACACTCTGACCAGGCATTGAATTGAGAGCAGCCAACGAGCGCCATCTCCTGGCAGACCAGGGAAGTGCACATAAGAAAATTAATAAGTAAGAGAGGCTTTTCCTGGCCTCTATAGCCTCCCTGCCCAAGGCCCTAGGAAACGATTCTACAACCAATTACTGGGTCCAGTGCCCAGTTTTGAGCAACCAGCAGAACAATCCTAACAATCAAGGTTGAGCCAAAAATTAAAGAGCGGTGGTAACTCACAGCCTCCTGCCACTAAAACCCCATAAAAGAGAAAGAGAGAGAGCATCTAAGTAAAATACAAACTAACCAGATGCATAAGCACCAGCAAAAAATTACGGGCCATACTAAGAAAATAGAAGACATGGCCCAAGAAAAGGAATACAGCAAAGTCCGAGAAGAGATGCAGAATTTGAGAGAACTAATCAGTGAGATGAGCACACATTTCCAAAATCAAATTAATGAGATGAAAGAGAATATAGTTAAAGAGAACAATGACATCAAGAAGTCATTGTGCGAACGAAAAGAAGAATTTGAAATCATGAACAGAAAAGTAACAGAGTTCATGGGAATGAAAGACACAATAGGTGAAGTAAAAATACATTTGAAGCATACAACAGCAGACTCGAAATGATAGAAGAAAGAATAAGTGATACTGAAGACAGAGCAGCTAAAATTGAAGAGAGAAAAGAACAGAGAGAGAAAAGAATGGAAAAAATTGAGCAGGGGCTCAGAGAGTTGAATGACACACAAAACGCAAGAACATACGTGTGATGGGAGTTCCAGAAGGAGAAGAGAAAGGAAAAGGGGCAGAAAGAGTATTTGAGGAAATAATAGCGGAAAATTTCCCAACTCTCACGAAAGAAATGAACTTACATGTCCAAGAAGCACACCGTACCCCAATAAGAATAAATCCAAATAGACCTACGACAAGACACATATTATTCAGAATGTCAAATGTAAAAGATAAAGAGAAAATTCTCAGAGCAGCAAGAGAGAAGCAAACAATCACGTACAAAGGACATCCAGTAAGACTTTGTGCAGATTTCTCTTCAGAAACCATGGAGGCGAGAAGACAGTGGTATGATACAATTAGGAAACTGAAAGAGAAAAACTGCCAGCCGAGAATTCTTTATCCAGCAAAACTGTCCTTCAAATATGAAGGTGAATATAAAGTATTCACAAACAAACAGAAACTAAGAAAGTTTGCAAAAAAGAATCCACCTTTGCAGGAAATATTAAAGGAAGCCTTAGAACCTGAAAGAAAAAGACAGGAGAGAGAGGCTTGGAGGTGAGTATAGAAGAAAGAAAAGCAGAAAGGATAACCAAAAGAGTAAAAAGAAAGACAAAAATAAGATGACATATGAAAACCAAAGAATAAAATGGAGGAAATAAATAGTGCATTTTCAGTAATATCATTGAATGTGAATGGATTAAATTCCCCAATCAAAAGATACAGGCTGACAGAATGGATAAAAAAACATGAGCCATCCATATGCTGCTTACAAGAAACTCACCTCAGACACAAGGATACAAGCCGGCTGAAAGTAAAAGGTTGGAAAAAGATACTCCACGCGAATAGTAAACAGAAAAGAGCAGGGGTAGCTATACTACTATCAGACAGAACAGACTTCAAATGCAAAAAAGTGATAAGAGATGCAGAAGGCCATTATATATTAATAAAAGTGACGATCCTCCAGGAAGATATAACAGTCATAAATATCTATGCACCTAACCAGGGTGCCCCAAAATATATGAGACAAACTCTGGCAAAACTGAAGGGAGAAATAGACATTTCTACAATAATCGTCGGAAACTTCAACACCCCTCTCACATCATTAGATAGAACAACTAGACAGAAGATCAACAAGGAAACTGAGAACTTGAACAATATGATAAACAAGTTAGACCTAACAGACATATACAGAACACTGCATCCAAACTCAGCAGGTTATACATTCTTCTCAAGTGCCCATGGATCTTTCTCCAGGATAGACCACATGTTAGGTCACAATACAGCTCTCAATAAATATAAAAAGATTGAAATTATACAAAGCACCTTCTCAGATCATAATGGAATGAAACTAGAAATCAATAACAGACAGGAAAAAAGGAAATTTGCAAATGTGTGGAGACTGAACAACACACTCCTAAATATTCGGTGGGTCAAAGAAGAAATTGCAACTGAAATCAGTAAATATATTGAGACAAATGAAAATGAGAACACAACATATCAAAACTTATGGGATACAGCAAAGGCAGTCTTGAGAGGGAAATTTATAGCCCTAAATGCCTATATTAAGAAACAAGAAAGAGCTAAACTCAAAGATTTAACTGAACAACTTGAGAAACTAGAAAAAGAACAGCAAACCAATCCCAAAGCAAGCAGAAGGAAAGAAATAATAAAGATTAGAGCAGAAATAAATGAAAATGAGAACAAAAAAGCAATAGAGAAAATCAACAAAACCAAAAGCTGGTTCTTTGAGAAGATCAATAAAATTGACAAACCCCTCGCTAGACTAACAAGGAAAAAAAGAGAGATGATGCAAATAAATACAATCAGAAATGAAAGGCGGGAAATTACAAATGACCTTACAGAGATAAAAAGAATCATAAGAGGATATTATGAGAAACTATATGCCAACAAACTAGACAACCTGGATGAAATGGACAAATTTCTAGAAACTCATAACCAACCTACCCTGACACAACAAGAAATACAAGAACTTAACAAACCAATCACAATTAAGGAGATTGAATCCGTCATCAAAAATCTCCCAGCATTGGGAAGCGGCTGTGGCTCAATCAGTGGGGCTCCCGTTTGCCATGTGGGGGGCTCCGGGTTCGGTTCCCGGGGCCTCCTGGTGAGGGCGGGCCCGCCCGCACGGCGTGGTTGGCTGGCCCGGCGAGCGCAGGCAGCAGGGGGGGATGGATGAATGAATAAATAAAATCTTTAAAAAAAAAAAAAAAAAAAAAAAAATCTCCCAGCAAAGCAAAGTCCAGGACCAGATGGCTTCATAGGTGAGTTCTACCAAGCATTTCTAAAAGAATTAACACCAATCCTGTTTAAACTCTTCCAAAAAATTGAAGAGGAGGGAAAATTACCCAACACATTTTATGAAGCCAACATCACCCTAATACCAAAGGCAGATAAAGATTCCACAAGAAAAGAAAATTACAGACCAATCTCTCTCATGAACATAGATGCAAAAATTCTCAACAAAATACTTGCAAAGCGAATCCAACAGCATATCAAAAGACTTATACATCACGACCAAGTGGGATTTAATCCTGGTATGCAAGGCTGGTTCAACATAAGAAAATCAATCAATGTAATACACCACATTAACAAACTGAAGGAGGGAAGCGGCTGTGGCTCAATCAGTAGGGCTCCCATTTACCATATGGGAGGCCCCGGGTTCGGTTCCCGGGGCCTCCTGGTGAGGGCAGGCCCGCCCGCATGGCGTGGTTGGCTGGCCCAGCGGGCACAAGCAGCAAGGGGGGGATAAATGAATAAATAAATAAAATCTTTAAAAAAAAGAAAAAAGAAAAAAAAAAAAAAACTGAAGGAAAAAAACCACATGATCAAAAACAATGCTAAAAGAAATTTAAAAAGACCTAAACAAATGGAAAGACATTCCGTGTTCATGGATTGGAAGAATAAATATCGTGAAGATCTCAATCTTGCCCAAACTGATTTATTAGATTCAATGCAACACCAATCAAAATCCCAACTGCTTACATTACAGAATTAGAGAAGGCTATTACCAAATTCATCGGGAAGGGTAAGTGCACCCGAATAGCCAAAAGTATTCTAAAAAAGAAGAGCAATGTGGGAGGAATTTCACTGCCTGACATTGAAACATATTACAAAGCTACAGTGGTCAAAACAGCATGGTACTGGCATAAAGATAGACATATCGATCAGTGGAATAGAATTGAGAATCCAGAAATAAACCCTCACCTATACGGTCAACTGTTTTTTGTTTTTTTTTTAAAGATTTATTTATTTACTTTATTCATTTTAACCCCCCCCCTTCCCCATTTGCTGTTTTGTGTCCATTCGCTGGGCAATTCTCCGTGTCTGTTTCCTGCCATCTCTTCTCATCCTCCTCCTCCAGTCTTCACCAGGATTCGATCCTGAGACCTCCGATGTAGGAGAGAGGTGTTCTGCTGCCTGTGCCACCTCAGCTCCTGGCTTCTGGAGCTTTCGGAGCATCTCGTCTTGTCTCTCCCCTGTTACGTCATCATCCTGCTGCATGGCTCCCAGGGCCCGACGGCTCAGCTGCACACAGAGCCTGGCAGCCCATGCGCCTTCTATATATATATTTTTTATTTTACCGGGAGGTCCCAGGGATCGAACCCAGGTCCCTCCATATGGCAGACGGACGCCCAACCATTTGAGCCACATCTGCCCCCCAGTCAACTGGTTTTTGACAAACCTACCAAGCCCACGCTGATGGGAAAAAACAGTCTCTTCAACAAATGGTGTTGGGAAAACTGGATATCTATAACCAAAAGAATGAAAGAGGACCCCTATCTCACTCCTTATACAAGAATCAACTCAAAATGAATCAAAGATCTAAATATAAAAGCCAGGACCATAAAACTACTGGAAGAAAATGTAGGGAAACATCTTCAAGACCTTGTAGTAGGTGGTGGTTTCTTGGACCTCACACCCAAAGCACGTGCAACAAAAGAAAAAGTAGATAAATGGGACGTCCTCAAAATTAAACACTTTTGCACCTCACAGGACTTTGTCAGAAGGGTGAAAAGGCAGCCGACTCAATGGAAAAAAATATTTGGAAATCACATATCTGATAAGGGTTTAATATCCAGGATATATAAAGAGATGTTACAACTCAACAATACAAAGACAAATGACCCAATTAAAAAATGGGCCAAAGACTTGAATAGACATTTCTCAGAAGAAGAAATACAAATGGCAAAAAAACACAATAAGAAATGCTCAACATCACTCATGATTAGGGAAATGCAAATCAAAACTACAATGAGATATCATTTCACACCTATCAGAATGTCTGCTATTAAAAAGACAGAGATGGGAGGCGGCTGTGGCTCAATCAGTGGGGCTCCCATTTGCCATGTGGGAGGCCCCAGGTTTGGTTCCTGGGGCCTCCTGGTGGGGGCGGGCCCGCCCGCATGGCATGGTTGGCTGGCCCAGCGAGCACAAGCAGCAAGGGGGGGATAAATGAATAAATGAATAAAATCTTTAAAAAAAAAAAAAAGACAGAGAACTACAAGTGTTGGAGAGGATGTGGAGAGATAGGAACACTTCTTCACTGTTGGTGGGAATGCAGGATGGTACAACCACTATGGAGGACTGTTTGGCAGTTCCTAAAGAAGTTGTATATAGACTTGCCACGTGACCCTGCAATACCACTACTGGGTATAACCCAGAAGAACTGAGAGCAGCGACACAAACAAACATCTGCACACCGATGTTCATAGCCACTTTATTCACCATTGCCAAAAGTTGGAAACAACCCAGGTGTCCATCAACAGATGAATGGATAAACAAACTGTGGTCTCTTCACAAGATGGAATGTTATGCAGCTGTAAGAAGAAATGAAGTCATAAAGCATATGGCAACATGGATGAACCTGGAGGACATTATGTTGAGTGAAGCAAGCCAGACACAAAAGGACAAATACTGTATGAATGCATTAGTATGAACCAAATATATTGCGTAATATATTGTTTGATTCACACACACACACACACACAAAATTTTACATGTATCCATTACATTTAATTGAGAAATGTATATATTTATTCATCTGTGTTTACTTTTTAGTTTTTAATTGTTTATGTTTTCAATCATTAAATGTACAAAATAAAGTTATTAAAAAAAAAAAAAAAGAGAGAGAGAGAAAGGCACTGGGGGTCCAAGAGCAGTGAGCATGGTGAGCTAATCATTTGGGACTAGCTGTGGGTTTTGGATGAGGTGTGTGGACAGTGTGGGTGGTAGCCACAGATATGGATTTCAGCTCTGGGGGAGTTTATGTCCCAGGACTGGAAAGCTGTTTATTACCTACGCCAAAGGTCAGTGTTAAGGTAAGCAGCTTAGCCAGGGTAAGATGAATGCTGAGGCAGAACACAAAAAAATTTTCATAAAACAATCATCACCTGGGGTTGAAAGCACTTCTGTGCCAAGATTGAATATCACCCCGAGCAGCAATTGATGTTAGGCTATAGTCTCTCACTAAGACCCCTTTTCTTCCCATTAAGATACAACTAGTGTGGCAGGCAGAATTCTAAGGTGGCCCCATGATTTCTATCCCCTGCTGTCCAAAAATCTGTGGAATCCTCTCCCCTTGAACCCAGACAGAACCTGTGACTTGCTTCTAACTGATAGAATATAGCAAAGGTAAAAAAATATTGTGGATATAATTAAGGTCCTTCATCAGCTAACTTTGTTTTTGTTTTATTTTTGAGGTACCGGGGCTGGGGATTGAACCCAGGACCTCTTCTGTGAGAAGCCGGCGCTCGCGGAGCCACATCAGCTCCCAAACTTTGAGTTCATCAAAAGGGAGATTATGTTGGGTGGGCCTGACCTAAGCGAGCTTTTTCAAAGAGGGCCAAGTCCAAAGTCAGAAGGTTACATTTCTTACAATTAAATTCCACTTTGTAAGCTGGAGTTTATCATTCCTGCCTGTGTGATCTTTCTGAATCCTCATGCTGTGAGCTGATGGAGTTGCTGTTCCTTCTAACTCCTTGCTATCCAAAAATAAGATAAACACTCCTTCTGTTTCTCATCTGGGTAACTGGCAAAAATGCGTTGAGGTTTGTTCTTCATTCTATCCATCTTTCATTTCAGAGGGTTGCCCTTCATTTTAGCAAGATCCTCACACTCATTCTAGTCTCATTATCTCTGGAATGTAGCTTTTGTTTGGATGCCAGGCTCAAGTGTAATTTAATCACACATCAGAGGAAATTCCAGGTTGACATCATTACTCTCAACGTCCTCCCTCCTAACACCCACAGACCCTCCTCTTCAGAGAAAGTCAGCTTCTGTCTCCATCTCCTCTTCCTCCTGCATTCTTCTCCATTTTGGGTCACTGTGGGCAGAAAAGAGTCTATCCAGTTGCCCTCTTCCCAGCTGTCTTGAATTCCAGATCTACTACTTGCCTAGTTCTGGTTGTGTGAACTTGCAGAAGTTCTTTAATGTTTCTGTGACTCACTTTCCCATCTGTGAAACAGGGATAAGTAACAGAACCTAGTAAATAAGTTAATGGATGACAGCCATCATATCATACAAGTTACATTAAAAAAAAAGACAAAAAGACAAAGCCCCTTTTATACTGCATTTTTACAGCTAGTAGAAGAGAAGACGGGGTAATAAAATGGAGGAGCTACAGAATTAAAAGAGATGCTTAAAAAAAAAAAAAAGGGTCCAGGCCTTCCCTGAAAGAAAGATTTGAAGCAATAGATAACTCACCTGTCAACCTTGAAGAAGCAAATAGTCAGGCTGTGAATTGCCTATGGAAATTGGTGGTCTCTAGGAGCTCAAGGCCTCAGTCCCACAACTCGAAGGAACTGAATTCTTCCCCTCACCTGAATGAACTTGGAAGACGACCCAACCTCAGATAAGAACATCAGCCCTGGCTGACACCTTGATTGAGGGCTTGCAGGGCCCTGAGTAAAGGTCCCAAGACCCCTGACCCACAGAGACTGTGGGATAACATAAGTGTGTTATTTTAAGCTGCTCAGGGTGTGAGAATATGTCATGCAGCAATAGAAAACTAATATAATTAGCCATGGTTTAATTTTCTTCTTCCCCTTTTCACAACCCTTCCACCTCTGCCCAATAGGGCTGGAGTGGAGCCTGTTCTAGAGCCTGAAACCCTGGTCTTGGCTTAGTGCCTAGACCCACATCTCCTAAGCCTCTCCTCCACACCACACCCCCTTCCTTGGATCAGACACTTTGATTGGCACGGGTCCCAGTGGGTATGTTAGACTTCACCACTGGGACACCACCTCCAATTCCTTCAGCAGCTCTCAGAGCATCAAGAATACTATCTGGAAAGGCTGCATAACTAGCAAAGCCTTTGATGTCATACCAAAAATCTTATTCTGAGGACACTAGGGAATGACATAAGTGATTTTATTTGAACTTTAGAAAGCTCATTCTGCTGCATCTAAGATGGAGGAGGTAAAAAGCTTGGAGTTAGTGACACAGTTAGAAGGCTGTTGTAATAACTTAGACCAGAGATAGCATTGGCAGCACCTAAAGTACAGGAACAGGAGCTATATATATAGGGCATATGTAGGAAGTGCCAGACTAATAAGATGCAGAAAGGGCTGAGGAGGCAGTTAGGGAACAGGAAGAGTTTTAGGGCTGACTTCCAAGGTTCTGGCTGGAGTTGAGGGATAGGTGATGATGCCACTAATTGAAATGAGGAAAAATAAATTTTGTATTGTACTTGCTTAGTTTGAAGTATTTAGAAATGCACATCTGGTACTCAGGAGAAAAGACTGAGATAGAAATAGAGCTTTGGAGGCTTTCAGTTTATTATTGTCATCATGATAATTGGATAAAAGAAAATAGTCCTCATCATGCTTTTTCTGAATTCTGACCTTCCCTATTCTTTGGTATTTAAAATCTCTTCCAAAAAATTTAGTACAAATTTATTTATTCCCATATTGTCATATGTGTTATTTAGTCTCATTTCCCAAACTATTGGAAACTTCTTGATGGGAGTATTTTAAATCCACTCTGGGGTACTGGATATGTAATAGGTACTCAAAACTGTAGAAAAGACCATTTGTTTGATTCCTACAATGGAATCCTACATTTCATGCACACATGAAAAGCCTGATCAATATTCATTTCCTTGTTCAGTAACCTTTTTTTTAAGAAGCAGTTTAGGGAAACAGATGTGGCTCAAGAGATTGGCCTCCCATCTACAATATATGAGGCCCAGGGTTTGATTCCCAGGGCCTCCTGGTAAAAGGCAAGTTGGCTCATGCAGAGAGCTGGCACGGCAAGATGACGCAACAAAAGAGACATAGAGTAGAGACAATAAGAGACACAGCAGACCGGGGAACTGAGGTGGTGGGAGAAACTGAGAACCTCTCTCCCACTCAGGAAGGTCCCAGGATCAGTTCCCAATGCTGCCTAAAAGGAAGACAAGCAGACACAGAAGAACACACAGAGAGCAGACAGTGAGCACAAAACAACAAGGGGGGAAGGGGGAATAAATTTTTTTAAAAAATCTTTTTTTAAAAAAAGAAGCAGTTTAGCATAAAGATTTCAATATTCTTGGTTCAGAGCCAGGTTTCTGGGTTTGAGTTCCAGCTCTGCCCCTTCCAGCTATATAACTTTGGACAAAATACCTATCTTCTCCCTCTGGAAATAATAGTACTTATCTGTTTTAGTTTCCTAAGCTGCTCAAGCAAATACCATGCAATGGGTGGGCTTAAACAATGGGAATTTATTAGCTCACAGTTTTGAGGCTAAAATAAAGTCCAAACCAAGGTGTCCTCAAGGCGATGCTTTCTCCCTGAAGGCTGTGGTGTTCTGGGGCTGGCTGCCAGTGATCCTTGGCCCTTAGCTTGTCACATGGCAAGGCACATGGCAGTGTTTCCTGGTCTTTCCCTTCTCTTCCAGGTTCAGCTGATGTTCAGCTTCTGGCTGCTTCTTCTGTGGCTTTCTTTCTTGGTCTGAATTTCATTCTGTCTAGAAAGGACTCCAGCAATAGGATAAAGACCCATTCTGATTGGTTTGGTCCACACCTTAACTGAGGTAGCCTCATCAAAAGGCCCTACTTACAATGGGTTCATACACACAGGAATAGAATACATTTAAGAACATGTTTTTCTGGGGTACATATACCTCCAAACCACCACACTACCTTACAAGGTGGTTGTGAGAATTAAAGGAGTTAATAAATGTAAAACACTTAAAGTGTAAGTGCAAAGCACCTAGCAAGTACTGATAAATATTGGCTATTATGATTATTACTACTAATATTAGAAGTCACGCCCTAGATCACGAAGCTTGATCAAATTAGGAAATCATTGACTTGAAGTGAGTAATCATACAGCAAACATTTATTGAGCATCTACTATATGTCAATGCCTATTTTAAGTGCTCAGGATATAGCAGCAACCAAAACAGACATGGAGCTTCTATCTAATTGGGGAAAGAGGTAATTAACAAATAAGTAAGTTAATTATAGAAGATGGTGATAAATGTTGTGGAGAAAAGCAAAGTGGAGGGTTGGATGTGGCTCAACTGGTTGGGCGTCCGTCTCCCATATGGAGGGACCTGGGTTCGATCCCTGGGACCTCCCGGTAAAAAAAAAAAAAAAAAAAAAGTAAAGCAAAGTGGAAGGAAGGAAGGTGTTCCTGAAATGGGAGGAGGAAGCTACTTTACACAGGGCTACAGGGAAGGCCTCACTAAAATGGTGGTGACAGATGGGCAAAGATCTCTGGGAGAAAAGAGAGGGGACCATGCAGACATCTAGGGAAAGCACATTCTATACAGAGGGAACAACAGGAACAACAGGAACAAAAATTATTAGGTGGAATCTGCCTGGCATTTTCAAGGCATAGTTAGTAAGCAAATGTAACTGGAATGGAGTTAGCTAGGGGAAGAAAAGAGAAAAAGAAAGAAGGAAAGAAAGAAGAAAGGAAGAAGGAAGAAGGAAGAAAAGAAAGAAGGGAAGGAGGGAGGGGACTGTTGAAGAGCACCATCTGCTGGCATACCAAGGAAGTGCATACAAGGAAAATAAAAGTAAATCAATAAAAAAGGCATTTTGGGGCCATTACACCCTCCCTCCTGAAGGCTCTTGGAATAGCATCTGAAACCCATTACTGGTTCCATGGCCTGGATGTGAGCAACTAAACAGGGACAATCCTAAAGATCTACAACAGGTTGAACCAAGAATCAAAGAGACACAAGACACAAGACACAACTAATCAATGAGATTCATACAAATCTCGTAAATCAAATCAATGAGTTGAAAGACAGTATGGCTAAATAGATAAAGGACATCAAGAAGACATTGGATGAACAGAAAGAAGAATTTGAAAACATGAATAGAAAAATAAAACAGCTTACGGAAATGAAAGGCAAAATAGGTGAGATTATGGGAAGCGGCTGTGGCTCAATCAGTAGGGCTCACGTTTACCATATGGGAGGCCCCGGGTTCGGTTCCTGAGGCCTCCTGGTGAAGGCAAGCCCGCCCGCACGGCGTGGTTAGCTGACCCAGCGAGCACAAGCAGCAAGGGGGGGATAAATGAATAAATAAATAAAATCTTAAAAAAAAAAAAAAAATAGGTGAGATTAAAAACATATTAGAGGGGAACTTCTGGGAAGATGGTGAACTAGAAAGACATGGGACTCTCCCTCTACCAGAAAAGTAGCTAGAGGTTAGACTGAAACTGCCTGGAAAAAGATCTTCTAGGGTTTAGGACACCAGGTGAAGGCTGGACACAGCCAAGAAGAGAAAGAAAGGAATCGCGATGGCAAAACTGGGAGTTGAAACCAGTAGCTGCTACTGCCAGCACACTCCCCCACACTAAAGACACTTCAGAATTCTCAGGCCTCTGAGCTGGCTACAGACAAAGGGGGCTCCAGGGATCCACCACCCCAGGAAAGGGGAGAGAGAGGGACACAGCCTAAGGCTGGCTAAGCTTTTAATCCACAAATTTGGTCTGCTCTATCCCACAAGCCCTTCCAGGCCAGGCTTGGCCATGCCTTTGTTTGCCTTGGGAGCCAGCAAGGGACTAAAGAGCTCCCATACTAAAGAGATCTGATCTTCCCAATCAGCCTCTCTACTAACTGGGACTGATTGTTGACAATGCAGAGGGGAGTGGAATTATTTCCTACCTGAGAAAAGGGAGGTGGCTGCCAAAGAAGGCTGGAGAACTGTCTCTGAGAAAGTTTGAATTACAAGGCTCTTATCCTCCAGGCAGGAAACTCTATCAAATTGATCAATCTGAATTGCAGCAAACACACCCTGGCCAGGCATTGAACTGAGAGGGCTACCAAAGAGCATGTGAGAAAATTAAAAGTAAATAAGTAAGAGAGGCTTTTTCTGGCCTGTACAGCCTCCCTCCCTAAGGCCCTAGGAAGCAGGTCTGCAGCCCATTACTGGGTCCAGAGCCCAGTTCTGAGCAACTACCAGGCAGAAGCCTAATGATCCAGATTGAACCAAGAACCAAAGAGCAGCAGTAACACACAGCCTTCTGCCACTAAATCCCTACAAAAGAAAAAGAAATTGAGCATCTGAGTAAACTACATCCTTATCAGATGCTGAGACATCAGCAAAAAGTTATGAGCAATACTAAGAAAATGGAAGACATGGTACAAGAAAAGGAATATATCAAGCCCCAGAAGAGATATAGGATTTAAGATAACTAATTAATGAGATGCACATAAATTTTCAAAATAAAATTAATGAGTTGAAAGACAATATGGATAACATGATAAATGATATCAAGAAGACATTTAGTAGACGTCTTCGCGGAGAGCCGCCGTGGTTTCCTGCTTCAACAGTGCTTGAACGGAACCCGGCGCTCGCCCCCGTCGGCCAGCCGCTCCCAGCTGCCTCCCAGTGTCGCGCAGCCGCCGCCGCCTCTCCCCAGCCGCCCGCCATGACGACCACATCCCCGTCGCAGGTGCGCCAGAACTACAACCAGGACTCAGAGGCCGCCATCAACCGCCAGATCAACCTGGAGCTCTACGCCTCCTACGTCTACCTGTCGATGTCTTACTACTTTGACCGTGATGATGTGGCTTTGAAGAACTTTGCCAAATATTTTCTTCACCAATCTCATGAGGAGAGGGAACATGCTGAGAAACTAATGAAGCTGCAGAACCAACGAGGCGGCCGAATCTTCCTTCAGGATATCAAGAAACCAGAACGAGATGACTGGGAGAGCGGGCTGAATGCAATGGAGTGTGCATTACACTTGGAAAAAAGGGTGAATCAGTCACTACTGGAACTGCACAAATTGGCCACTGAGAAAAATGACCCCCATTTGTGTGACTTCATTGAGACCCATTACCTGAATGAGCAGGTGAAGTCCATCAAAGAATTGGGTGACTACGTAACCAACTTGCGCAAGATGGGGGCGCCGGATTCTGGCTTGGCAGAGTATCTCTTTGACAAGCACACTCTGGGAAGCAGTGATGATGAGAGCTAAACCTTATGCCGGTTTCCCCAGAGCCATAGGGCAGTGCATGCGTGTTGGGTTTACCTTTTCTATAAGTTGTATCAACGTCCACCAAGTTCTTTCATTGGTACCATTCCTTCAAATAAAGTAATTTGGTACCCAAAAAAAAAAAGAAGACATTTAGTGAGCAGAAAGAAGAATTTGAAATCCTGAATAGAAAAGTAACAGAGCTCATGGGAATGAAAGACAAAATAGGTGAGATAAGAAACACATTAAAGCATACAACAGCAGACTTGAAATGATAGAAGAAAGAATAAGCAATACAAAAGACAGAACAGCTGAAATTGGAGAGAGAAAAGAACAGAGAGAGAAAAGAATGGAAAAAATTTAGCAGGGGCTCAGGGAGTTGAATGACAACACAAAATGCAAAAAAACATGCATGTCATGGGAGTTCCAGAGGAGAAGTGAAGGAGAAAGAGGCAGAAGGAGTTTTGGGGGAAATAATAGCTGAAAATTTCCCAACTATCATAAAAGAAATGAATTTTCATGTCAAAGAAGTGCAGCATACTCCAATCAGAAGAAATCCAAATAGACCTACACTAAGACACATACTATTCAGAATGTCAAATGCCAAAGACCAAGAGAAAATTCTGAGGGTAGCAAGAGAGAAGCAAACCATCACATACAAGGGACGGCCAGTAAGACTCAGTGCAGATTTCTCATCAGAAACCATGGAGATGAGAAGACAGTGGTATGATATAATTAGGAGACTGAAAGAGAAAAACTGCCAGCTGAGAATCCTTTATCCAGAAAAAATGTCCTTCAAATATGAAGGTAAGTATAAAATATTCATAAACAGAAACTAAGAGAGTTCATAAAAAAGAATCCACCTTTGCAGGAACTGTTAAAGGAAGCTTTTGAGCTTGAAAGAAAAAGAAGACAGGAGAGAGAGGCTTGGAGGACAGTATTGAAGAAAGAATAGCAGAATAGATAACCAAAAGAGTAAAAACACAAAAATATGATATGACATATGAAAACCAAAGAATAAAATGGTGGAATAAATAATGCATTTATAGTAATATCATTGAATGTGAATGGATTAAACTCCCCAAACAAAAGATACAGACTGACAGAATGGATAAAAAAACATGAGCCATCCCTATGCTGCTTACAAGAAACTCACCTTAGAACCAGGGATGCAAACCGACTGAAAGTGAAAGGTTGGAAAAAAGATACTCTACTCAAACAGTAAGCAAAGAAGAGCAGGGGTAGCTATATGAATATTGGACAAAACAGACGTTAAATGCAAAAAAAAAAGTGGTAAGAAATACAGAAGGCCATTCTATATTAATAAAAGGGACAATCCACCAGTAAGAAATAATAGTCATAAATATCTATGCACCTAACCAGGGTCCCCCAAAATACATGAGAGAAATTCTGGTAAAACTGAAAGGAGATATAGACATCTCTACAATAATCATTGGAGACTTCAATACACCACTCACATCCTTTAAAAAAACGACTAGACAGAAGATCAACAAAACAGAGAACTTGAACAATATGATAAACAAGTTAAATCTAACAGACATATACAGAACATTGCATCCAAACTCAGTGGGTTTTACATTCTCAACTGCCCATGGATCTTTCTCCAGCATAGACCTCATGTTAGGGCAGAATGTAGCTCTCAATAAATTTAAAAAGATTGAAATTATGCAAAGCACTTTCTTAGATCATAATGGAATGAAACTGGAAATCAATAATAGATAGGAAAGAGGTAAATCTGCAAATGTGTGGGGGCTAAACAATACACTCCTAAACAATCAGTGGGTCAAAGAAGAAATTGCAAAAGAAATGAGCAAATAATTGAAATGAATGCAAACAAGAGCACAACTTATCAAAACTTATGGGATACAGCTAATTTAGTGCTGAGAGAGAAATTTATAGCCTTAAACGCTTATATTAAAAAATTAGAAAGAGCTAAAATCAAAGACCTAACTGAACCCATTGAAGAACTAGAAAAAGAACAGCAAACCAATCCCAAAGCAGGCAGAAGGAGAAATAATAAAGATTAGAACAGAAATAAATGAAATTGAGAACCACCACAATAACAAAAACAACAGTGAAAAATCCACAAAACCATAAGCTAGTTCTTTGAGACGATCAATGAAATTGACAAACTCTTATCTTTTGTTTGTTTACTTATTTATTTATGTATTTTTTAATTTATTTTATTTATTTATTTCTCCCCACCTCCCTTGTTGTTTGCACTTGCTGTGTCTGTTCATTTCCCTTGTTTCTTTAGGAGGCACCCGGAGCCAAACCCAGGACCTCTGATGTGGGAGGAAGGTGCCTATTCGCTCGAGCCACCTCTGCTCCCTGCTTTATTGTGTATCTTATTATGTTTTTTCTCCCCGCATCTCTTGTTGCATCATCTTGCTGCATCACCTCACTGCGCCTGCCCTTCGCATCAGCTTGCTGTCTTTTTTAGGAGGCACCAGGAACCTCCACTCCCTGCTTTGTTGTGTCTCTCATTATGTTTTCTCCTCTTGTTGTGTCAGCTTGCCGTGCCTGCCCGCCATGCCAGTTCGCTGTCTTCCTTAGGAGGCACCGGGATCCAAACCAGGGACCTCTCATGTGATAGGCAGGAGCCCAGTCACCTGAGCTACATCTGCTTCCCAACAAACTCTTATCTTGACTAATATAGAAAAAAAGAGAGGAGATGCAAATAAATAAACTCAGAAATGAAAGGGGGAGAGTTACAACTAATCCCACAGAAATAAAAAGGATCATAAGAGGATATGAGTAACTCTATGCCAACATTAGACAACTGAGATGAAATGGACAAATTCCTAGAAATGCACAAACACAGCCTATACTGACACTATAAGAACTACAAGAACTTAACAAACCAATCACATTTAAAGAGATTGAATCAGTCATCAAAAATCTCTGAAACAAGGAAAAGTCCAGGACAAGATGGCTTCACAGGTGAATTCTATAAAGCATTTCAAGAAAAATTAACACCAGCCCTGTTTAAACACTACCCCAAAAAAATTGAAGAGGAAGGAAAATTACCCAACAGATTTTATGGAGCCATCATCACCCCTAATACCAAATCCAAATAAAGATACTACAAGAAAATTACAGACCAATCTCTCTAATGAACATAGATGCAAAAATTCTAAACAAAATGCTTACAGATAGAATCCCAGAGAATATGAAAAGAATTATACACAAAGATCAAATAGGATTTATTCCCCAGTATGCAAGGGAGCTTAAACACAAGAAAATCAATTAACGTAATACACCACATTAACAAATTGATGGGGGAAAAAAACCCACATGATCATCTTAATTGACACAGAAAAGGCATTCAACAGAATGCAGCATCCTTTCTTCATAAAAACACCACAAAACATAGGAATAGAAGAAAGTTCCTCAATATGGCAAAAAACAAAACAAAACAAAAAACCCATAGCCAACATTGTATTCAATAGAGAAAGGATGAAAGCTTTCCCTCTAAGATAGGGAACAAGACAAGGATGCCCACTGTCACTACTGTTATTCGACATTGTACTAGAAGTTCTAGCTAGAGCAATTGGACAAGAAAATAAAATAAAAAGCATCCAAATAGGAAAAGAGGAAGTAAAACTCTCACTATTTGTGGATGACTTGATTTAGAAAATTCCGAAATGTCTATGACAAAGTTTCTTAAGCAGATAGTGTTCAGCAAAATGGCAGGATACAAGATCAACACACAAAAATCAATGATGTTTCTGTACACTAATATAGAACAATCTGAGGAGGAAATCTGGGGGGGGGGGGCGTGGAATCCATTTATAATAGCAACAAAAAGACTCAAATACCAAAGAATAAATTTAACCAAAGATGTAAAGGACCCATATTCAGAAAACTACAAAACACTACTAAAATATGACAGATACATGCCATTATATTTCTTCCCATAGCCTGCAGAACTGTGTGGGAGAGAGTGTAAACTCCAATGTGCACTATGGTCCATGCTCAATGGCAATGCTCCAGAACGTGTTTATCAATTGCAATGAATGTGCCACACTAATGAAGGATGTTGCTTATGTGAGAGGGTGTGGGAGGTGTGGGGAACAGGGCATATGGGAATCCCTACATTTTTTGTGTAACATTTGTGCAATCTAAGTATCTTTAAAAAAATAAAAAATTATTAAAAAAAAAAAAAAAACAACACTGCTAAAAGAAGTCAAAGAAGACCCAAACAAATGCAAAGACACCCCATGTTCATGGATTGGAAGACTAAATATCATAAAGATGTCAATCCTACCCAAAGGGATATATAGATTCAATGCAATACCAATCAAAATTTCAACAGCCTCTTTTACAGAAATAAAAAACTTTCTAAAAAAGAGGAAGCAATGTGGGAAGACTCTCACTGTCTGACCTTGAATCATATTACAAAGTTACAGTGGTCAAAACACCATGGTATTGGCATAAAGATAGGCACATTGATCAGTGGAATAGAATGGAGAGTCCTTAAATAGAGCCTCACCTGTATGGCCAACTGTGTTTTGACAAACCTACCAAGTCCACGTTACTGGCACAACACAGTCTCTTTAACAAATGATGCCGGGAGAACTGGATATCCATAGCCAAGAGAATGAAAGAGGACCCCTATCTGACTCTCTATACATGAATCAACTCAAAGTGGATCTAAATATAAAAGCCAGAACCATAAAACTCCTAAAAGATAATGTAGGGAAACATTTTCAAGATGTTGTGGTACGAGGAGGGTTTCTTAAACCTTGCACTCAGGGCTCAAGCAGTGAAATAAACAACAGATAGGGAAGCAGATGTGGCTCAAGCAATTGGGTGCCCACCTACCACACTGGAGGTTCCAGTTTGGTTCCTGGTGCTTCCTAAAGAAGACAAGCAAGAAAATGAGCTGGCACAACGGGGCTGGCATGGTGAGCTAACGCAACAAGATGATGCAACAAAGAGACACAATGAGGAAACACAATGAGAGACACAACAAGCAGGGAGCGGAGGTGGCTCAAGCGATTGAGCATCTCCCTCCCACATGGGAGATGCCAGGTTCATTTCCTGGTGCCTCCTAAAAAAAAAAAAGGGAAAAGAAAATGAGCACACAACAAACAGACACAGAGAGCAGACAGTGAGTACAAACAATGGGAGCGGGGAGTAGAAATAAATAAATAAAATAAATCTTAAAAAAAAAAAAGACAACAAATACCTCCTCAAAATTCAACATTTTTGTACCTCAAAGGACTTTGGCAAAAGGGTGAAAAGGTACCTGACTCAATGGGAGAAAATATTTGGAAACCACATATCTGGTAAGGGCTTAATATCCATGATATTTAAAGAGATTCTACAACTGAACAATAAAAAGACAAATAACCCAACTCACTGTAAAAAACAAACAACAAGCAAAACTAATGAAAAACCAACTCAGGGAAGCCAATGTGGCTCCATGGTTGGGCACCGGCTTCCCACATACAAGGTCCCGGGTTCAATCACTGGCCCCCAGTACCTCAGAAAAAGAAAATAAAAGTAAAAAAAAGTAAAAAATGGGCAAAAGACTTGAATAGACATTTGTCCAAAGAAGAAACACAAATGGCAAAACACACATGAAAAAATATTCAAAGAGCACTAGTGATGTAGGAAATGCAAACCAAAGCTATTACTTAGTATATTTCCTAATATCTAGGAATGAGATATCATTTCACACATATTAGAATAGCCACTTATAAAAAGACAGAAAACTAAAAGTGTTGGAGAGAATGTGGAGGGTTAGAAAGGCTTATTCACTGTTGGTGGGAATGCAGAATAGTATAGCCACTGTGGAGGACTGTTTGGCAGTTCCTAAGGAAGTTAAATATAGACATGCCATGTGACTTGGCAATACCATTACTAGGTATATACCCAGAGAATGGAGAGCAATGACACGAATAGAAATCTATCTGCACACCGATGTCCACAGCAGCATTATCACGATTGCCAAAAGCTGGAAACAATGCAAGTGTCCATTAACTGAGAAATGGATAAACAAATTGTGGTATAGACATATGATGAAATATTATTCAATTTTAAGAATAAATGAAGTCAGGAAGCATATGACAACATGGATGAAGCTGGAGGACATTATGTTGAATGATGCAAGCTAGACACAAGAGGACAAATACTGAATGACTGTGCTATTATGAAATAAAAATATTATGTAAACCCATGGAGTTAGTAACTAGAATATAGATCACCAGAAAATAGAATGAGGTTAGAGAATGGAAAGCTGAGGTTTAATTTCTGTGGAATTGGTAAAAAGCTTGTTCATAAATCTTTGGAAATGTGTAGAAATGTTGTATGTTATGACTAACAGTGCTAATACATGAGCATGATTGTGGTTAAAAGGGAAAGCCTAAGGTCATGTATGTTACTAGAAGGAAAGCTAAAAATTTTAACATGGGACTATATAGCATAATGACACTTTTTTCTTTGAAATAAAACAAATGTACATTAATGATACAAGATGTTACAATCAGGCGAAAATACAACCATAGCAAACTATGGACAGTAGTATATAGTAATATATTAACAATCTTCCATTAAAGATAAAAAAAAAAAAAGAAAGAAAGAAAGAAATATACTAAGTGAAAGAAACTAGACAAAACGTACTTGTAGGAAGCAGGGCATATGGGAATCCCCTATATTTTTATGTAATATTTATGTAATCTGAATAGCTTTTTAAAATATATATATATATTAAAAAAAAAAAAAAAAAAAAAGGTACTACAGGGTGCACATGTAGCTCAGTGGTTAAGCACCTGCTTCCCATGTGCGAGGTCCCAGGTTCAATGCCTGGTATCTTCTAAAAAAAAAGGTACTACATATGGTTTGACTCCATCGAAAAAAAATAAAAATACAAATAAATTAGAGAGATGGAAACAGAAGAGCAGCTATGTATGGCAGGGGAAGGGTAGAGAGATTGAGAAGTGATTATTAAGGGGTAGAGGTTTTTGGTTTGTCTTTTTTGTTATTATTATTGGAGTAATGAAAATGCTCTAATATTGACTGAAGTGATGAATGCAGAGCTCTGTGATTATACTAAATACCACTTTGGATGGATTATATGCTTTATGGAACATATATCAATAAAACTGATTTTAAAAAAAGAAAGACGGGAGAAAGGGAAAAAACAAAAGAGAGAGGGAGAAAGAAGAAGAAGAAAGAATAGAAGTCATGAGGGCAGACACATACATGAGGTTTGTCTAGGGCTTTCCTGGCCATTTAAGGGCTTTGGTCTTTACTCTGAGGGAGGGAGTATAAAAGGAAAGCAATAAATACCAGACAGCAGGGTGCAGGAGGAAGAGCTACAGGTATTTACAGGGAGTCCCAGCTTTGAAAACTAAGGATTTGTTTATTAAAGCTTTCAACATTTGAATTCAATACATATTTGTGGATACATAAATAAACTGTACATGTGCTGTACCGATGGTGACAAGGTGTCATACAAAATAGCAACATTTAACATTAGCGATATTTCCAGGCATGAACATACATTCATTGACAATCCAACATCAGCAGATGTCAAAAGTCAATTCTAAATTGGCTGCTTGGCCCCTAGAAGGTTATCATGCAGCTACTCTTGGCTTCAAAAAAGCAGTTAAGATGTCTTCTGCCTGGCAAATTCTGGGATGGCACTTTAATTGACTGAGGTATTATCGCACCGTGTGTTAGAGCATTAGCCAGCTCCTGCAGCCAGCAGTCAGACTTGCCTGTGGTTTGCCAAAAATCCCATCTGCTCTTTATCCTCAATTTCTTCACAACTCCATGGCACATTTGCTATATTTAGGAACAAAAGCAATATAAATTTTTGCGTGTATATACAGGGCCCATACATGCTCAACAGGAGGGGATTATATAAATGTAGGAACCACAGGAGGCAGGATCACGGAAGTCATGTTAGAATCTCTCCACCACAGTCTACCCTCTGGTCCCCAATAATTCATATCCCTCCCACATGCAAAATATATCTATCCCTCCCACAGCTCTCAGCATGTCATCCTATTGCAACATCAGCTCAAAGTCTAAGATCACATCATCTAAATCAGAGCCAAGTTTAGAGGAGGCTCCTGGGTGTAATATGTTAAGCATACCTCCTGGGGCACAATTACTCTCCATCTGTGGATCTGACACATACATGAGGTTTGTGTAGGGCTAAACCTAGATTCAACTAAAGAGACAAGTTATCTTTCCCCAAGCCACCCAAAATAAAATGAAGGACAGGCATAGGATAACAGTTATAGATATTCTAATTGGGAAGTAGAAATGAATCACAGGTTCATGGCAGTTCTGAAATCACTTTGGAGAAATGTTGGGAGTTGTTTGATTATATTTGAAGGGCTGGGAATAATACTTTGTTATCTCTTGGTTTTGCCTTCTGGACTCTTGTTTTTGCTGACTGAGTCATGCTTCTTTTTTCACAAAAGGTAGCATGTGTTTGCAGCTGAGTAGTTTTATCAACTCGCTTTCTGTCAGTAGAATTTTGGGGGTCTGAGGGCCTCTTTCACAGTGTACACTCTGTCCCTTTTGGTCCAAGATGGTGGAGTTTCTGCTGAAATAATTTTCTCAAGAATTTGATAGGTCTCCCATGGATTTAAAAGGAGGTCACTCAATTAGACAAAAGCTCCTATATCTTCCGCTGAGATGGCTGAGGGGCACACCTTTAATCTCTTGAAAGGGCCCTTTGTGTGACTGGATACTCTGACCTTTTGATCTTTTTGAGGTTTAAACAAAAGGTTATATTGTTACCCTCTCAGCTTTTGGAAGCCATTTCTAAATTTTAACATCTTTTGCCACTTGGAGAAGCTGGGAATTTCCAAAATCATCAAGCCATGTTTCCTTTTGTTTGACAGTTCCCTCAATTTATCTCTCTCCTCTTGCATTTTACTGTAAAGTATCAACAAAAAAACCCAAGTGGCACTTTAACACTTTGCTTGGAAATTTTTGAATAACCATGCTCATTCCATACTATTTTGCTTTCCATGTTAACTACAGGAGACAACCTCACTAAGATTGCTGCCACAATTTAATAATGCTCCTCCTTTCTTTGGTTTCCAATAATGCTTCCTTCTGAGTCATCATTGGCACCAGCCTCCATGTCCAGATTTCAACTACCAGTGTGTTCGAGACAATTTAGGCATTTTCTGTCATGAACCTCAAAATTCTTCCAGCCTGTGAACTAGATATCTGTTACCAGATGGCTCTGGTTTCTGGGCTTCTAAGTTCTTGGCTTATGTCACATAAAAGAATTTAAGGACATCCATAGGGTAGGCAAGGGAGTAAAGAGTTTATTAAGAATCAAGCCTAGGGGGCGGATATGGCTCAACTGGTTGGGTGTCCGTCTTCCATATGGAGGGACCTGGGTTCGATCCCCGGGACCTCCCGGTAAAATTTTTTTAAAAAATTAAAAAAAAAAAAGAATCAAGCCTGATCCCTCACAGACATTGGCAGCCATTTTTCTCCAACACTTAGCAATAGACTTTGGTGACGGAAGTAACTTATGCTTTATGGCCTGGTAACTACACTTCTACCCCAAATAAATACCCTTTATGAAAGCCAACAAATTACTGGTATTTTGCATCAGGACACCTTTGGCTGACTAATACAATATCTATAAAAGAATGAGATGCTGTGATAAAAAGAAAAGAGAACAAGGAAGCACATTTAGAGATTTAAAATAGGGTTGGTGAAATTAAAAATCCAAAGGACACTTCTATTGAGGTTAATACAATGGATTAGATGCCTGGCCTAACTTTCACATTTATAAAAATCTGGGCAAATCATTTTTATAAAATCTTAAATGCATCTCTGAGTTGGCAAGGAGGAAAGGAATTCTATAGCAAAAAGAAAAACTACAAAAACACAAAGTGAACATGGGTACTCAGAGAAGTACATTGTCTAGATGTAAATCTACAGATTCAAGAAACCCAATGAAACCTAAGCAAGAAAAATAAAATATTGTAATGAAACTTGAACACTGAAGTTAAAGGGAAGATGTTAAAAGAAGCCGGAGGAAAAAAATCACATTATTTTCAAGGCAAGTAATTAACAGATAGCTTACTTCCTAACAGCAAAAAATAGAAGCCACAAAGTAACAGAATGAATGGATTTTATACTTAGAGAAAGTATTTCAAGGAATGAGGTCTGCTTGATAGAATTTCTTTCAGCTTTCATTTCTTTGAAAATGGCTTTATTTCACCTTCATTTTTAAAATCGTATTTTCATGGGTTTTATGACTCCAGGTAGTAAGTTGTTCTTCTTTCAAAACAATAAATTTTCCTTTGTCTTCTGACTTGCATTATTTCTCATGAGAACTCATCTGTTATTTTTTATTTATTTATATATTTTTAGGAGGTACCGGGGATTGAACCCTGGACCTCGTACATGGGGAAGGAGGCACTCAACCACTAAGCTACATCTGCTCCCCAAAGAGAGTTGGTTTTTTCATTTGTTTGTATGTTTTTAGTAGGTACCGGGGATCGAACCTGGGACCTCGTACATGGGAAGCAGGAGCTCAACCAGTTGAGCTACATCTGCTCCCTAGACATTATTTTTAATAATGGGATTGCTGGGTCATGTGATAATTCTGTATTTAACTTTCTGAAGAAATGCCAGTTCTATACAGCAATTGCTACATTTTACTTTCCCACCAACAATGATGAGTCTTCCTATATTTCCACATCCTCTCCAACACTTGTTATTTTTTGTTTTTCATTAGTAGCCATTCTATTGAGTGTGAAATGGTATCTCATGGTGGTTTTTTTTTTTTTTAACTTTATTTTGTACATTTAATAATTGAAAATATAAACAACTAAAAACTAAAAAGTAAACACAGATGAATAAATATATACATTTCTCAATTAAATGTAATGGATACATATAAATTTTTTTTTAAATCAAACAATATATTACACAATATATTTGGTTCATAGTAACGCATTCATACAGTATTTGTCCTTTTGTGTCTGGCTTGCTTCACTCGACATAATGTCCTCCAGGTTCATCCATGTTGTCATATGTTTCACAACTTCATTTCTTCCTACCACTGCATAATATATCATCGTGTGTATAGACCACAGTTTGTTCATCCATTCATCTTTTGATGGACACCTGGGTTGTTTCCAACTTTTGGCAATGGTGAATAATGTGGCTATGAACATTGGTGTGCAGATGTCTGTTCGTGTCACTGCTCTCAGTTCTTCTGGGTATATACCCAGTAGTGGTATTGCAGGGTCACATGGCAAGTCTATATTCAACTTCTTTAGGAACTGCCAAACAGTCCTCCATGGAGGTTGTGCCATCCTGCATTCCCACCAACAGTGAAGAAGTGTTCCTATCTCTCCACATCCTCTCCAACACTTGTAGTTCTCTGTCTTTTTAATAGTGGCCATTCTGATAGGTGTGAAATGATATCTCAATGTAGTTTTGACTTGCATTTCCCTAATCATGAGTGATGTTGAGCATTTCTTAATGTGTTTTTTTGCCATTTGTATTTCTTCTTCTGAGAAATGTCTATTCAAGTCTTTGGCCCATTTTTTAATTGGGTCATTTGTCTTTTTATTGTTGAGTTGTAACATCTCTTTATATATCTTGGATATTAAATCCTTATCAGATATGTGATTTCCAAATATTTTTTCCCATTGAGTTGGCTGCCTTTTCACCCTTCTGACAAAGTCCTGTAAGGTGCAAAAGTGTTTAATTTTGAGGAGGTCCCATTTATCTAATTTTTCTTTTGTCACACGTGCTTTGGGTGTAAGGTCCAAGAAACCATCCTGGTGGTTTTTGATTTGCATATCCCTAATGGCTAATGATGTTCAGCATCGTTCATGTGCTTATTGGCAATTTGTATATCTTCTTTGGAGAAATGTCTATTCAAGTCTTTTTCCCACTTCTAATTTAAGTTTTTTGTCTTTTTGTTGTTAAGTTCTAGGGTTTCTTTATATATTCTGGATAATAAACTCTTATTGGATATGTAGTTTCCAAATATTTTATCCCATTCTGTAGGTTATCTTTTTATTTCATTATATAGCCCTTTGATGCACAAAAGCTTCTATTTTGATGAAGTCCCATATCAATTTTTCCTTTTGTTGTTTGTGCTTTTGGTCTAAAGTCTAAGAAACCTCTGCCTGACACCAAGTCTGCAGGTGCTTCCCTATGTTTTCTTCTAGGGATAATATCATTTTGGTTTCTATATTTAGGTCTTTGACTGTTTGGATTTAATTTTATTTTTATATATGGTATGAAGTAAGGGTCCACTGTCATTTTTTTTTTTTATTTTTTTTATTTTTTGAGTACCCAGGGGCTGGGGACTGAACCTAGGACCTCATATGTGGGAAGCCAGTGCTCAGCCACATTGGCTTCCCTGAACTGGTTTTTTCATTTGTTTTGCTTGTTGTTTGTTTTTGTCTTTTTAGGAGGCACCTGGAACCGAACCTGGGACCTCCCACATGGGAGGTGGTTGCTCAACTCCTTCAGCCATATATGCTCCTTACTGTCATTATTTTGAATATGGACATTCAGTTTACCCAGCACCATTTGCTGAAAAGGCCATTCTTTCCCCATCTTGTGCACTTGGCACCCTTCTAAAAATCAATTGGCCATAAATGTGAGGGCTTATTTATGAACTCTCAATGTGATTCCATTGTTGTTTATGTCTGTTGTGCCAGTACCATGCTGTTCTTTTGTTTTTTGTTTTAAAGGATTTTTTTTTTTAAGGTTTATCCCCCCTGCCCCATTGTTTTGCGTTCGCTGTCTGCTCTCTGTGTGTTCTTCTGTGTCTGCTTGTCTTCTTTTTAGGCTGCACTGGGAACTGATCCTGGGACCTTCCGGAGTGGAGAGAGGCACTGAATCTCTTGTGCCACCTCAGCTCCCTGGTCTGCTGTGTCTCCTATTGTTTCTCTTCTGTGTCTCTTTTAGTTGTGTCATCTTGCTGAGCCAGCTCTCTGCATGGGCCAGCACTCCATGCGGGCCAGCACTCCTGCACGGGCCAGCTCTCCTCTAGGGCCAGCTTGCCACATGGGCCAGCTTGCTTTTTCACCAGGAGGCCCTGGGAATCAAACCCTGGACCTCCTATATGGTAGACAGGAGCCCAATCACTTGAGCCACCTCTGCTTCCCCATGCTGTTTTGGTTACTGTAGATATGCAATAAATCTTAAAATTGGATAGTTTGTGTCCTCCCACTTTGTTTTTCCTTTTCTAGATGAATTTTGCTATTTGGGGCCTCTTACCCTTCCACATAAATTTGATGATTGGCTTTTCCATTTCTGCAAAGAAGGCTATTGGAATTTTTATTGGGATTGTGTTGTATCTATAAATAGCTTTGAGTAGAATTGACATCTTAACAGTATTTAGTCTTCCAATCCATGAACATGGAATGTCCTTCCATTTATTTAGGTCTTCTTTAATGGCTTTTAGCTATATTTTTTAGTTTTCCCTGCATAAGTGCTTTACATCCTTGGTTAAGTTTATTCCTAGATATTTGATTCTATTCATTGCTATTGTAAATGGATTTTTTTCTTGATTTCTTCTTTAGATTGTTCATTTCTAGTATATAGAACCACTTTTAATTTTTGCGTGCTGAACTTGTACCCTGCCACTTTGCCAAATTCATTTATTAGCTCTAAGTAGTTTTGTTGTGGATTTCCTGGGATTTTCTATATATAGGATCATGTCACTGCAAATAAGGAATTTTTACTTCTTTCTTTCCACTTTGGATGCATTTTATTTCTTTCTTATGCCTAATTGTTCTGACCAGAACTTCTTGTACAATGTTGAATAGCAGTGGTGATAGTGGACATCTTTGTCATGTTCCTGATCTTCAAGGGAAAGCTTTCATTCTTTCACCATTGAGTATGATGCTAGCTGCAGGTTTTTTCATATATGCCCTTTATCATGTTGAGGAAGTTTCCTAAAATTCCTAGTTTTCTAAGTGCGTTGGATTTTGTCAAATGCCTTTTCTCCCTCAATTGAAATGTTTGTGTGGTATTCTTTCCTTTATTTGATTAATGTGGTATATTGCATGAATTGATTTTCTTATGTTAAACCACCGTTACACACCTGAAATAAGTCCCACTTGATTATGGTATATAATTCTTTTAATGTGCTGCACAGGCCAGCATTCATCATGGGCCAGGTTTCTGCTTGGGCCAGCTTCCTGTGCAGGCCAGCCTGCCCTTCACCAGGAGGCCCTGGGAATCGAACCCTGGACCTCCTACATGGCAGACAGCAGCCCAATCACTTGAGCCAAATCCGCTTCCACTTCTATTTCTTCTTGAGTCAGTGTAGGTGGTTTGAATGTTTCTAAGAATTTGTCCATTTCATCTAGGTTATCTAATGTTGGCATACAGTGTTTCAAAGTATCCTTTTATAATCCTTTTTATTTCTGTGGGTCAGTATTAATTCCATCCCATTCATTTCTGATTTTAGTTATTTGCAACCTCCTGTTTAAGAATGCATTTTTAAATTTCCACATATCTGTTAATTTTCCAATTATCCCTCTGTCACTGATTTCTAGCAAGATGGTGGGCAATCTCTGCAAGGGTTCAGCCTTCCCCTCTGGGCTTCCTCTCTCAGGTTCAGCTGCTTAGCTTCTTCCCAATTTTAGCTGCAAGCTGGGCTTGTCTCTTAGGGTTTCCTATATCAGTCTCAGCTTTCCCACTCTCTTCAAAATGTCAGTTGTAAGCTATCAGGCAAAATGGTTCATCCCAGGGCCTCAGCTGTTTGAGCCTTCTCCTTTTTGTCACATAGCAGAATAAAAAATGATAGAGCTCTCTTCCTGTGTGTCTTCTGAGTGAGTTTCCATTTATATCAGACCCAGCAAGGGGACAGGGACTCAAACTGAGTCATGCCTTACTAACGTGGTTGAATTGAAAAGCCCAAAAAGCAGTCTCAGGTAATCTATTCAAAGGCCCCTCAACTGAATTAATACAATCAAGAGGCATCACACCCAGAGGAATAGATTAGTTTACAAACATAATCTTTCTCTTTTTGGGATTCGTAAAATGATCTCAAGCTGCCACAGGTGTATTAAAGTGTAATAAAGTCTCCTATTAATGTAGAACAATCTTTTTTTCCCTTCAAATCTGTCAGTAGGAAAAGCCCTACCTCTTACATTTACTCTCCAGCACCCCCTACTGAGAAAGCTTAACATTTTGCCAGATGACAAAGGAATAAATATGTAGGTAATCTAGGATAAATTTGGATCAAAAAGCTTAAATTGATAACTGCATCTGTCTCCTCTGTTGTGTGTGGACATAAATTGTATGTTGAAAACCATAGATTTATCAGTACTTATAATGCATTTGAATTTTATAAACTGTTAGGAAGTAAAAAGTAGAATTACATAACAAAATATACTATACAATGGTACTGGCATTTATAATTACCCATGTGTTTATCTTTGTTTCATTATGCTACTTCAACCCACAGTCTGAAGAACTCCCTTAAACATTGCTTGTAGGGTAGGCCTAGTGGTGATGAGCTCCCTCACCTTTTGTTTCTCTGCGAATAGCTTAGTCTTTCCTTCATTTTTTTTTTTTTTAAAGATTTTATTTATTTATTCATTTATCCCCCCCTTGCTGCTTGCGCTCGCTGGGTCAGCTAACCACGCCGTGCCAGCGGACCTGCCCCCACCAGGAGGCCCCGGGAACCGAACCCGGGGCCCCCCATATGGTAAACAGGAGCCCCACTGATTGAGCCACAGCCGCCTCCCTTTCCTTCATTTTTTGAAAGACAATTTTGCTGGATTTAAAATTCTTGTTTGGCAATTGTCCTCTTTCAGAACTTTAAATATTTTGTGCCACTGCCTTCTTGCCTCCATGGTTTCTGATGAGAAATTGACATTGAATTTTATTAGGACTCCCTTGTATGTAACACATTGCTTTTCTCTTGCAGCTTTTAAAACTCCCTCTTTGTCCTTGACATTCAACAGTTTGACTCCTATTGTCTGGTTGTCTGGGCATGGTTCTCTTTGAGTTTATCCTATTTTTTTTTCAAAGATTTATTTATTTCTCCGCCCCCCCACCCCCACCCCCCTCGATGTTTTGCACTCACTGCCTTCTGTGTGTTCCTCTGTGTCTGCTTATCTTCTCTTAAGGCAGCACTGGGAACCCATGCTGGGAACTTCCGGAATGGAGAGAGATGCTCAATCTCTTGCGCCACCTCAGCTCCCTGGTCTGCTACAGCTCTCATTGTCTCTCCTCTGTGTCTCTTTTTGTTGCATCATCTTGCTGTGCCAACTCTCTGCGCTGGCCAGCACTCCATGATGGCCAGCTCTCTGCTCTGGCCACTCGCCACGTGGGTCAGCTTGCTTTTCACCAGAAGGCCCTGGAAATCGAACCCTGGACCTCCCATATGGTAGACAGGAGCCCAATTGCTTTGGCCACATATGCTTCCCTGAGTTTACCCTGTTTGGGGTTCACTGGTATTCTTTAATATGCATATTCATGTACTTTGTTAAATTTTGGATATTTTCTGCCACTATTTCCTTGAATATTCCTTATGCCCCTTTATCTTTTTCCTCTCCTTGTGGAAATCCCATTATGTGTATATTGGTATGCTTGATAGTGTCCAACAGATCTCTTAGACCCTTTTTGCTTTAAAAAAAAATTTTTTTTCCCTTTCTTCTCCTCAACCTGAATCATTTCAACTGTCTTTTTTCGAATTCACTTATTCTTTCTTCTGCCATCTACAATCTACTATTGAAACCCTCTAGAAAGTTTTCATTTCCATTATCTTGGTCTTCAACTCCAGCATTTCTCTTTGGTTCCTTTTTAAAATTTCTATTTCTTTACTGAGATTCTTATATTGTTCATTCATCGCTTTCCTAATATCCATAGTTCTTTTTATTTATTTATTTTTTTAAACTTTATTTTGTACATTTAATAATTGAAAATATAAACAATTAAAAACTAAAAAGTAAACACAGATGAATAAATACATATATTTCTCAATTAAATGTACTGGATACATATAAATTTTTTTTTTAATCAAACAATATGTTACACAATATATTTGGTTCATAGTAATGCTTTCATACAGTATTTGTCCTTTTGTGTCTGGCTTGCTTCGCTCAACATAATTTCCTCTAGGTTCATCCATGTTGTCATATGCTTTACGACTTCAAATCTTCTTATAGCTGCATAATACTCCACTGTGTGAATACACCACAGTTTGTTTTTCCATTCTTCTGTTCATGGGCACCTGGGTTGTTTCCAACTTTTGGCAATCATGAATAATGTTGCTATGAACATCGGTGTGCAGACACCTGTTCATGTCACTGCTCTCAGTTCTTCTGGGTATATACCCAATAGTGGTATTGCCAGGTCACGTGGCAAGTCTATATTCAACTTCTTTAGGAACTGCCAAACAGTTGTCCACAGTGTCTGTTCCCTTCTGCATTCCCACCAACAGGGAATAAATGTTCCTATCTCTCCACATCCTCTCCAACACTTGTAGTTCTCTGTCTTTTTAATAGTGGCCATTCTGATAGGTGAGAAATGATATCTCATTGTAGTTTTGATTTGCATTTCCCTAATTATTAGTGATGTTGAGCATTTCTTCATGTGTTTTTTTTTGCCATTTGTATTTCTTCTTTGGACAAATGTCTATTCAAGTCTTTTGCTCATTTTTTAATTGGGTCATTTTTCTTCTTACTGTTGAGTTGTAACATCTCTTTATATGTCCTGGATATTAAACCCTTATCAGATATATGACTTCCAAATATTTTTCCCATGGAGTTGGCTGCCTTCTCAGCCTTTTGACAAAGTCCTGTGAGGTGCAAAAGTGTTTAATTTTGAGGAGGTCCCATTTATCTATTTTTTCTTTTGTTGTGTGTGCTTTGGATGTAAGATCCAAGAAACCGCCACCTACTACAAGGTCTTAAAGATGTTTTCCTACATTTTCTTCTAGTAGTTTTATGGTTCTGGCTTTTATATTTAGATCTTTGATCCATTTTGAGTTGATTCTTATATAGGGAGTGAGATAGGGGTCCTCTTTCATTCTTTTGGTTATGGATATCTGGTTCTCCCAACATCATTTTTTGAAGAGACTGTTTTGTCCCGTTAACATGGACTTGGTAGGTTTGTCAAAAATCAGTTGACTGTATAGGTGAGGGTTTATTTCTGGATTCTCAATTCTATTCCACTGATCAATGTGTCTATCTTTATGCCAGTACCATGCTGTTTTGACCATGGTAGCTTTGTAATATATTTCAAGATCAGGCAGTGAAATTCCTCCCATGTCGCTCTTCTTTTTCAGACTGCTTTTGGCTATTTGGGTGCACTTACCTTTCCAAATGAATTTGGTAATTGCCTTCTCTAATTCTATAAAGTAAGCTGTTGGGATTTTGATTTGTATTGTGTTGAATCTATAGATCAGTTTAGGTAAGATTGACATCTTCACGATATTTATTCTTCCAATCCATGAACATGGAATGCCTTTCAATTTTTTAGGTCTTTTAAAATTTCTTTTAGCATTGTTTTGTAGTTTTCTGCATATAGGTCCTAGACTTGTTTGGTTAAATTAACTTCTAGGTATTTCAGGTATTTTGTTGCTATTGAAAATGGAATTTTCCTCCTGATTTCCTCCTCAGATTGTTCATTACTAGTGTACAAAAACATTACTGATTTTTGCGTGTTGATCTTGTATCCTGCCACTTTGCTAAATTCATTTATTAGCTTGAGTAGCTTTGTTGTGGCTACTTCAGGATTTTCTAAGTACAGGATCATGTCATCTGCAAACAGTGAGACTTTTACTTCCTCTTTTCCTATTTGGATGCCTTTAATTTTTTTTTTCCTTGTCTAATTGCCCTACCTAGAACTTCTAGTACAATAATGAATAACAATGGTGACAGTGGCATCCTTGTCTTGTTCCCGATCTTAGAGGGAAAGCTTTCAACCTTTCCCCATTGAGTATTTTGTTGTCTGTGGGTTTTTCATATATGCCTTTTATCATGTTGAGGAATTTTCCTTCTATTCCTATCTTTTGCAGTGTTTTTATCAGGAAAGGGTGCTGTATTTTGTCAAATGCTTTTTCTGCATCTATAGAGATGATCATGTGGTTTTTTTCCTTTAATTTGTTAATGCGGTGTATTACATTGATTGATTTTCTTATGTTGAACCAACCTTGCATGCCAGGAATAAATCCCACTTGGCCATGATGTATAACTCTTTTGATATGCTGTTGGATTCAATTTGCAAGTATTTTGTTGAGAATTTTTGCATCTATGTTCATTAGAGAAATTGGTCTGTAATTTTCTTTTCTTGTAGTATCTTTATCTGGCTTTGGTATTAGGGTGATGTTGGCTTCATAAAATGTGTTGGGTAATTTTCCCTCCTCTTCAATTTTTTGGAAGAGTTTAAACAAGATTGGTGTTAATTCTTTTCTTAATGCTTGGTAGAATTCACCTGTGAAGCCATCTGGTCCTGGACTTTGCTTTGCTGGAAGATTTTTGATGACAGATTCAATCTCCTTAATTGTGATTGGTTTGTTAAGTTCTTGTATTTCTTGTAGTGTCAATGTAGGTTGGTTGTTCGTTTCTAGGAGTTTATCCATTTCATCTAGGTTGTCTAGTTTGTTGGCATATAGCTTCTTATAATATCCTCTTATGATTCTTTTTATTCTGTGGGGACATTTGTAACTTCCCCCCTTTCATTTCTGATAGTATTTATTTGCATCTTGTCTCTCTTTTTTCTTTGTTAGTCTAGCTAGGGGTTTGTCAATTTTATTGCTCTTCTCAAAGAGCCAGATTTTGGTTTTGTTGATTTTCTCTGTTGATTTTGGTTTTGTTGATTTTCTCTATTGTTTTTATGTTCTCATTTTCATTTATTTCTGCTCTAATCGTTATTATTTCTTTCCTTCTGCTTGCTTTGGGATTGGTTTGCTGTTCTTTTTCTAGTTTTTCTAGTTGTTCAGTTAAGTCTTTGAGTTTAGCTCTTTCTTCTTTTTTAATACTGGCATTTAGGGCTATAAATTTCCATCTCAAGAGTGCCTTCTCTGTATCCCATAAGTTTTGGTACGTTGTATTCTCATTTTCATTCATTTCAATATATTTAGTGATTTCACTTGCAATTTCTTCTTTGACCCACTGATTATTTAGGAATGTGTTGTTCAGCCTTCACATATTTGTGAATTTACTTTTTTCCTGTCTATTATTGATGTGCAGTTTCATTCCATTAAGATCTGAGAAGGTGCTTTGTATAATTTCAATCTTTTTATATTCATTGAGAGGTGCATTGTGACCTAACATGTGGTCTATTCTGAAGAAAGTTCCATGGGCACTTAAGAATGTGTAACCCACTGAGTTTGGATGCAGTGTTCTGTATATGTCTGTTAGGTCTAACTTGTTTATCATGTTGTTCAGGTTCTCTGTTTCCTTGTTGATCTTCTGTTTAGTTGTTCTATCTAATGATGTGAGGAGGGTGTTAAAGTCTCCAACAATTATTGTAGAAATGCCTATTTCTCCCTTCAGTTTTGCCAGAGTTTATCTCATGTATTTTGGGGCACCCTGGTTAGGTGCATAGATATTTAAGACTGTTATATCTTCCTGGTGGATCGTCCCTTTTATTAATATATAATAGCCTTCTGTATCTCTTATAACTTTTTTGCATTTAAAGTCTGTTTTGTCTGTTATTAGCATAGCTACTCCTGCTCTTTTCTGTTTACTATTTGCCTGGAGTATCTTTTTCCAACCTTTCACTTTCAGCCCATTTGTATCCCTGGATCTATGGTGAGTTTCTTGTAAGCAGCATATGGATGGCTGATGTTTTCTTATCCATTCTATCAGCCTGTATCTTTTGATTGGGGAGTTTAATCCATTCACATTCAATGATATTACTGTAAATGCACTATTTACTTCCTCCATTTTATTCTTTGATTTTCATATGTCATCTTATTTTTGTCCATCTTTTTACTCTTTTGGTTATTCTTTCTGCTTATTCTTTCTTCTATACTCTCCTACAAGCCCCTCTCTCCTGTCTTTTTCTTTCAGGTTCTAAGGCTTCCTTTAGTATTTCCTGCAAAGGTGGATTCTTTTTTGCAAACTTTTCTTAGTTTTTGTTTGTTTGTGAATATTTTATACTTGCCTTCATATCTGAAGGATAGTTTTGCTGGATAAAGAATTCTTGGCTGGCAGTTTTTCTCTTTCAGCTTCCTGATTGTATCATACCACTGTCTTCTCACCTCCATGGTTTCTGTATAGAAAACTGCACCAAGTCTTACTGGACATCCCTTGTATGTGATGGTTTGCTTCTCCCTTGGTGCTCTGAGAATTTTCTCTTTATCTTTGATATTTGACATTCTGAGTAGTATGTGTCTTGGAGTAAGTCTATTTGGATTTATTCTGATTGGGGTAGGGTGTGCTTCTTGGACATGTAAGTTCATTTATTTCATGAGAGTTGGGAAATTTTCAGCTATTATTTCCTCAAATACTCTTTCTGTCCCTCTTCCCTTCTCTTCTCCATCTGGAACTCCCATGACACGTATGTTGTTGTGTTTTGTGTTGTCATTCAACTCTCTGAGCCCCTGCTCAAGTTTTTTCTATTCTTTTCTCTCTGTGTTCTTTTCTCTCTTCAATTTTAGCTGTTCTGTCTTCGGTATCACTTATTCTTTCTTCTATCATTTTGAGTCTGCTGTTGTATGTTTCAAATGTCTTTTTGATCTCACCTTTTGTGTCCTTCATTCCCTTGACCTCTGTTACTTTTCTGTTCCCGGTTTCAAATTCTTCTTTGCATTTGCTGAATGTCTTCTTGATGCCATTTATCTCTTAACTATATTGTCTTTCAACTCATTACTTTGATTTTGGAAATTTGTGCGCATCTCACTGATTAGTTCTCTCAAGTTCTGCATCTCTTATGGACCTTTGATATATGCCTTTTCTTGGGCCATGTCTTCTATTTTCTTAGTACGGCTCATAATTTTTTGCTGATATCTAGGCATCTGATTAGAATGTAGTTTGCTCAGATGCTCAGTTTCTTTCTCTTTTGTAGGGATTTAGTGGCAGGAGGTTGTGAGTTACCACTGCTCTTTGATTTTTTTACTTGACCTGAATTGTTAGGATTGTCCTGCTGGTTGCTCAAAACTGGGCTCTGGACCCAGTAATTGGTTGTAGGGTCACTTCCTAGGGCCTTGGGCAGGGAGGGTATAGAGGCTGGGAAAAGCCTCTCCTTATTTTTAATTTTCTTGTGTGCACTTCCTTGATCTGCCAGGAGATGGCGCTCTTTGGCAGCTCTCAGTTCAGTGCCTGGTCGGATTGTATTTGTTGCAACACAGACCAGATGGATATGATAGAGCTTCCTGTCTGGAGGCTAGGTGCCTTGTAATTCAAACTTTCTCTGAGACAATTCTCCAGCCTTCTCTGGCAGCCCCCTCCCTTTTCCCAGCTAAGAAATATTTCCACTCCCCTCTGAGTCCTCAACAATCAGTCCCTGTTAGCAGAGGAGGATATTGGGAGGGTTGAATATCTTTAGTCCCTTGCAGGCTCTAAGGCAAACAATGGCGCAGCCCCACCCAGCCTGGAAGGGCTCTTGGGACACGGCAGTCCAAATTTGTGAGTCAACAGTTGAGTCAGCCTTAGGCGTGTCCCTCTATCTCCCCTTTCCAAGGGTGTCCTCAACAATTAGTCCCAGCTAGAAGAGAGGGAAATTGTGAGGGTCAGATTTCTCTAGTCCTTTGCTGGCTCTCAGGGCAAACCACTGTGTGGTCTCACGTGGCTTGGGAAGGGCTCGTGAGGCACAGCAGACCAATTTTGTGGGTCAGAAGGTGAGTCAGCCTAAGGCTGTGTCCCTCTCTCTCCCCTTTCCTGGGGTGGTAGATCCCTGGAGCCCCCTTTGTCTGTAGTCACAGGCCCAGAGGCCCGAGAATTCTAAAATGTCTTTGGTGTGGGGGAGGGTGCCAGCAGCAGCTACTGCTGATTTCAACTCACAGTTCTGTCAGCGCAAAATTTCCTTCCTTTGTCCCTCTCTCCTCTGGGTGGTGTCCAGCCTTCCCTTGCTGTCCTAAACCCTAGAAGATCTATTTTGGGGCTGTTTCAGCCTGTCCTCTACCTATTTTTCTGGAGGAGAAGAGATTCTTGTGTCTTAGTAGTATGCCATCTTCCTGGAAGTCCCAGAACATGAATTTTGAAAACAGACTGACTTCTCCATAGTTCCTTCTCTATATCTTCTTTTATCTCCTTGAGCTTAGTCAGATATATATTTTTTAAAGTCTTTGTCTGGTATGTCCAAATCTGCTTTTCTTCATTTATGGTTTCTTGATTTTTATCTTGTTCCTTTGGATGGACCATCATTTCCTGTTTTTGTTGTTGCTGTTGTTGTTGTTGTTGTTTTTGTTTGTAATCATTTTTGAATAGTGCACATTTAATACTGTAAAATTTAACTCTGGCATTTAGTCCCTGAGCTGTCAGTTCCTTAAGCTTGTATCCAGATAGTGATTTTGTTAGTGGAACGCTCTGGGTCTTGGTTTCTAGGTTCTTGGCTTCATCACAAGAAAGACCTCAAGAATATGCCAGTTTAATAAGACCAGTAACAAGAGTTTATTAAGAAACAAGAAAAAGGAAAAGTACATACCCAAGATATGGGTGCACGTGTGCTCTAGGGTGAGCCATGCTTGTGGGGCCCCAGGGCAGGCCTTTTTAAGGACTTTCCTCATCCCCTTTCCTCATATTAAGGAGGGATCTCAGCTATTTGCTGTCCTGATTGGTTGCCTTTGCACCTTCACCTGTTAGCTTTCAAGAAACCACTAGGGAGGCCTTTCTGTTTGGAGATATCCAGGACTTCCTTTTAGCTTGGAAATTTCAAACAGGACCTTGTGTACAGGGTCTTGGTGGGCTTTTTGGCTGTAATGTTATGGTTTTATTCTAAAGTAGCTGCCTCTCCTCAGGGGGTTTCCAGGCAGGGGTCTTATGGCTATTTCTGACTGGTGGGGGACCGTCCAGCTGTTATGGCTTCATTCTGACCAGCTGCCTTCCCTCATTCCCTATACTAACCTGCCACAATATGACAGATTTCTTGAGTGCCTGGAGCTAACCAAAATAAACAAATGCAAAAAAACACACAAACTTTCACAGACTTTGCAAATGATTTTGTGTTGATTGGTACTGTCCTTCAAGTTTAGCTCTCCCATCAAGATCAGCAGGAGGTGAATGTGAAGTGCAGGGTCCTCTCCACGTTTTCTGAGCCTAAGTCTGATCCCAGATTTGTGCTTGTTCATGGCCTCAAGAATTCCCCATTTACAGGAAATAAAAATCCTCTCCCCCCACCCCCATTTCCTATGTAATAGGCTTTTTCCCCTCTTGGGTGCCCTATTTTATGACTTAAGTCAAGTAATACCTTGTTCCAGTTTGCTTTGACTTAATTGTTTCTCACACTTCTTTAGCTTTCCTTAAGCTGCTTCTGGGAGGATGAGCCAGAGAATAGACTCCTGGTTCAGGCTTTCAGGCTGCCATCAATAGATCTGAATTGACATACAGGCATCATAGTATGCACATAGGGGTTACTCTGATGCTTCTGAAACAGGGTCAGGGACCCACAATGGAAGCCCAGGTTGGCTCCACACTATGCCAGGAGGGAGTTGGGGATGGGCTAGCAAGGGTGCCATGAAGCTTCTCCTATTATTTATTTATTTATTTCCCTCTACCATTTTTAAAATTTGCATTTTCTTGATTCATCACTTGCTCAGTTACTAAAACCCTTAACTGTTTTTCTGGAGTTCTGAAGAAGATGGCTCTACTAGTTATTGCTAGTTGCTTATAGACTGGGGGGGGGGGGAGGGGATGGCACATTGGAGCATCTTACAACACCATGTTGGTTGATCAGAAGCCCCAAAATAATTACTTTAAGCACAACGGAATTTAGTACAAGGAACTTGGTACTTATAAAGTTATTGTAATGTCTGGAGAACAGTATCTAGGCTGGATCTCCAGGAATTACTGAGAACAATATTATAAAATTAGCCTACTAGGGGAGGTACAGTCTTTGTCACAGTTACTCCAGATACCCAGATTCACCAATATTAACATTTTGCCACATTTCCATATAATTCTATCTATCCATCTATCTACTTGCCTCTCCATCTCTCTGTCTTTCTATATAATTATCTATTTTCTGAACATTTGAGAGTAGATTGCACACATCATGCTCCTTGAACAAATAATCCTCCCAGATGCATTTCCTAGGAAAGCATATATTCACTTATATAATCATTTTAAGTGCAGTATTCAAGTTTAAGAAATTCAACATTGATAAAAAGCTTATAGTCTATATTCCATTTTTTCCATATTTTCCATAATGTCATTTTGAGTTTTTCTCTTCCATTATTAGATCCTGTCCAGGATCACACTGCATTTGTCATTTTCTCTTTAGTTGTTTTTTTTTTTTAATTGTGGTAACATATATACAACATAAACTCTTCCATCTTGACCATTCCCACGCATACCATTCAGTGGAATAATCACATTCACAATGTTGCACTACCCTTACCACCATCCATTACCAGCACTTTCTGATTGTCCCAAAGAGAAACCTTACACCTGTTATTAACTCCCCATTCCCTCTGGTAATCTGTACTCTACTGTTTGCCTCTATAAGTTGACATATTCTCTGATATTTTCTTTGAAATTACCATGGGGCTTAAATTTAATATCCTAAATCTTTAATAATCTTCTCTGATTTGATACCAACTTAACTTCAATAGCATACATGAACTATGTTCCCATACCTTCCTGTCCCCCCACTTTTATGTAGTTCTTGTCACCAATTACATGTTTATACAGTATGAGTCAAAAACCATTGATTTATCATATTTTCAATACATTTGCCTTTTAGATCATGTAGGAAGTAAAAAATGGAATTACAAACCAAAATTACAACAGTACTGGCATTTATATGGTAGGGAGTGTTTTGCTCACTATTGTGTCCCCAACACCTAGAACAGTGTCTGATGCATAGTCTGTACTCAGAAAATATTTGTTGACTGGACCTTTCTGCACTTTAGTTTCATCATCTGCAAATAGTGGAAAATTTGGTATGAAACGAGGGAAACTAATGTTATTTAAGTTCATACTTCAGGTCTCTAGAGCTTGGTCAGATGCTGCTGCCTCCTTGGGAGCCTCATAGAAATGACAGGCATTTATCATGAAACTAAGGTGAAAAACTGTCCATTTTATTTTTTTTATTTTTTATTTTTAAAGAAGCTTTAGATTACATAAACGTTGGGTAATCTAAGCACCTCTTAAAATATATGTATATATATATAAAAAATAACATTTTTGTAAGCAAATACACATATATGCATATATATTTATATATCATTTTGCAAATGTTTGTATGTATTGTGAGAATTTTGATTTTTACCCATAATAAAAAAAAAATATATATATATATACCTGAAAAAAAAAATAGGGGATTCCCATATGCCCCCCTCCCTCCCTCTCCCACTCTTTCCTACATCAACAGCATTACTCATTAGTGTGGTACCTTTGTTGCAATTGATGATCACATATTGAAGCATTGCTATTAACCGTGGATTACAGTTTACGTTATATTTCACACTCTGTCCCGCACAATTTGGTAGGTTATGACGAAGTATACAATGGCCTGTATCTGTCACGGAAATGTCATGTTGGGCAATTCCAGTGTCCTGAAAATGCCCCCATATTACACCTATTCTTCCCTCTCCCATCCCGCAGAAACTCTGCTGGTCACATATTATTATTATATCAATAATAGGAGTTCTTCTATTGCTGGAATAATAGTAAGTCTATAGTAGAATAATAATAAGTCTACTTTAGTCCATTGTTCATTCCCCAATCTTGAGGATTTTGGGATGGTGATGCCCACTCTGCTTCTAATTGAGAAGGGGCTTAGATCCCATGGGGCAGATGGATGGAACTATCTTGCTTGTAGTTGCAGACTCTCTCTGTTCCTTGGGATGGGTGTTGTCCATCATCATCTCCTTGTTATTTGTCCTGGGTGAGTCCAATGTACTGGGGAGTAGGTGTTGCAACTCTGCTGAAATTCAGGGCTCAACTGGCACATGGACGGATCAAAGATTTAAGTCTCTGGGACATATATTTATCAAGTATAGTGCTAATTATAGGTTCAAATAAAAGGGCATAAGAGCCCTGTGTAGAGAAACTATAAATGAGTCTAACTCTTAAAGTACACTGGCAGGAACTTCTGGTCTTGGTGCAGTAAAGAGGATGGCAAACATTCTCCTCCCAAAAACTGGGCAAAATTGTTAAAACCAGCCATTTTAAGGCTCTGGAAATAGACCAAAGGCAAAGAATGAATTGTGAAGTGTTTGTGAAGTCATGAAAATTTGCTGAACCACAGGTAAGAAGAGTGGTAGTGGGTGGTAGTGTTGCCTGGAGCTGCTCCCAATCCCATCTCTCCCCTGCTGCATTGTTATGGAAGTTTTATCAGTTTGGGGCTGGCCATGGAAACTAGTAGCTTCTTTGCCAGTGGGGGCTGACTTGATTTGGAACAAAGGACTGAAAATACACACCCAACAGTGTACTCAGTAAAAGTAGCAAACTTGATAGGAAATGAATGGGGGAAATCTGAAATTCTGCTAACCTTGGGTTGAGTGGCAGACCAGATGATTAGCAAGACATTTAACAGGGATATCCTGGTAATGAGAGAGCTATAGAAAAGCTAGCCAAGTTTTCCACATGCCCCTGCCTGACTGGTGGACTGCATACACGTGCAAGGGAGACTTGAGAGGGCCTGATAAGAAGTAAAACTGGAACAGACTTGAAAACTACCTGAACTTTGAAAGTATTCATCAAATTCATTGCAAGGACTGGAAACCTTACTGGCTTTAACTATTTTAGCACTTAAATAACAGCTATGTCATTCAGACAGAGGGGTAACACCTAGTGAGGCAGGTTAGTATAGAGGAAGGGGGAAGGCAGTTGAGGCCGGGAGACAATGTGGCCAACAGACAACATGGCCAGCAGACAACATGGCTGGCAGACCACATGGCTGTGAGATCCCAGAATAATCCCTTCAGGGTCAAGGGAAAGCCTGGGATATCCTCAAAATGCCTCACCATTGGCCCCTGAAAATTGACAGGTGGAGCAACCAATCAGAATAGTAAACAAGTGGAGCCCCTCCCCCAACATTATGAAGGAGGTGGAGGAAAGACTTCAAGAAGCCCTGACCTGGGGCCCCATGCCTGTGCTGCAGTCCATGCCTCAGACCATGTCATTTTCTTGTTTTCTTGTGTCTTAATAAACTCTTTTTTTTTTTTTTTTAAGATTTATTTATTTATTTATTCATTTATCCCCCCCTTGCTGCTTGTGCTCGCTGGGTCAGCTAACCACGCCGTGCGGGCGGGCTTGCCTTCACCAGGAGGCCCCGGGAACCGAACCCGGGGCCTCCCATATGGTAAACAGGAGCCCTACTGATTGAGCCACAGCCGCTTCCCTTAATAAACTCTTTACTCCCTTGCTTACCCTATGGGGTGTCCTTAAGTTCTTTTATGTAACGTAAGCCAAGAACCTAGAAGCCCAGAACCCAGAGCCTTGTGCTAACACCAGGAAGCAAGCTAAAACTTAAAAATAAGGGGAAAATATGAGCAGGTACATTAATGGCCACACACAAGCGACAAGACAGGTGTGGTTGTCAATTTATTGCCTCTTAGTCCAAATTTATCCTTTATTACCTACTCTGTGAAAATGAATCTGGCCCCTTTACATATTTTTTCCTTTGCCGTCAGGCACAATGTTAAGCTTTGTCAGTAGAGGGTGCTGGAGAGTTTTCCTTCCTAGTTTTGGTATGCCTTAATTGGGAAGTATCTGTAGAATGTGTGTGTGGTTTCAGGAAAGTCCACCTCCTGCAGTGTACTTAGTTGCCTTGTTGCGGCAGATGGAATGAAAACCCAAGTGGCATTCTGAGGGGGCAGATGAACAAAGTTTTATTACGCGGGCCCAGAGGAGAGTCAAGTCTCCAAAAATCTGAGCCCCATGTCTTGATTTTCATAAGTTTATATAGGAACTCTAAGGGGGAAAATTCCTAAGCAAGTGGGCAGACAGGGTTACAAAAGCTTATCTTCCTAAAGCAGAGGGCTATTGGGGAGGAAAAGAGTCATTATCTGTTTAGAGTTGTAAATTCCAGTGGTAAGGGGCAGGCCGGGAGTGCTTATCTTCCTAAAGATGTGGATTCCAGGGAGAAAAGGGGAGGAAGGGAGAAAGGGACTGAGGGGAGCTTATTTTCCTAAATCTGTGGGTTTCTCCTGAGGGGGGTTTAGGGCCCCGGCACTTTCTTTTTTTTTTTTATAATTTTTTTTTTTTTTTTGCCCCCCCCCCCACTGCCTGTGCTCCCTGTGTCCACCTGCTGTGTTTTTTTTTTTTTCTGTGTCTGCTTGTCTCCCCTTGCTGCACCATCCCGCCACACCAGCTCACCGTGCTGGCGTCACACACAGGCTGGCTTGCCCTCACCAGGAGGCCCCAGGAATCAAACCCGGGGCCTCCCATATGGTAAATGGGAGCCCAACCAATTGAGCCACAGCTGCTTCCCTGCACCTTCTTTATCAGCCTAACACTATGCTCCTGTAGCAGGAGCAGCTTCTCCAACACTGAAATACAAGGTTGAAATACAAGATGTGCTAGGATACAGGTTGTGGGGGGTTGAAGCTTTATGTACCCCAGAAAGAAATTTAATACATTGCTGTGGATGTGGACCCATTGTAAATAGGAAATTTTTGATGAGGCTACTTTAGTTAAGGTGTGACCATTCCTCATTCAGCATGGGTCTTTTTTTTTTTTTTTTTTTTTCAAGTATCACAATGTTTATTGATAGATACAAGTATATAATCCTTTTACTGGAGTTCTTTATAAATGGAATGAGTGGTGGTAGGGGGGAGGTAGTGCTGGAGGAAGGGAGCCATGGAAGCAAGAAGCTGAAAGCAATGAAACCTGGAAGAGAAATGAGAGACCAGCAGATGCCATCATATACCTTACCATATAATAGAGGAGGCAAGGATTGCCAGCAGCTGATCTTCAGGAAGAAAGCATCACCTTGATGATGCCTTGATTTGGACATTTTCCTGGACTCTAACAGTAAGCAAATAAATTCCCATTGTTTAAGCCAAACCCATTTCATGATATTGCCTTTTTTCCTCCAATGTTAATAATACATATATTTTATTTAATCTACTATATCCAAAATATTACCATTTCAACATGTTCTCAACACATTTCATGGTATTGCTTTAAGCAGCCTAGGAAACTAAAACACAAGCACACAAGGATATAGAAGGATTTCTGTTCTTACCACTTCTACCCAACATTGTACTGGAGGTCCTAACCAATATAATAAGAAAAGAAAAAATAAAGGCTTACAGATTGGAAAAAAGAAATAAAACTGCCTCTCTTCAGAAATCATAATTCTGTATGTAGAAAACCCAAAGCAATCTACAAAAATGCTATTAGAACTAGTTTAGCAAGGTCTCAGGCTATAAGATCAATAGACAAAAATACATTTATTTCTGTGTAGTAGCAATGAACAATCTAAAAGTGAAACTAAGAAAACAATTCCATCCCCAATAGCATCAAAAAGGATAAAATAGTTAGGAATAAATTTTAAAAAGAAGTGCAAAACACTACAGAACATTACAAAATACTGCTGAGATTAATTTTTAAAAATCTAAATAAATGGAAAGGAAGTCCATAGTTATGGATTAAAAGACTCAGTCTTGCTAAGGTAACAATTCTTCCCAAACTGACCTATAGATTCAATATAATCCCTTACACAATCCCAGCAAACTGTTTTGTTTTGTTTTTAAAAATGGATAAGCTGATTCTAAAAGTTATTAGGAAATCAGAAGGATTCTAGAATAGCTAAACATTTTTTGAAAAGAAGAATAAATTTGGATGGCTTACACTACTCAATTTCAAAATAAACCTAAAGTAATTAAGACAGCGTGGTACTGGTGTAAGGACAGATATATAGATCAGCAGAACAGAATTAAGAGTCCAGAAATAAACCTTTGAATTTTGACAGAAGTGCTGAGACAAGTAAACAGGTAAAATATAGTCTTTTCAACAAATAGTGCTAGAAGAATTTGATATCATGCAAGAACAAACAAACCTCCCATCATATACAAAATATAACTAAAAATGGATGACAGGGAGCAGATGTGGCTCAAACAGTTGAGTTCCTGCCTCCCACATGGGAGGTCCCAGGTTTGGTTCCCAGTGCCTCCTGAAAAAAACAAACAAACAAACAACAAGCAAAATGGATGACAGACCTAAATGTAAGAAACTAAAACTATAAAACTTCTAGAAAAAACATAGGAGAATATGTCAATGACCTTGGGTTAGGCAAAGATTTCTTAGCTGTGATAGCAAAAGCACAATGCATAAAAGAAGACATTCAGAGTGGCAGATATGGCTCAAATGGTTAGGCATCTGTCTCCCATATGGAAAGACCTGGGTTCAATCCCCGGGACCTCCCGGTAAAAATAAAGAAAAATATAGAAGGTGCGTAGGCCACACAGGCCCTGCGAGCGTGTGCGCCATCAGGCCCCGTGCCCAGGTTTGACGTCAGGCCCCACTGAGCCATGCAGCAAGATGATGACGTAACAGGAGAGTGACACAAGGGAAAGCAAAGATGAGACGCACCAAAAAATCAGGAACTAAGGTGGCGCAGGCAGTAGGACGCCTCTTTCCCACATTGGAGGTTCTGAGGATCGGATCCCGGTGAAGACAGAAGAAAGACAAGAAGAGAGGGCAGGAAACAGACACAGAGAACTGCCCAGTGAATGGACACAAAAACAGGGATAAATGGGTAAAATGGATAAAAGTAAACATAAATAAATAAATCTTAAAAAAAAAAAAAAAAGGAAAACATCCATAACTTGGATTTCCATTTAAAAAAAGAACTTTTTTTTTTTTTTTTGAGGTACCAGGCCAGGGATTGAACCTGGAACCTCGTGTGTGAGAAGCTGGCGCTCAATCACTGAGCCACATTGACTCCCCTGAGTTGGTTTTTTGTTTGTTTTGTTTTTAGGAGGCACCAGGAACTGAACCCGGGACCTCCCATGTGGGAAGTGGGCGCTCAATGGCTTGAGCCATATTCGCTCCCCTAACTTTTTTTTAAAAAAAGATATTATTAAGAAAATGAAAAGACAGGTTACAGAATGGGAAGAAATACTTGCCAATCATATGCCTGATAACAGATTTGTATCGAGAATTATAAAGGACTCTTTGGACTCCATAACAAAAGACAAATAATCCAATTTAAAAATAACAAAGGATTTGAATATTTGAATAGATATTTTACTAGAGAAGATATATTTGAATGGACAATTAGCACATGAAAAGTTGCTCAACATTATTAACCATTAAGAAAATGCAAATTAAAAGCATAATGAGATGCCATTTTACATGCAGCTATAATAAAAAAAGAATGACATTACTAAGAGATGGCAAGGATGCAAAGCAACTGGAACCCTCATACATTGCTCATGGGAATGGAAAATGGTACAGCCACTTTGGAAAAACAGTTTGGCCATTTCTTAAAAAGTTAAACATAAATTTACCATATGACCCAGCAATTCCACTCCTTAGTATCTACCCAATGAAATGAGACTTGTACATGAAAGTTCATACAAGCTTTAGTCATAATAGCCCAAACTGGAAACAATCTAAATCTTTATCAACTGTTGCATTAAAAAAAAAATCCCCAAAATGTTGAATATTTAGGCAGTGGACAATTATTCATCAATAAAAAAAGAACAAACTACTGATAAATGCAGCAACACAATGAACCTCAAAAGCATAAAGCTCAATGATAGAAGTTAGACACTAACGACTCCATATTGTGTAATTCTATTTATGTATAATTTCCATAAAAGGCACATGTATAGAAATAGAAAGCTGATCAGTGGTTGCCAGAAACTAGAGAATTATTGGCGTTGATTTACTTTACTGGCTGCACTCTTGAGATGGCCTATGAATATCTGCTGCTGAATTTCTCAGAGCTTCTCTTCTTACTTCTCTTCCTAAGATTTGTTTATGCAGTTCTTCCAAAATTCCTTTATTTTATTTTATTTTTTTTAAGTAATTTTTTTTTTTTTAATTTATTTATTCATTTATCCCCCCCTTGCTGCTTGTGCTCGCTGGGTCAGCTAACCACGCCATGTGGGCGGGCTTGCCTTCACCTGGAGGCCCCGGGAACCGAACCCGGGGCCTCCCATTATGGTAAACGGGAGCCCCACTGATTGAGCCACAGCTGCTTCTCTCAAAATTCCTTTAAATACCTTAGTTCTCTTATAAATTTTCTGTGTTGTTTAGATTGGCCAATAAAGTTAAAGTTCCTAAAACTGCCCTACTCACATCCTTTCTCAAGATTTTGTTGTGCATTTGTTTCTTTCATTCCATGATACACTCTTGCCATCATTGTCAACATTTTCTTCTGTTTAAGCTAGCCAGCGTCATTTGTTAGTACCAAACAAATAAACAAACAAAAAAATTGTTATGCCAAAGAATTTTCCAAAGCTAGCACACCAGACATGTCATGTGCTAATTATGTGTTCTGGATTCTGAAAGAAGAGAGTTTTGTGGTTTAGCACAGGGAAAGACTAAGAGACTTAAGAGGTTCTGCTTCATTTCTAGAAGAATCTAACTCCAAAGTATACTACACACACACATAAACACTCAAGTTCTCACTCCCTTTCTGATTCTTTCTAATGCAATCTATTAACCTTTCTCCCAGGGCTTTCATTCTTCAAAGATAGGGCTATTTATAGATCCCTTCTTTTTTTTTTTTTTTTTAATTTTTTTTTTTTTAATTTATTTTATTTTTTTAAAATTTTACCAGGAGGCCCCGGGGATCGAACCCAGGTCGCTCCATATGGCAGACGGATGCCCAACCATTTGAGCGACATCGGCCCCCTATAGATCCCTTCTTACCTGGAATTGTTTCTCAAGTATTCCCTACTGTTAAAATTCCCTTTCAAATTACATAGAGTAGATTCAAGCGAATCTCATTTGTTAGAGAAGCAAAATAAGAAGACTAAACAAAGTCACTGAAGTCTCTTCTTGTAAGTCCAGACCACACTCATGAGGCATACCTCCTCAGCTCATACATCACTTAAGCATGCTATTCCTGTCTCTGTACTCCTCAGAACTTAGCTCTCTCCAAGGTCATCTTGTGGCTCTAAACATTTTAATGCAGATTTTTCTCATTTTGTTCTGTTAATATATTTACTGGAGTTTACCTTTCCTATTTTTGGTTTCTGGTTTGCTGTGATGGGCCTAAGCCTCCTTTTGAGGAGCCCTCTCTGTCTTCACTGAAACTTTGTCGCTTCTTGTCTTATTATTTTGTTTTAGAAGGTGTTGTTTCAGTAGGCAGATGGAGCCAAGAGGACTAGTGATGAGGAACTGTCTGCAAACTGGGGCCATGAGCATAATTACAGAGTTCAGGGACAGGATAGGGCACAGAGGTTTGACTTCTAAAATGTGCCTGAGGGGTCCAGGTTGGAATAGTCTGATGGTGGCCAGCGTGACAGGCCTGGCCAGGCCCAGGGTTGCCCAGTGTTGCTGGGAGGTTCATAGAGAAGTCAATGGAAGTGATACTGTTGTCCTTGCCTTGAAACTGGTTCCCCAGCTTTTCTCTGCAATGAACACATTGTATCCCTCCCAGGGGCACTTTATATCCCTGATCTTGCTATCTTCACAGCGTTTTACACTTTTCACTTTCTTTCCTCCCCACCCCTTACTTTTTTCCTATTTGAAACTTTCCTCCCTTACCTTTATGACTATCCTCCCTCCTTGTTTTCCTCTTGGTTTTTTTTTTTTTTTTAACAAATCAATTTTATTGTTACATATTAATAAGCACACAATTCATCCAAAGTGCACAATAAATGGTATTCTGTATAGTCACATAGTTGTGCATTCATCACCCCAATCATTATTAGAGCATTTGCATTGTTTCAATAATAATAACAAACAAAAACCAGACAAACAAACAAGAAAATTCCTCACCTCTCAATCTCAGTATGCTTCCTCCACTGTACATAGCTGGTGTTTCTGGCTATTCGATCCAAAGTGTATAATCAATGGCTTTTATTTATTTATTTATTTATTTTTAAAAGATTTTATTTATTTATTCATTTACCCTCCCCTTGCTGCTCGCGCCCGCTGGGTCAGCCAACCACGCCGTGCGGGCGGGGCGGGCCCGCCCCCACCAGGAGGCCCCGGGAACCAAACCCGGGGCCTCCCATATGGTAAACGGGAGCCCCACTGATTGAGCCACAGCCGCTTCCCTTAATGGCTTTTAGTATTATCACAATGTTGTATATTCATCATCTCAAAAATTTTAGAACAATTTCATTACTCTAAAAAGAAAGACCCCATATCCCTTAGCATTCCTTCTTCAGATCTACATAACCACTAATCTCCTTTCATCTTTATAAATTGACTTATATTTACTTTTTCTTTTTTTAGTTAAATGTTTAACTTTTTTTTCTCATTTTTTTAACTTTATTTTGTACATTTAATAATTGAAAATATAAACAATTAAAAACTAAAAAGTAAACACAGATAATAAATACATACATTTCTCAATTAAATGTAATGGATACATATAAATTTTTTTTTTAATCAAACAATATATTACACAATGTATTTGGTTCATAGTAACGCATTCATACAGTTTTTGTCCCTTTGTGTCTGGGTTGCCTCACTCAAGAAAATGTCCTCCAGCTTTCATCCATGTTGTCATATGTTTCACGATTTCATTTCTCCTTACTGCTGCCTAATAGTCCATCGTGTGTATACTCCACAATTTGTTTATCCATTCATCAGTTGATGGACACCTGCGTTATTTGCACCTTTTGGCTATCGTGAATAACACTGCTATGAACATTGGTGTGCACATGTCTGTTCGTGTCTCTGCTCTCAGTTCTTCTGGGTATGTATCTACAATGGTATCACTGGGTTGCTTGGCAAGTCTATATTCAACTTCCTTAGGAACTCCCAAACAGTCCTCCACAGTGGCTGTACCATTCCACATTCCCACCAACAGTGAATAAGCATTCCTCTCTCCACATCCTCTCCAACATTTAGTTTTCTGACTTTTTAAGAGCGGCCAGTCTAGTAGGTATGAAATGATATCTCATTGTAGTTTTGATTTGCATTTCCCTAATCGCTAGTGATCTTGAACTTTTTTTCATGTGTTTGTCATTTGTATTTCTTCTTTGGATGGTTGTCTTTTCAAGTCTTTTACCCATTTTTTAATGGGATACTTTGTCTTTTTATTGTTGAGTTGTATGATCTCCTCTTATATCATGGATATTAAACCCTTATCAGATATATGATTGCCAAATATTTTCTCCATTGAGTCTGCTGCCTTTTCACCCTTTTGACAAAGTCCTTTGAGGTGCAAAATGTTGAATTTTGAGGAGGTCCCATTTATCTATTTTTTCTTTTGTTGCTCATGCTTTGGGTGTAAGGTTTAAGAAACCACAGTCTACCACAAGATCTTGAAGATGTTTTCCTAAATTTTCTTCTAGGAGTTTTATGGTTGTTGTTTTTATATTTAAGTTCTTGATCTATTTTGAGTTAATTTTTGTATTCGGTGTGAGATAGGGATCTTCATTCTTTCTTTTGGATATGACTATCCAGTTCTCCCAGCACTATTTGTTGAATAGACTGTTCTGGCCCAGCTGGATGGGCTTAACAGCCTTATCAATAATCACTTAATGTCAAAAATCACTTAGAAGGGTAAGGGGCCCTGAATAGCCAAAAATATCTTAAAAAAGAAGAAAGAAGTTGGAGGACTCTCCTTCCTGACTTTAAAGCCTATTACTTAGCTACAGTGGTAAAAACAGCATGGTACTGGCATAAGGACAGATATATTGACCAATAGAACCAAATCAAGAACTCAGAAATTGACCCTCACATCTACAGTCAATGATTTTTCACAAGGCTCTTGGTTTTGTTTTGTTTGCTTTGGGCTGTTTCTTGTATTTGTCCTTTTAATGCTAGCTAGTGCACTTATACTATGCATGTTCCTGGAATAACTATATCTACTCTTAAGCTTAAACCACACAATATATGTCAGGCCTAGACATTTTTCCTAAATTTCATTCCAAAAACTTGTCCATAATGGATCTCAGTATTTTCTGCTCTTTCTTCACAAAGCTGCTCATCCTTTGTAATTTTGGTCCTAATTATGGCACTATTTACTGAATTTCCCAATGAGAAACCTTACTTCCTCTCTGTTTTCCCATCAACAGCTGATTACTAAGTCCTGCTCAATGTGCTTTTTCTTTTACAACCTAGTGGTTTTCAAAGTGGGATTCTCAGACAACCACCAGCAGCAGCACCTGGGGACTTGCTAGATAGTAACAATTTCAGGCCCCACTTACCCCAGATCTAATGAATCAGGAATTCTGGGAGGGGGCCAGCAATTTGTGTTTTAACAAGCCCTCTAGGCGATTCTGATGCACACTAAAGTCTGAGAATATTTGTTCTAAACAATTGGTTGCTAATCCTAGGGATCCATGGTTTCAGGAGAACCAAGAGGCACTGGAAAGTGTATCCAAAACCAAGTGCATGTCCATACATATTTTTCTAAGGGAATAGCTTTTATTTTTCTTACCTTCAAATGGGTTCAATGCCATCCAAATTTGAAATTGTTCTTTGTGTATCATTACTATCACCCCTTACCTTGGTTTAGGACCTCATCATAATTTTTCTAGATTACTGCAATAGCCTTCTACCCAGACCCTCTGCCTCTAATTTCTTTAAGCCATCTCCATGTTGCAGCCAAAGTGGTCTTTTCAAAACATGAATCTGACTGTGGTCTCTTTCCTGTTAAAAGATCTTCAATGGTTCCCATCAGTTTATGATAAAGTAACCTCTTAGCCCTTCACCAAGGCTTATTCTTTTGCATACCTCTCTAGTCATTCTCAGTGTTTGGTTTATCAATAACAAACTTTGAATATTCTGGACCTCACTTGGGTTCTATCATACCTCCCTGCCTTTGTACCTTCTGAATGCACAGTCTCAAATGCCCTGTTCTGCTCCTCCCTCCCTCCTTGCCTGGCTAATTCTTATTTAAGATTCAGCTCAAAAAGCATCTCTTCTGGGAAATCTGTTAGGATTAAATTTAAGTGGCCCTCCTGTTTGCTCCCAGTTGCCCCTATGATTACCTCTATGGTAGCAATTCTCAAACGTTTTGCTCTTAGGACCCCTTTGCACTCTTAAAAATTATTGAGGACCCCAAAGAGCTTTTATTTATGGTATTATATCTATTCACATATACCATATTAGATATTAAACCTGAGAAACTTAAAATTATTATTTTAAAAAAATTATTTATTTTGAAGAACTGGTGGCCAGGGATTGAACCCCAACACCTTGTATATGGGAAGCCAGTGCTCAACCACTGAGCCTCATTGGCTCCCAAGTTGGTTTTTTCATTTGTTTTGCTTTTTGTTTGTTTTTGTTTTATTTTAGGAGGCACCTGGAACTGAAACTGGGACCTCCTGTATGGGAAGCAGGCGCTCAACTGTCTGAGCCACATCCACTCCCAATTATTTTTCAAATTAGTTTAAAAATAACAATAAACCCATTATGTGTTAAAATAAATGATATTTTTTATGACAACATAATATTTTCAAAAAAATTTAATGGCTTAAAAGAAGATAGCAGGATTCTTATATCTGAGTCTGCATTTAATCTGTTGTGATATGTTTCAGTTGAAATATATGAAGATCTGGTCTCACACAGATAAGGAGCTGGAAAAGTAAAAAAGTATTTTCATAGCCTTTCTAGATAATTCTAGATATTCTTCTTTGATACTATACCAAATCTGATAAGTGGCAGTTTCTTAGAGTATAGTTGCAAAGTGGGTCTCAATGTGAAGCCTATCAGTGAACTTTCCATATTCTGCCACATTAAAATCCATTGGTCTATCCTGTACTTTGAATCTTTTTGGTTTTGTAACAGTATGTATTAGTCATTTGGAAAACAGTGGTTCGTTGATTTATGGAGATCTTCCAAATATTGACACATTTCATTATGCAATGTCAAAAAAGTACATTCGTTAATATCATCTGTGATTTCAGCAGATAATCTTTAAGTATTGGGAAGCTGACAAGCTCAAGGTGGTGGACACAAGTTTTACAAAATTTGAATTTCTGCATGAAAACTCAAAACAAGTGCACAGGTTTTTTTTTTTTTTTTTTTTTTTTTTTTTGAGGACAATTATCCTATTGGTCATGCAGCACAAGTACCTTCCATTTCTTCACACATTATTGTTAAAAAGAAGTGTACACCAGGATTAAGATTTAATAATATTTTTTACATCTTTTCAAGGACAGTCTTAAGTTAACGAGCTTATTTAAATTTTCAAAAAATGTTCAGTAGTGTCAGTGCATGGAAGTGAAGAATACAAAATACAATTAGTACTAGTAGTTTGCTGTTCCTGCCTTGATTCTTGCTAAGGTGTCAGCAGTTTTAACCACTATTGCTTTTTATTTTACACCCTCAGGGCCAATGTCAACAAAATGAAATATGCAATAGTCATATAATTATGAAACTAATTTTGACCTTGAGTACTCCTGAATAGGTCTTGGGGACCCCCAGGGTTCTGCGGATCGCAGTTTGAGAACAGCTGTCCCACCGTTTCACGTACTACTTGTACTTGTCTCTCATCAGGTTGCTAGTTCTATGTGGACCTCTGTCTTTTCTGTGTTCTTGTCTAGCAGTGTCTGGTACATAACATTCAATAAATACTAGTACCTGCGGAGTGGTCGTTATAATGAACACATAGCCTTCATTTTACTAACAATTCAATCTGAACCTACAGGATTTGTAAAATTTTCCAAGCTTTTTCACAAATAGGACGCAAGCCAATTTTTTTTTTTTTTAAAACTATTTGGGCGGCGGGGGAGCTGCCTGTAAATAATCATGTCGTGCTAAAGTTTGATCGGGTATTTATTTGTGATGCTCGAGTCATTCCTCCTTCACTGCTCCCTAACCAGCAGGCCGCTGGGTTTCCTAGTCCGAAATACAGACCGGAAAGAGTTGGGTCTCCCGTGTTGATATGAACACAAGAAACGGATCGAGTTTTAGGGCTAAAAAAATCTATAAAAACCCTGGCGAGGAGAAAAACAGCAGTTCGGATTGAATTAAAACTCTCCCACAGCCCAATTCCCCAGGAGCCCGAACCCAGAGCCGCGCGAGATCCACCAGGTTGCCGAAGAGTCGCTTCCGGCTGGCGCTGGGAGCAGGAGAGTTGTGAAATTGGGGGCTAGATCTGCCCGGTGCTGTGAATTCGCCTGCGGGAGCGCGCTCGAGACCGCGCATTCTCCGTTTTCCAGGCTCCGTCGCTGACGCGTCGTGGACGTTGGGGAGCGGAAAGGTAGCTGCAGCGGGATCGGAATGAACAGCGGTGGCGGCTTCGGTTTGGGCTTGGGCTTCGGCCTTACCCCTACGGCGGTGATTCAGGTGACGAATCTGTCGTCGGCGGTGACCAGCGAGCAGATGCGGACGCTTTTTTCCTTCCTAGGAGAAATCGAAGAGCTCCGGCTCTACCCACCGGAGTAAGTGCTCGAGCTTGGCTGGGGGAGGGGCGCGAGCGCCATAGAGACCTTAGGAACCCGGGCGTGGAGGAGAGCGCGGACGGGGGCGCGCGGTGCTCGTCACATGACAGCCCGGCCTTACCTTGGTGCCCATATTTGATAAGGGCATCGTGGCCTGGGGCTCTGCGGCCTTGCTCTCCTTGTTGGTCGGATTCTTATGGTTAACCTCCACACGAAACCCTTACAGATATTTTAGAGGTTGCATTTTTCGTGCCTCCGGGACTTGTGCTGGTGGCTGCCAAGTTTTCGAATTCAGTGCCCACCCCCTCCTTTTTTTTCCTTCCCGAACTTAAGATGGCCGCAGGTGGGCCTAGAATAGTCCTCATGGCGAACGCCCGATTAGCTTCTTAGCGATGGGAAAATCGCGGGGACTGCTCCTCAGAAACTGTCCAGTTGTTAGGACCTTAAAGTCAGGCCCCTATCGCTGACCAGAAAGCCTGCGGTTGTTGACCAGATGGAATTAAGGCTCTATTTGTACCCCAGGGCGGTGTTCAGAAATTTACCATCTTATTTTATCTAACCGAGCTTGTCCATGTTCTCTCCTAAAGCTCTTTTCTCTTCGTCATTTTGGCAGCATATTAAATTTTTCTCCTGGAAGGTCTTACCTTTCAGAATAATATTAATCGATGCAGGATTATCCCTGCTGTATACGTTTAAAATCTAGATTTTTGGCTGGCATTCACAGGCCGCAGGCACTTCCCAAGTAGTGATTTAGAACTGATAAAATTTTCCTTGTACCATATTGTCTACTAATAAAACTTGTAACGGATTTGAAGATTATTTACATTAGTACACGCATAAGTATTATTTATTTAATATTAATTTTAGTTTTTAAGGTAGAGTTTAGAATCACAAAAATCTTCCATATTTTGTTCATTATGTCAAAAGCTTTTGAGGAAAGGGGTAGTAGCTGCCCAAGTTTGCTTGCTTTTTAAATTTACATTTGTTTTATTTGGTTTATTTCGTAGTGATGTATCTAGACCTAATTTTATCCTTTATTTCCAAGTTTATAACAGTGATACTGCATATTTATAAAAGTTGGTATTTGGATTTTTGAATTTTACTTTTTCAGTTTTTCTCTACTTTTTGTTTTGAAGTGTTCAAATGTACAGAAAAAGTTGAAAGAATAATACATTGAGAATACATTGTGCAACCATGTTCCCTTCACCTGCATTCATTCATTGTTTGCCACTGTTGCTTGCTTTCTGTCTCTCCACACGCAGGCACTCACTGTCCCTCTCCCCATCCTTTTAAAAGTAGTTGCAGACATCATGGCTGTTAATCCCTAAACACTTAATAAGCGTGCATCTTTTAAGAACAGGGCAATTCTCCTACGTACTCATAGTACTGTTTTCATATCCAGGAAATTTGACATTGATAAAATAATATGCAACATATAGTTCATATTTTAATTTTCCAAATTATTCTAATAATGCTTTTTTTTTAAATCCACAATGTAATCAGAGATCACCTATTGCATTTAATTACCTTGTTTAATCTAGAATAGATCGCTCTCACTTGTTTGTCTCAAGACTTTAAAGTTTAGTCTTGAAGTTCATTTTGTTATGTAGAATGACCCATAATCTGGGTTTATCTAAGTTGTTTCTTCATAATTAGAAGGTAATACATTTTTGTCAAAAATACTGCATAAGCCCATGCACATCTTGATTGATTAGCAGTGGCATATATAGCTTTAGATGTCTGGATCTCTGAAAATTCTTTCAGCCATCTCTTCACTTAAGCACTCAGAACATTTCTTAATAATTGAAAAGTATTTGGAGGAGTGCTGTATCCTACAAGAATTGGAATCAGTCAGTAAAATATTTTGTCAGTGAAGCTTTGTAAGTTAACCTTGCTTTCAGTGTTGTGGTAGTAAGGTATCTCATAGATGGAAGAAATATATCATAGAATATTTTTCATGGCCATCATAATTCTGCTTACATGGTTGAAACCTGGGTTTTGGGTGCAATATACTGGCAGTTATTAACTGACATGTAGTAATGTGCTATTTTTTTTTTTGAAATCAAGTGTTATTTCACTTGTTTAAAAGTCATGTTCTTTCCTTAAGCATAGGGTGCATATGGAGTTAGTTTGTCACAAACTGTAGTGACTTAGAAAAATTGTAATATAAATTAAAACATATGGGAGGAGCAGATGTAGCTAAAGTGGTTCCCATGTACATGGTCCTGGGTTGGATCCCCTAGTACCTCCTAAAAACAAAACAAACAAAGGGAAAAATCAGCTCTCATTGGGGAGTGGATGTAGCTCAGTGGTTGAGCACCTGTTTCCCATGTACAAGGTCCTGGGTTCAATCCCTGATGCCTCCTAAAAAAAAAGCAAACAAAAAAAACTCAACATATATGGGCCAGGCAAAATCCTTAACTGATTCTTCACAAGAGCAATACTAGTGCCCTTTTCCTTTTTTTTTTTTTTAACAATATTGACATGCTTTACTAACAGGTTTTCTGCTCTCTAATGAAATTACTTGTGCCTTATATATGAAAGACATGTTTGCAGGTATAGTCTGAAATACATAAAAATGCAATAATAATAGTTGGATTAAGGGTATAAATAATTGCTTTGCAGTCACATAAACATTTTATGATTAATCTTTGGAAGCTTATCAGAAATTAATGTGTTTTAAATTCAGAAATTATACATCTTTACTAGAATGTGAAAATGGTTTCTCGTTAAAATTTTAAGAATTTAGTTGCTAATGTGAAAATCCAAATTTCAGATTTAATTCTTTCGACAGGCAGCGATTCATTTTTAAACATTAAAAATTTATGTAAAAATTCATTGTAAATATTAAGAATTCTTGTAATTTGTCATCTTTTTGATGCTGTCAGATGTTAAGTAAGTTAAGAATTACTGTCTTAACTTTTTTTTATTTTTTTATTTTTTAAGATTTTATTTATTTATTCATTTATCTCCCCCTTGCTGCCCGCGCTCGCTGGGTCAGCCAACCACGCTGTGGGGGCGGGCCCGCCCTCACCAGGAGGCCCCGGGAACCAAACCCGGGACCCCCCACATGGTAAACGGGAGCCCTACTGATTGAGCCACAGCCGCTTCCCAATGTATTATTTTCCCATTTTATTTTATTATTATTATTATTATTATTTTTTTTTTACCGGGAGGTCCCGGGGATCGAACCCGGGTCCCTCCATATGGGAGACGGACGCCCAACCAGTTGAGCCACATCCGCCCCCTTAACTTTTTGTACAATCAGTGAATTTCATATTTCATGAAAACCTTTTTACAGAAGAAAGAAATCTTTGCTATTTTTAAGTAAATTATCTTTAAAGTATAATGTATGTACAGAAAAGTGTACAGCTCAGTGAATTTTTACAAAGTGAACAGACCTATGTAACCAGCTCCGAGATGACTATTATCTGCCACCTTAGAAATTCCCCTGTGACCTCCTTCATGTCACTAATCCCCAAGGATAATCCTATCCTGATTTCTAATACCAGAGATTGTGCCTGTGTCGTTTTTTTTACTTGTGGGTTTTTTTCAGTTCTCTGGTCTTCAGAAGTACTAAGAAAGGTAAAATCTGTAAGCTACTTAAGTTTATTTAGTTAAAAAATTAATATAACCAATGTAGCCACTCTATGAGAAATCAGAGGAAAAGAAACACACCACTTGTGATCCTACCATACCTCTTCATTTCTTTGTATTTCCCTCTAATCCTTTTTTTTTTTCATTTTTAAAAGGCTTTATTTTTATGACAGTTCTTAATTTTTCCTTCGTTTTTTTTTTTTTTAATTTTCCCTCTAATCCTTTTTGTTTGCATTTATTTTAGTAGTGTTTTCAAAGGATTCATGTTATGATTTTGAACTTCTTTTACTTAACCTATAATAAACAATTTTCATATTGCATTTTATTTATAGTAATATTTAGGAACTAATATATCTTAAGTATATTGCGTGTTTTGAAATTCTTTTGGATATTTTGGTTGCTTTTTTTGGTATTATAAACTAGTGGATTTCAGTCAGCAGCATATGAAAATGTGTATTTTTGATTCTCAACGATTAGAGGGCCTGCTGATATTTAGTGGGTAAGTGTCAGCAATTCTTAAAGTCTTATACAAGGAAGAGTTATGCCATCCAATGTACCACTGGAACCCCACTGAGAAACCTTATTATAAATAATATGTCAGTTAATATTTTTGTATGTAAAACTCTATACTTTTCCCATGATTTGGATTGTATCTTTTCTGATAGATTTCAAAGGATGTATATTAATATAATAACAAAATATTGGACATACTGTTAACAAATTGTCCTTTAAAAGGTTGTACAGTGCCATTACCATGTTTAATGAAAAACAAAATTACCAGTTCTGGAGCGGATGTAGCTCAAGTGGTTGAGTGCCTGCTTCCCATGTACGAGGTCCTGGGTTCAATCCCTGGTACCTCCTTAAAACAAACAAACAAAAATAACCAGTTTAGGCCTTAGGAAATTTAACTGATGCTCAAAAAGTTGGTTCTGGTTTCTGCATATAACACACAGTAAGGAATTCTGTTTTTTTTTTTTTTTTTTTTTACGTTTAAAAAGGGTTATGTATTTAAAAAAAAACATTGAACAAATGCAGCTAAAGTAAAAGCTTCTATATTTGGGTATTGCTACTTTCTGTAGAGGCATACATTTAGACCAAATGGAATATGAACCTCCCTCTTTTAAAATTTAAACCTTGGGTCAAAATTATGTTTTAAAATGATAATCCCACTTAATTTAAAAAAAGTAAATCTGTTTAATAGTTTACATATACTAAAAGATCTTAATTTTTGGAAACTGATTTTGAAATAAATACACATTTGTTTGCTGAGATATTTGTTATCTGTATTTAGGCTTGCCACTGTATCCTATTTTAGCTTATAATGTTCAAAATGAAATAGTATTACTGCCTCTCTGGAAAAGCTCAAATGTTTACATTTATTTAAAGTAAATATAAGTTGATAATTACTCTCTATTTAAAGAAGTTTGGAGATGAAGATTAAGAAAATTGATTAAAGCCACAGAATGATGTAGCCATGCCTGGTATCTATATGCCCATAATAATGCTGTTTAGAACAGAATGGCATTTTTCAGCCAAATCCTGTGCTTCTCAAATTTTGATGGCATGTCTTAATATGTACTTGATTTACAAACCAGTGTCAGATTCCCTATTTCTGTGGATATTTTACATTTGAAATGAAGTGGGTTTCAACTAAGGACATTTAGAATGTGTTCTTAGTTTTCAAAAGTGCTTATTTAGGTTTCCATTCTTTCTCAAAAGGATCTGTCAATTTAGGAAATAGAGTTTCAGTGGTGGTTTACTATGCTCTTGGAGATTTCAATGCTGAAAGATTGTTTGTGTAGCACTTGGTAGAACTTCAGAAGCTTGTAATTAGATTTTTTTTTTTTTTTTTTGGTTGAAAAGGGCAGAAAGAGTGCTTCCTAGTCTCCTAGTCTAGCTCCAGATGATATTTTTTACTGGAAAGTTGGAGATTTCCCTAAACTGACTGTTGTACAGCCATGCCTCATGGGAACTGGGGCTGAGGAACCAGAAAGGTAGCAGCAACCAAAGTGACTGCTTCTGCTCTCTCAGAGACCTTATTGCCAGCTCAGTTTGTTTCTATCTGCTCTCTTTCTCTGCCGACCTACTCTGTACCCACTCATCATCTGACATATGGCTCAAACCCTGACTCTAAATGACTTTCCAGCCTGAGAGAGAGAATCCAGTTGTTCTTAGCTCATTGGTTCAAGTCTGTCCACCCATATTATAGGTTGCTGGTCAGCTAGTGAAATGGGCCCGTGTTTCAGATGGTTAATTAGTTGTGGCTAGAAACTTACAAGGACTGTTATGGTTTTTCACATAAGCAAACAATGACAAGGCCTGTGCTGAAGCTAAATAGAATGTTTTGGTAGCATGTGTGGGAGGGGCACCTAATCAATGTTGGTGTAGTAAGATGGCTTTCCAGAAGAATTGGAAACTTGAAGAAAAATAGGAATTACTGTTTGTAGCAGTTTGGCAGTTTGATGGAGTTACGAATTCCAAAAATAGATATTGGATTATGCTTGTAAACTGATCTGTTCATCTGGGCATGATTAAGTTATAATTGGGGCTTTGATTGGGCCTTGTCAGTAGGGTGTTGAGCATGACAAAGGACAGAGTTGGAGGAGTTCTGATATGTTGGAGTCTTGAGCTGGAGCCCCGGGAAGTAAGGGAAGTAAGAGAGCTTCGTCGTGAGGAAGGAGAGACGGCCCCGGGAAAAGCATGAGCTGTTCGCCGAGAGTCTACAGCTGGCCTTGTGGAGAGAGGCAAAGCCTAGAGAGCCTCATAGTCTACAGCTGACTTTGTGGAGGAACCAGAGAAGTTGAGCCTGGAGAGAAACGGAGTCCCGGGAAGAGAGGAACCCAAGAAGCCTGAACCCTGGCAAATGTTGGCAGTTGTCTTGCTCCAACATGTGGACTTTGGTGAGGGAAGAAACTTACGCTTTATGGCTTGGACTTCTACCCCATATAAATACTCTTTATAAAGACCAACCGATTTCTGGTATTTTGCATCAGCACCCCTTTGGTTGTCTGATACACTGTTCAAAAAGAAAGATAGGACACCATGACCAAATGGAACAACCATGTACAAAGAGACCCAGATGTGTAGAGTATGTTATGGAATCCACAAATATATATATATATATATATATATATATATATATATATTTTTTTTTTTTTTTTAACTTTATTTTGTACATTTAATAATTGGAAATATAAACAGTTAAAAACTAAAAAGTAAACACAGATCCACAAATACTTGTATGCCAGGGTTTTGGGTGCATTTAGGTGATGAGAGTGGAATAGAAGGGTGTGTTTGAGGAGGTGAAGTAGAGTGACATGGTGGAATTTAGGGTTTACAGAGATCATTCTGGCAGCTTTGTGGAAAATCAATAAGGTTGAGGTTGGAGGTAGTGTGATTGGTTAGGAGTCATAGTTGCAGTAATCCATGTTAGAAATGATGAGGGCCTGAATTAAGGCATTGATAATGCAAATCATGAAAGAAATAATGTGACAAATATTTGGGAGGTAGTGTCAACAAGATTTAATGACCAGTTGGCTGAGGAAGAGGGAAGTCAAGGATGATGCATATCAGTACGTTGTTGCTGTGGAAACAACTCCCAAATCTCAGTTGTTTGACAGAAGATTATTTCTTTTCATACTGCATGTCCAGGGTAAGTTGATGGGGTCGAGGACTCTACTTATTGTGGTCCCTCACTCTGGGATGAAGCTGATGGATGAGCTGCCCATCTCTTGAACCTTGCTGGTTGCTGCAGCAGGAAGAGCCAATTATTAACTCTTAAAGTTTCTGTCCAGTATTGACTTTACAGTTCTGCTTATATTTAATTGGCCAAAGTAAGTTACATGGCTGACCCTAACTTCAAGGAACAGGGAAATGGAATTTTACTATGTATCCAGAAGGAGACTTGGACATTTGGTGAATATAGAGCTAGTGACTCTAGCACTAGTGACTATCATACAAGTGTGTCTCAAGTTTCTGACTTGGGTAATTTGATGGTGTCTTAACTGAGAGATGAAGTATAGGACAAGGATTTGGATTAGTGAGGAAGGTGATGAATTTTATTTTGGGTTTAATGGATTAGGGTGAGGACTCCTGTGAAAATCAAGGTGTAATATCCCAGCAGGCAGTTAGATCTGGGAATCTAGAGCTCAGGAGAGGCCTGAATTGATTTGTTAGTATAAAGGTGGTGAGTTAAGTCTGGATGTAGATGTATTTACCTCAGAGACAGTAAATAAAGTGCTTTTACTTAGATGTTGAATAAGGTGGGATGGTTGGGAAAGATTGGGGCAAAGCCTGAGTTTGGGATAGCCTTAGGCAGAAGTGAATTGGGTTGGGTGGGAATGAGATAGAGGTGTTTTTTTTTTTTCTTTCCAACTTTAGTTAGCCTTGCTCATTATGTCAATAATAATATAAATAGTTCCAAGTTCTAAATGTAATATATTTTTGTCTTATTATTACAGTGTTTGGTTTAATGGCACAAATATGTGCATTGAACCATTATTAATGTGATTTTCTGCATTATTTAAAGATGGGTTTGTTATATTCTGTGGCGTTATAGGGAAAGATTTTTGAATTTTAAAAATGACTAATATTTATGGAATTACAATTAAATAGTACATTAAATTGTCTTTAAAATTCTTGGTCAGTTGAATGAGTAAGATTGCATGAGATTTGGAATTATACAGTTAGACTTTAAATCCCATCTTTGCCAAATACTAATTCTGGGACTGTGGTCAACTTCCATGACCTCTGTTTTGTAAACTAAAGTAAATTATTATTATTGCACAGTGATATGATACTCTTTCAAGTAGTCTCTCTCTCTTTTTTTAAGGATTGCTTTCTTTCTCTCTCTCTTGCTTACCCTCTCTTCCTCCCTTCCTCCCTTCCTCCCCTCCCTCCCACCTACCCACCTTCCTACCTATACACCCACCCAGGACCTTGTATGTGAGAGCCAGTGAGCTACACCCACTCCCCTGGTCTCTTTTTTTTAGTGTGAAAAATCTTAAGGTTTTAAAGGATTGTACATTTATGTTTTAGATGAGGTATATTTTTTCCTTGCTAAAAGATCATTACAGACATTCATTGTAAAGTGATTATGGTCAATTTTACATAATGATCACCAGGTCCATGAAGATAGTATTTCTTGGAATAAAACAAGATGGATTGCTATTATGGAAAAGTTGGCTTTCATCTGTGTGGTCTGGTTCCTTTTTGCTATAGGCCTTTCCCAACTGAACTGAATCAGATAGAATTAGAAGAGTCTATGCTCTCTTGCATACGTTGTAAAATTTTGTTTATAACATCATCTCTCTGAAAAATTACATTGTTGTCTATGGCATATGCAAGAGGTCTTACTGTTGTGAGGTCCACTGATTTTAATGCTAGGGAATCACATTAGGAACGATTGGGAAGGGGTTAGAAAATTTGAAGTATTGAAGATTGGGACTTTTATTAAGGGATTTTGGTTATTTATGATAAATAATATGAACATCTTTGGGTCATATCAGCTATTTTCACATTTCATTTAAATTAAGAACTGATAAATTTGTGTTTCAAGTTTTTACAAATAAGGCTCTAGTCCTGCCTAGATTGTGTTGTCTTTGTAGACAGATCACCATCGAATGACTGTTTTGCTGTTTTGTGTCTTAATGATCCTTAATAACAAAAATTTCTTAAGTCTTGATAAAGATTATGTAAACATGTAAGAAGTTTTAAGTGAAAATGAAAAAACCAAGCAAATGTTTATTAGTCCAATTGTTTTTCTTTTTATCTTGCAGCAACGCACCTCTTGCTTTTTCCTCCAAAGTATGTTATGTTAAGTTTCGTGACCCATCAAGTGTTGGCGTGGCCCAGCATCTAACTAACACGGTTTTTATTGACAGAGCTCTGATAGTTGTTCCTTGTGCAGAAGGTTGGTATCTTACATGTTTTTTCTATTGTGTTTTGTTCTGTCTGTTATTACCTTTGGAATTTTCAGAAATTGGCAAGTAGAAAAGTACTCTGTGTGTGTATGCATGTGAGAAAGCAATGAAGTTTGGAGAAGGAAGGCATTTTTAACTAATAGTAATTTATATTAAAATAATTAATTTGTTACTTTTGTATGTTTGTGATATAATAGCTAAACAAAAAGTTTTATAGATTATTTGACTTCTGGTTTGCTTTGGCTTTCTGTGATCAAATTTGTAAGTTATAAAGAAAGCTTTTTGAAGTAAAAAGTTGGTGAGGGAAATTATTTTCAATGCACAAATAAGTGCTAACTCTTTTGTGTACAATATTCGTAATGTTACATAAAGTATACACATTTTGCCAAATTGGGGTAAATTGATGATATATATATTACAAGAAAAATATTTATAATTTTGAGGTAATTTGCCTTATTACTGTGTGACTATTATTTCATATTATAATTGTTTGCTATATAGCTAGAATTTACTTTTTTTCTTTTACTGGTTTTTTTGTGATTGAAAAAGAAATCTTGGAAAGCAATTACCCAAAGCCTTCATCAAGGAAGTAGTTGTTGAAGAAAGGAACAAGGCTAAAGGCCTTATGGTTTTTTGTTAAACTTTATGCCTTAAACTGCTTTAAGAGCTAATAATTACTAATATTTTTTAGTGACTTCTATTTACAGAGCCACATAGGCTGTGCTGAATTTGACAGTTCTGGTGTGTAATTAACTTTTATTCAGAGCACTGACTATAGCATGTGTATGGGGATTTTAGAACTGGGATATTATAATTTAAATGTCTTTAAGTATAATTTTCCTGTAGATGGTGGTAACTGATTTACAACCTAAAAGGTTACCTGAAACAGTTTAATGAGATTTCATATGTGATGTTTTTAAACCAGGTTAAAAGTTAAAATAACAATGTATAATAAACAGTTTGCTGCACTTTTAAGATTTTAGGCTATTTCAGATTGCCTATTCTGAGATGTCAAAAACATTAAAATCAGATACAGTTAATGCTAATTTGGTGTTTTTGAATTCCCAGAGTAAGGCATTCTGGACTTTTTAGGTAAATTTGAAAGTTCTTTGCCATGCCTGGGGTTGGGGAAGGAAAGGAGAGTAAAAATGAATTTAAGTTAAATATCCTATCTGCTGATCTGCAAGGGTGCAGTGAGCCCACAATTGGAGCATGAGGTGGGAAAGGGTTTGGCTAATGGTTTAGTTCTGCATACCTTGTGCAGAAATTTCATGCCAGGCAAACTACATGGGAAAAAAAAAAATCAGGTAGAAGCTTTTTAAAACTGTAATATTATATCAGAAAATTGTACCACCAATGTACAGGATCTTGTATTATGTTAGTTCATTACTGAGTTGGAGTGAAGAATTTATCAGTCATTTTATTGGAACTTTGCTATATTCCTGTAGAACTTTTCATATATTTATACAGATACCTGGGAAGCCCTGACCTTAACTTCTTATAAATGTTCAAGGTATGGGCATATAGAGGTCCCTTTTTTGTTTGTTTTGCCTGATAGAGTTGAATAAATGCACTTTCAATTATAGTTTAATATTTTTATTACCATTTTCAGGTAGAGTTTTACTGTTTTTGAATATGAAAATTTAAATATATTTTTATTGCAATTTAGTAAATATTTTAGAGCACTAACTTATTAAATAATTGGTATTAGAAAGATATTTAGAGCACATTTTTCATGAGTTAAGCTAAATACAAAGAGGTGAATATATAGAACGTGAAGAATTTCACAGTGACCTGTTAAAAATCTGATTATGCACTGCAAGCAAAGAAATATTATTTATTTAATTTAAAAAGATAGCAAAGTGAGTTTGAAATAAACCAAAAGGAAAGAATTCCAGTGGAGTAATTTCTATAACAGGAGATGTACTGTGGTGCTGCAAGCATTCTATTAACTTCACTGACTGCATTCTTTCCTTGGTACTATAGAATCAGCATTATGATAGAAATGAGAAAACCATGGAATAAGTTTTAAGAAAAGTATTTTCAGTTTCTTTCAATTTGCTGTTTTAAGTGCACACAGTAATATGAGATGATCCTAAGTTGTGACAATGTTTGATGTGTAATAGTTTCATACATATTAAGCATTAGCTATTGTTAATAAAACATGCCATTTCAAAATAAACTTTCATTATATTCGTCCAAATGTGACTTTTTTTTGTTGTTGTTGTTGCGTGCATCTCAGATTTCTTTTTATAAATGTTAACACGTAGAAAAAGATAAGGTCAAACATAACAAGGGTGTCAGCCTAATCATCAGTCATAACTTTTATGTCCACATTTCTGGTAGATGGATTTTGACTATTAATTTGGTTTTGTATGTTTTCTCTATGTGATATTTGTGCATTATTAGATGACTAGACTGGCCAAGGCAGACCTGTTACACTTGCCTGAGTTAGGCATTGTTTGCCATGCCACTAAACCTGCCGTCAAGTGAAATCTTCATTGGGGAAATGAGATCGGAGTCTGAACCGCAGAAGATGGACGCCCTGTCTCTGTTTTTTATTGTTTTACTTTAATTTCATTTCTTTTTCTTTATTTTGTCCCTTTTTTGTTTTTGTTTTTGTTTTTGTTTTGTTAAATCTCTTTCACTTTAACCTGTGAGCTGGTTTTCCAGTTCTTTGTAAATGGTATTCCATTAAGGGTTCATAATATTGTGTTGCAAATTATATTGGGAGATGATTAGCAGAGGTAGCTCAACCTTAAGATAAAATAAAGTTTCATGCAGTAAATTAGGATACAGTGTTGTGAAGCTCAGTGTGAGTCTTAATTGGTGTTAATAGATTGATCAGGTACATTTCATTCTTCAAACACTATAACACTGATAAGAATCTTAGAAACACTTTCAGATCTCAATTAAATATTTTTGAAGATTTTTTCCAAGTCTACATCTCTCGTAAAAACTGATAGCTCCTGATTTTCATCCTTCTCCCTAGAATTGTAGGCATACAAAATCATCAAGGAAAATAAGTAAATTTCGTATCTAGGGTGTAGAAGAAAAGAAGAGACTTCCCTTTTATGATGTTTTTTTTTTTTTCATTATAAAAAAGAACTTATTTCCTTGACTTATGAAGACTTTTAGCTGCTTACTTGGGGAATGGATATTTGAGAAACTGTTGATTATTTGCGTGTGTGTTTTTTATTTGCTTGAATTTTTTGTTGAAAATTCTTCAGATGTTACTAGCTTCTAAATGGATTCTGAGATTAGGACTTGTACTTTGATACTGTGAGAGATGTTTTTCTTCTTAGTTTTTTAAGAAGAATAGTTTGGGAAAAATGCTAAATGCTTTAAGTTTTGTGCTTTTATACTCTCTGATAGTATTTGGAGGGTAAATTTGATAGAAATCTATCCTGAATATTATGTATGGAACTTTTTTCTTGTTTAAAGTACCTTTCATGGTAATTAGATAAGAAAAAGTATTATGCGTACAGTTAGTTAGACTTATATGTTTCTAATAGTTAACTACCATGAGAGGGAATCATACTACTACTATTTTATTTAAGCCAGAAGTAAAACACTATAATATTAAGTAGTCAACTTTTGGCTTGTGTTAAACACCTTTTTTATTTGTGTAGTCTTTTTTGCACTATCTTCTATGGATAGTTTTAATTGACGAGTAACATTAAATTTGGGTCAGTAGATTGGACTTCTTAATTTATTTTTTAGGTACATAGGATAACAAAGCATAGGCTTTGCACCTAAGGACCTCAGTTGATAAATAAAGATGTGTTTAGGCTTTACAAACTTGTTATTTCAAAAATACATATTTATAACAGATAAATCAGGTCTCATACCGATATAGTGTAGTGTATATGTAGGTATACCAAGAGAGATGTGCTGGTATTAGTAACTAATAAGCATAAAATCATTATTTTGTCTTCAGTAAGGTCTACCTATCTTTTGTTTATCTTAATGCATGTTAAAAAAAAATCTGTGCTTCTGCAGAATTTACATTCATATAAAAAGTAGCTGTTTTTGAAATTAGTAAATTAAAGTAGTATAAACTTAGATGCTGCAAAGCTTAGAAAAATGTAAGCATTTGCTAAAGCTAATAAACTGTAATTTTCATCTGTTCCTATAAATAAGGCATAACCATATTTATAGGTTTCAACACGTTTTAAAATCCGTCTTGAATTCTATCCGTGTTTAGAGATAGATGCAGATAATATTCTTTAGAGGTTTATCCCTGCACATCTGGTTGTTTTAAATAGGATTTTTACCACTAAAACCCAGCATGGTACTTTTGAAAATTTACTCCATATGCTTTATTTCCTTTTAACATGGTTTTGTACACTGTGTTTTAAATCATTTTTAGAAAACTCATTATGGAAATGTGCAGCCAATTACATATATTTTTCTAAAATATCTATATGTAGTTGATCTTCTAAGAAATTTTTTTTTTGGATAAAGATAGGACCAGGAAAAATACATGTCAGTTGCAGTCCTTATCAAAATTAATTGATTAGAATTTAGTAATTAAATATGGCAAATTGATGAACTTACTTCAGAGTAAATTTTTCATTTTTACAATGTAGAGTTTCTTCTGAGTGTCTAAGAATATTTTAGTGTTACTGTGATTGCTGTTAGGCAATTAAAATGTTTATAAGCAGGGCACTTAAACATTAACCACTCCTCTTCAGATAAGTATACGTAAATTAAGTCTAAAAATTAGTCTCGTAAGTTAAAGAAACATCCTGAGGCTAGGAAACATTTTTGTTATTCTAAAAAATTTTAGCACATTCCCAGGCATATTATTTGGAACTGGATTTTTTAGGCATCTATTGTGTTGTTGATGAGATGCCTTATTAACTGAATGGGTGTAGGCTTTTTAAATTAAAGCTGATTATATGAACTAGATTTTTGTTTTTCTTCTGTCTACTTGAAATTAAATGGAATCTGCTGAAGGGTTATCAAAACTGTTTGCATCACAAGTAGTTTCAGTAACAGGATAGGATCACTCATAAGGAACAAATTTCAATTCGCACATATTTGTTTTTTCTTTTTCTTTCTTTTTTTTTTTTTTTTTTTTTTTTTTTTTTGACTAATTTGGTTATTTGCCATTTCTGGGGATTAAACTTTAAAAAATGTTCTTCTTTTCTGTATCTGATGTTCTGTGTGCTATTAGTGATGCAGCCAACACGAACGGTTGTCATGTGTAACACAACTTTCGATCACCGCGAAAACACCGTCCTGGGAAAGCGTCCATGCTTGATATCGTTTGGTTCATGAACATTAAGTTTCCAGTACAGGTGACCCATAGCTCAAAGTGTTAAATAATTGTCTACATTATTCAATTTTTAAAATAATATTCCATTAATGAGATTGTTAGTCTTTGAAGTTTTGCTCACTTTTATTTTTCCTAGTAGAGCAGGATAAAAGGAAAGACTTAAGTTCTTATTTGTTTCTTTATTCGGATCTGATAGATAGATTCATTTATTATTATTATTTTTTAAGTACAAGGGTAATTGTAAAATCATAGTGTAAAGTTTGTGTGGTGTTTCTGCTTTCTGTAATGTTTGGAACTTGCCTCTGCAGGTAAAATCCCAGAGGAGTCCAAAGCCCTCTCTTTACTGGCTCCTGCTCCAACCATGACAAGTCTGATGCCTGGTGCAGGGTTGCTTCCCATACCAACCCCAAATCCCTTGACTACAGTAAGTACTAAAAGCCCTCTTAATAAGAAGGGGTATAATAAGTTAAAGGTTTTAGAAAATTATTTCCATTTTGGATCTATTATTTTTTTAAATGGAGAGGTCTTGAAAACTTTTTCTTTGTTATCACTGCCTCCCTTTTGGAATTACTCCTGAAGCAAGTGGGGATTTATTTAAATTTGAGAACTGAAATAGATTCATTAGAAAATGAGGTATTTCATATCAGCACTTAGTCAGTATGTGGAATTGGAGGATCTAGGTAACTGGATTTTCCAGTTCATAAGGACTAAATCCATTTGAAATGATCCACAATCTTAGCAGTGGGGAAAACTCTCAGAGAAACATTTATCTCGCATTGAGAAAATGTAACAAGGTGAAAACAAGGCTAAATTTTTAAATTAACTATGAGGAATTAAATAGTAATTTAATGCTGCCTTTGTGATTTCAAAATGGGGCTAAACAAGATTTTATTACTGGAAAATTTTTTTTTTTTTTTAATTAGAAAAGTTGTAGATTTATGGAAACATTATGCAGAAAATACCATGTTCCCATACACTCCCCTTACAGTTTTATGTATTAACACTTGGCATTGTATAGTACCTTTGTTACAGTAGATGAAATACTAGTATTATAATTATGCTATTAACTGTAGTTCAGGGTTCACTGTTTGGGTTGTACAGACCTATGGTGTTCCCCCCCCCCCCAGTAATGTATATACAACTTAAAATTTCCCCTTTTAACCACATTCAAATATATAATTCAGTGGTGTTAATTACATTCACATTTGTTGTGCTACCATTTCCACCATCCACAAAGATTCTGGTAGTATTTTTTTTAAAAGGTCATTTTTTTTAATGCTTAACAAAATATAACACATCTTAATTGAAAGTTAAATCTATCTTTGTGGTTCTGATAAGGAGTGAAATAATAAGCTTCATAGTTGTAATTTACTTACCCAAGTTATGAAAGTGGTTTCTGAAACTTTGAAGTATAAAATTTTAGATTTTTAATTTTTATGTGACATTTTTCTGCTGGAAACTTATGTTGGATCCATGGGGGCGAATGCTTTTTAATTGAATATGTGATCATTTGATGAGGGCTTTCTGGAAATTTTACTCTGGGTATAATCCAGGATCATCACCTTTTTTCCCCTTCCCCAGAAATTATTTTCTTGCACTCTTGGAAATTCGAAGGGTTTATTTAGCAACAATGTAACATTTTAATTTTACTTAATTTGTTTCCTTGAGAAATGGTTTCTTCGAGATTTAGCTATAGACATCTATTATAAAACTTTTTTTTTTTTTTTAAAGATTTTATTTTATTTATTCATTTATTCCCCCCTTGCTGCTTGTACTCGCTGGGTCAGCTAACCACGCCATGCGGGCGGGCTTGCCTTCACTAGGAGGCCCCGGGAACCGAACCCAGGGCCTCCCATATGGTAAACGGGAGCCCTACTGATTGAGCCACAGCCGCTTCCCAAAACTTTTTAAAATAAACTTTATTTTGAAATAATTTTTTTCTTTAGGAAGTATTGGGGATTGAACCCGGGACCTCATACATGGGAAGCAGGTGCTCAATCACTGAGCTACATCCGCCCCCCTGAAATAATTTGAACAGTTGCAAAATAATACAAACTCCATTCAGAGAACTCCAAACACCCTTACCCTCCATCTACCCAGGTCCATCAACTTTTAATATTTTGCTACATTTGCCGAATCATTCCATCTTTCTCTAATATTCTAAACATTTGAAAGTAGGTTGTATATATTATGCTCCTTTAACCATAATGCTTCCATGTACATTTTCTAAGAACAAGGGATACTCACTTATGTGACAACCTTGAATATAGTTACCAAGTTCAAGAAACTTAACGTTGATAAAAAGCTTGCATGCTATATTCCAGTTTTTTCATATGTCCCAGTAATGTCCCTTTGAGCCTTTTCCTCCTCCCTTGCTAGATCCCTTCCAGGATCATTTATTACATTTAGTTGTTTTTGTCTGTTTACTCTTTCTCTTTTTTTAATTGTGGAAACATGTATACAACATGAACTTTCCAATTTCATACACTCCCAAGCATACAGTTCGGTGGGATTAATCACATTCACAGTGTTTTACTACCATAACCACCATCCATGACTAGAACTTTCCCATCACCCCAAACAAAAACCCTGTAGCCCCCATTCACTCTTTCACCAACCTGTAGTCTACTTTCTGTCTCTCTGAATTGGCTTATTTTAAGTATTTTTTATAAATGAAATCATTCACTATTTGTACTTTTGTTTCAGTCTTATTTCTTTCAGCATGATGTCCTCAAGGTTCATCCATGTAGTAGCATGTATCAGAACTTCATTTCTTCTTATGGCTGAATAATACTTCAATGTGTGCATATAACACATTTTGTTTATCCATTTATTTTTTTGATGGACACTTTGGGTTGCTTCTACCTTGTGGCTATTGTGAATAACAATGCTGTGAATATTGTTGTACAAATATCTGTTTGAACCCCTGCTTTCATTCTTTTGGGTATATACCCAGAAGTGGGATTGCTGGGTTATATGGCAGTTTTTTGTTTAATTTTTCAAGAAACTGTTCCACAGCAGCTGCCCCATTTTACTTTCCCACCAACAATGTTCTAAGGTTCCTTTTTTCACATTCTCTCCAACATTTGTAATTTTCTGATTTTTTTTTTTTTTTGGTGGTAGCCATTCTAGTGGGTATGAAATGGTATCTCATTGTGGTTTTGATTTGCATTTCCCTAGTGGCTAGTGATATTGATCATCTTTTCATGTGCTTTTTGGCCATTTGTTTATCTTTTTTGGAGAAATGTCTGTTCAAGTCCTTTGCCCATTTTTTTTTTTTTTCAAGATTTTATTTATTTATTCATCCATCCCCCCCTTGCTGCCTGTGCTCGCCGGGTCAGCCAACCACGCCGTGTGGGCGGGCCTGCCTTCACCAGGAGGCCCCGGGTTCGGCAAACGGGAGCCCCACTGATTGAGCCACAGCCGCTTCCCATCCTTTGCCCATTTTTAATTTGGATTGTATGTCTTTCTGTTGTCGAGTTGAAGGATTTCTTCATATATACTGGATATTAAGCCCTTATCAGACATATGGTTTCCAAATATTTTCCCCCATTCTATTGGTTATCTTTTCCCCCCCACTTATTAGTTAAATGACCTTTGACACATAAAAGTTTTTAATTTTAAGTCCAATTTATCTGTTTTTTTGTTTTGTTTTGTTTTGTTTTTGTGCTTGTGCTTTTGGTGTAAAGTCTAAGGATCCATTGCTTGATACAAGGTCCTGAAGATTTTTCCCTATGATTTTTCCTAAGAGTTTTATAGTTTTAGCTCTTACATTTAGGTCTTTGATGCATTTTTTTTTTTTTACCGGGAGGTCCCAGGTATCTAACCCGGGTCCCTCCATATGGGAGACGGACGCCCAACCATTTGAGCCACATCTGTTCCCTTTTGATGCATTTTGAGTTAAGTTTTGTATGTGGTGTGAGGTAAGGGTCCACTTTCATTCTTTTATTTGTGGATATCTAGTTTTCCCAGCACCATTTGTTATAGTCTATTCTTAATTCTTTCCCCATTTCATGGACTTGGTACCCTTGTCAAAAATCATTTGACCATTATATTAGTCAGCCAAAGAGTTGCTGATGCAAAATACCAGAAATCTGTTGGCATTTATACAGGGTATTTATTTGGGGTAGATGCTTACAGTCACAAGGTCATAAAGCATAAGTTAGTTCCCTCACCGAAATCTCTTGCCATGTGTTGGGGCAAGATGGCTGCCGACATTCAGCCTTCCTCTTCCTTTTAAGGCTCCATAGTCAGGCTCTCTAGGCTTTGTGTCTCTCCTCAGGGCTCGAGTCTCTGGGCTCAGCTGCTTTGTTCTCTCCACAAGGCTAGCTGTGAACTGTCATGTGAACGGCTTGTCTTTTTTCCTGGGTCCTTCTCTCCTTCCTCATGACCAAGCTCCTCTGTGTGCTTACTTTACGGGGTTCCAGCACAAAAACTCCAATGCTCTTCTCTGTTGCGTGGTTTTCTCTGTTAGTCCCTGCTCACCAAAGGGGCGGGGACTGAACAACCTACTGATGTGGCCCAATCAAAGCCCTAATCATAATTTAGTCATGCCTAGAGGAACAGACCAGTTTACAAACGTTATCCAATATCTAGTTTTGGAATTCATAAACAATGCCAAACTGCCACAACCATCGATGTGTGGGTTTATTTCTGCCCTCTCAGTTCTATTCCATTGATTTATATGTCTCTCCTTGTGCCAGTCCCACACTGTTTTGATTACTGTAGCTTTGTAATAAGTTTAAAATTGAAGGGTGAGTCTTCCAACTTCATTCTTCCTTTTCAAGATGATTTTGGCTATTCTGTGCCCCTTGCCTTCCATATGAGTTTGATAATTAGCTTTTCCATTTCTGTGATGAAGGCTGTTGGAACTTTGCTTGGGATTGCATTAAACTTGGAAATCACTTAGGTAGTATTGACATCTCAACAGTATTAATTCTTTAATCCGTGAGCATGGAATATATTTCCATTTTAATTTCCTTTAGTGATGACTTGTTTTCTGCATGTAAGTCCTTTACATCATTGGTTAAATTTATTCCTAGATATTTTGTTCTTTTAGTTGTTGTTGTAAATGGAATTGCTTTCTTGATTTCCTTTTTGATTTGTTCCTTGCTGATGCATAGAAACACTACTGATTTTTGTGTGTTGATAATGTACCCCTTTACTTTGTTGAATTATTTATTAGCTCTGATAGCTTTCTTGCAGATTCTTTGGGATTTTAATGTGAAGAATAATTTTAGAAAATAGTGGAAAGTAGCCCATTGTAATCTGGCCCCTGACCCAAAGTCAAAACTGTTAAAACTGGAGCCCTGATAGCTTTTGGCCTATCAAAGACCAAAAGGGAGCCCTTCAGACCAGTGATACAAGAGAGACTAATCAGAAGACCAATAATTTTACAATTCTAAGCAGTCCTGTCCCATAGAACTTTCTGCAATGGTGGAAATGTCTATATATAGCTACAAGGTATGTGTAGCTATTGAGCCCTTGAAATGTGACTCATATGACTGAGAAACTGAGTTTTAAATTTTATTTAATTTTAATTAATTTAAATTCAGACAGCCTATGTGACTATTGGCTACCATAATAGTGTAGGTATGGAAGAATGGTTTCATGAAAAGGAGAAAGAGACCTGAAAAAATGTCTAAAAAAGAACTGAGTGACCTTTAACATTTGAAAAACAAAGAGGTTGGATTAATTTGGAAAAGCTCTTTCCAGATCTGTAGTGATACGGACCAGTGGAAAAGTTTGCAGGTCAAAGGGATTGACAGCTGGGAATACCTGGCAAAGACTGTTTAATTCTTTAATCCATGTAAAGCTGAGGAACAATATGGATTATATTTGTGACTTAATTTTAATTGTACATGATCACTCTCTTGCACAGTAAAAAAAAAAAAAAAAAAAATTTTGATCCTCAATCATATGAGTACTTCAGACCATAGAAAAGAAGGTGTAGAAGACAAAGTGCTATTATTATAGAAATAAACCCGGAGAAGGACTAGGCTTAGTGGTTGGTAGCGTTGACTCATAGATCTCTCATCCATTTTGAACTAAGATATTTTCCACAACTCTGTAATAACTTGGTAGTAGTGAGCAATAAATCTTAGATACCACAGATTGTAATAAATACTATGAAGGAAAAAAACAGTGATGTAGTAGAGAGTAAATGAGGCTTTATATAAGATGAGGGAAAGCTTCTTGGAGATGATGATTGATCTGACACTTGAAGGAATCAGCTGGCAAAAGGTAGAGGAAGAGCTTTTAGGTACAAGGAACCAAGTAGAAAGCCCTAAGGTAGGAAAAACTTGTGTTTAAGGAACAGAATGGAAGGAAGGAGTTCAGTATCATTAAGGTATAGGGGTGAGGAGGAGGACGGTGTGTGTTTTGAGATGAGATTGGAAAGAGAAATAGGGCACTAATTATGTAGGGCTTTTTTAAGGCTGTGGAAAGGAGTTTGAATTTCTTAAGGTAATTAAAAGCCATTGATGGTTTAAGCAGGGATATGACATGATTTGACATGTTTTAAAGATATCACTGTCTGTTTTGACAAGCATAAGTGAAAATGGTTTCTTAAACTTGTGTTTTCAACTTTATGAAGTGTTGTAATTTAACAGGTTTTAAATATTAGTAGCTTTGCAGCATATTTGAAAATACATAGGCATTGATCATACTTTTCTTGAATTGTGTAAGTGGAAATGAAAGTGGTGGTGGTGTATTTTCCTTGAAAAGTCTTTTCATTAATTTTGAAAAATTTTCCCATTTTCAAATCCAGAGATCTACCATCTAGTTGAAGTTCACATTAAAAATTACATGTTCCTTAATGCTTGAGATAAAAAACTCAATTTAGTAAAGTTAATGTCTTTTTCCTAACATAGTATAAGCTTAATGATTTAGTTTTGTTTTCTTAGTAAATTTGCCTCTATTTCAATTTGTCTATCCATGGTGATATCCTGCCTTTACCACTTGGTAGCTGTGGGGGGCTTTGGGCAAATTGTTTTAACTTCCCTAAGTCTTTTTCTTTTTTGAAATTGGCGTAATAGTAATGCCTATCTCCTCTGGTTGAGAAAAGAATTAAATTAATAACTTGGCAAAAATCAGATGCTGTGATTATTGTTGACTGTTAGGAACTCATTTACACATTCATTGTTTTTAAATGAACAAGGTACGTTTTTAGTGTCAAATTTAAAAGTAGTTGAACTCTCCAGGCAGTTAAGAAATATATTATTTCTAATTACGTTCAGAACTAATGTCACCTCACTCACTTAATAACTCAGAAATACACATAGTTGAAGTTAGGTGAGTCCAGTCTTCCATTGTTGTTCAGTTCTTTTCAAGATTAGAGATTATTGTTTTTGAAACTAATAAAACTACGTGCTGTGTTTTTTTATGTAGCTTGGTGTTTCACTTAGCAGTTTGGGAGCTATACCAGCAGCAGCACTGGATCCCAACATTGCAACACTGGGAGAGATACCACAGCCACCACTTATGGGAAATGTGGATCCTTCCAAAATTGATGAAATTAGGAGAACAGTCTATGTTGGAAATTTGAATTCCCAGGTAATTAATTAAAGATGAAACTGAGTGATAGTAGCTCTTACTCTTTTTTTCTTCTTAAGGATCATATTGGCTACTTAAGTAACATTTACTTGATTTTTTTTTCTTTCTTTAAGACCATAACGTCAGTGTCACTTTGTTTCCTCAGACAACAACAGCTGATCAACTACTTGAGTTTTTTAAACAAGTTGGAGAAGTGAAGTTTGTACGGATGGCAGGTGATGAGACTCAGCCAACTCGGTTTGCTTTTGTGGAATTTGCAGACCAAAATTCTGTACCAAGGGCCCTTGCTTTTAATGGAGTTATGTTTGGAGACAGGCCACTGAAGTAAGAAACCCTAAACAAAGAAATTTTAATGCTTTTGAAAAAATTTAAAGAATTTTTGATGTAATTACCACCCCCTCCACTTTTAATAGTAATTGGCAGTTTGTGGAAAGGAACACTTTAAATATAACTGAAATACATGAGATGTTTATTATTTTGGCCTATAAATTTATAAATTCCTAAAATTGTAATTGAAGACATCTCATTTTCTCATTTTTAATTTTATAAGGTCTAATTTAATGTTGGCATATTATTTATATATACTACATAATGATTGTAGATCTTTTTCCACAAACTTTAACAAGTCAGGTTGATTTTACATTATGATTCTAGGCTAATAGATCATTTAACGTGTGTTGAATTGAATACTTGTAGTTATAGGAGCTTTAGTAAATTCAAAATCCTAGGAAGAACAAAGTATTAAATACCTGGAAGTGCTTTATATTAAATATTTTGAATTTTAAAGTTTGCTCACATCCTTGTTTACAAAATGAAAAATTGATGTGGCCTTCCAGATACTCAAGATCAGAAAACAAAGTTTTGTTTGATTGTCATGGGTAATTGCCTTCGTTATATAGTTTTATCAGGATTCTGCTATTACAGGATAAATAAATGTTCTTAGTGGATGCTTCTCTTCAGTGTGGAAGGGATAAATGACGAATCAGATCCATTTATGTGTATCCGTGAAGCCACTCTTACCTAGTATGGGAAGAGTTTATCAGATGTATTCCATATTCAAACTGTATCTGATTCAGCTGTGGTTCAGGGTTGATTAAAATGGTGCACATAATATACAGCTTCTTCATCTTCCCAGGGGATAGAGGTTAACAAAACTCTTATAACCCAAGAACAGATGTTATTCATTTTAATATTGGTGTCAAAATATTAATTTATTATAAGTCTAAGCTGTGTGGGAGAATACTTACTTGCTGTAGTCTATTCTAGTTGTTAATCTAGACTGGGCTAGGGTTCAGTTTTCCTGTTTTTTTTTGCTTTTGACTTTGTTAGCAAGAGATAATGGGAGGTGGGGATGAAAGATTTATCATAGTTTTTGGGTTGTTTTGGTTCAGTATATAGGTACATTATTCTTAATGTGCTTTGGAGATTTCTTAGGTTTATAAATATGTGTATCATATAAACATTTGCTTTATGTTTTGTAAGATATGGTGTGTATTTGTGATATGCTAATATTTTTAATTTAGAATAAATCACTCCAACAATGCAATAGTAAAGCCCCCTGAGATGACACCTCAGGCTGCAGCTAAGGAGTTAGAAGAAGTTATGAAGCGTGTACGGGAGGCTCAGTCATTTATCTCAGCAGCTATTGAACCAGGTAAGGCCATAGCATTGTTACATAGGTCATGGTTTAAAGGTCATAGAATCTTAGAACTAGAAGGAATTTTAGAAATTATCTTGTTCAGTCCCTTCATTTAACAAATAAGAAGACTGAAACTCAAGAAAGAGTAAGTGACTTAATCATGTCAAAGCACTACTTAGACAAACATTGTCTTTTCCTGTGATACCCGATTGAGACACATTAGCTTGAGTTAATCAGCTCTTCATGTTTTAATAGTAAAATCAGTATTCAAAACTAATTTACTTAAAGCAAAATATGAATGTTATTATGAGACTGAAAGAGTAAATGTATTTAACATGTTATTAATCAGATTAATTTTCCTTCAAAGCTTTACTTTTTAAAACTAGTCAAGAGAGCCCATGATTTATAGAAAAAAGGCAGATACTCTGTTTTTGCAAGGTAAAGGAACACCTATTCAAACTTTTATGTTGCTAACTAAAATAATTTAAAAATCCAATCTAAAAATTGCCTTACTTTTTGATCCAATTTCCTATATTTAACTCAGAATTTAAGCTTCAACTTTAGTAAAATAAATGGAGAAAAGATTTAAAATCACTGTCATAGGAATTACAGACATGTTATAATCGTACATTATGGCAGCAACAAAATATTACGAACAGCTGTTTATAATCATCTGGTTTATATGTACTGCTGCAGGGTGGCTGCACTCAACGAGTTTATGCAATGACTTTCTTGGATGTTTCTGAAGGATAATTGCACAGGAGGAGGATGTACAGAGAGTAGGCCCCTTGCACTATATGTGGTACATTCCACTTGTGCCTGATTATTAACTGGGATCTTTAATTGTTCTGAGCTTACACTGCAAAGTGGTTTTTTCCTCCCAGAGTCTGGAAAGAGCAATGAAAGAAAAGGCGGTCGATCTCGTTCCCACACTCGTTCAAAATCCAGGTCTAGCTCAAAATCCCATTCTAGAAGGAAAAGATCACAGTCAAAACACAGGTGAGAATTTCTACTATCATGTAAATTTTTTCAGTTCAGTATTTAAAAGAGTTGAGGTTTTCATAGTTTCTGTTAAGACAACAGTATTTAGAAATTTCAGCAGAGTTCACCTAGAAGTATAGTTACCATTGAATGTTGTCCTAATTATAATACTGCAGTTAGGAATGAAATTTTGTCTAGATTGCTATTTAATTTTTAATATTTCAACTAATTTTCAGTTTTAGAAGTTGTTTTTTTGCCTACAGATAGAATCAGATTCTTGATTTTTCCAAGAGTAAATTAGTTTGTTTTTTGAGCTATTACCTGTCTTCAGTACCATGTGTCAAGTCTTTAAGTTCTAGGGATGAAAGCCTCTTCTGCTTACTTTAGGACCTCAAATTCAGGAGTAACTTGCAACTTCAACTTCAACTGTTTGTTGTATTATGCTTATGCTCTGTTTCTGTTGTGTTTATCTTATTTTTGAGTATAGCTCTGTCATTTTAATTTTCTATTTTTATCTGTCATTGCTTTGTGTTTGGTGTAAAGGGGGCCTCCAAATGTAAACTGGGAACACCATCTTAATCGGACGCGTTCTAAAGTGATTTAAAAAATGCTCTTGTTTTCTTTAAGGTGTGGGAGAGGCTTTCGTTGAAATGTGAAAATGTATATAGTGAATCCTAATTGAATGTTACATGCTCATACTTAGGCTTAGAGGGAGGGAGAAAAGGAAAGTGTGTGTTTGCATGCATGTATGCATGTTGGGTGGGGGCGGGTACTAGAGAAAGAGGAAGGTTTGAGGGGAGGAAGGAAAGGAACTGTGTGCTGTACATTAAGCTTCATCAGCAAGCTCAGTTTAGTCCATTCCTCTGAGATCAAGGAATGAGATAGGAATAAATGATATTCTTTCTTTGACTCTAGTAAATTTTACTTTTAGCTATTTACTAGTGTGTACTTCTGTGTTATTCTTAGTTTGAAATCTCCTTTGGGATATGGTTTTACTATCTCCATACAAGGTCTTTACACAGTGAGGCATGTTTAGATCCAATTGCAGGCAATTGTTTCAGGTACAAGGAATAAGACAGTGTAACAGAAGCAATAATTGAAGAAGGAAAGTGGTTACAGAAGCAGCAGTGGTACTTGACTGTAGTTGACAAAAGATAGAAAGGGTAAAAGAGATGAAGGAAATATAAAATTGGGCTGGAAGGTAATTACTTTTTTTCTAAGGGAAAAAAAATCAATGACCCGAATCTCATTTTACATTCAGTACAGAACCATGCTCCAAATATAATATACGTTTGTGCTTTTCTGGGGCTGCAAAAACAAAAAACTTGAAAATTAACATCATTTCCTTGATAATCTATGTGAAACCTTATTTGCTTTTGAAATTATAGTGAATAACTTAACTACTTAAAGTTTTTGTTTTTTATCACTTTTTGTATATTTGGATTTTTACCCCCCTTTCCAAGGGTTAGAGGATAAGGGGTGATTCAGTTTAAATTGAAATTTGTTAATGGTTATTTTTATATATAGGAGTCTTTTCTTGTAAACCTATGTAGCATTAGAAATTACTTGCTTTTGGTTTGTTTGTCAAAGTGGAAAAGATGTGTGTGTGTTTGTGTTGGTCAGCATATTCCATTTTTATGCATAGAGTATAGAAGTGCACATGGCCTCTTGACAGGGTTCATAAACAAATATGAAAGAGGATAAGTTCTGTTTAAAGGGAGAAAAATTCCTTACCTAAAACATTTGACTTAAGGATCTTGATTTGGAGCCATCTGTGAAGGGATCCCGTGGGAGGTAGCAGGTCTATTTTGGCTTCCCCTTTGCTGCTAGTGGGACTTAATAACCCTGAGTTCTGACTCTGACCCACTAGGCCTAGCAAGAGAGTGAGTCACAGGAACTCTTGCTCTTGAAGACCCAGCCTCTTCTACCTTCTCAGCATCCTCAGATGCTTTTGGAGCTCTCAACTCCCACCCCCTTTTTTACTCTTTCCCTCTTCTTTCCACTTCTTATGGTAAGAGGGAAGGAGTTTCTTGGCACTGTGATCTTGGCTAGGCCTGGGGATATGAGTTTCTACCTTGTCTGGGTAAATTTTGATAATGTGTTTTTTCCATACAGACTGTTAGAAGTGGGTAGGACTGTAATTTTAAAAAAATTAAGTTAAGTAACCTTTACAGACCAGCATGGGAACTATAAGACCTTTTATAATGTAATGGGAAACAACTGCTTTATAAAAGAACTTTGATGCAACATTGGTAAGTTGCCCTTTATTTACAGTATAATTTAAAAATGTAATTTTGCAAATTACACAAAAATGGAGAACAGTAACTCAAGTCAGCTTTATCTTTGGTTGGATTAGATTTGCTGTTGTCTTGGAGCTTTTGGCATTTTTAATCAGAAAATTTGTAGGCTACTAGAGGGTGAGATAGAGACATCAAATACTTAGTGTCATTATAAAAATATAATATTACTGTTGGGCACTGACTTTCAAATTTTGAGGGACCCACAGGGTAAAATGGAAGGCCAAGAATCAGGAATGTGCTTGTTTTATTATTTATTTTTGCTTATTAGGGTTATGCTTACTTTTTGAAAAAGGAATTTCTTTGCTTAATTAAGGTTGAAAACCCCTACTTTGTGGAAAACAAAATGATTATATTTGGGGAGTAGGTGTAGCTCAGTGGTTGAGCACCTGCTTCCCATGTACAAGGTCCTGGGTTCACACTCCAGTACCTCCTCCTCCTCAAAAAAAAAAAAAAAAAAAGATTATATTTTTATAAGGTTATCTAGGACAGAATCTTATAGTAAGACTTTTAATTAAGTACATAGAAACAAAGGCACTTTAAAAGATTACCTTTAGGTGGATAAGGCACTAAGTGTTCTAAGTGTTGCAGTTTTGACTTAATATATGTACTACCTGACCCCTGTTTCTCTTAGGTTATTAGGGATATAAAGATTTCAAGAAAATATTGTTTCCTTGTATTAAAAATGTGGCTTGGACACAAATGTATTATAATTAAAGACAAGTAGTTGACTTGAAAATTAGCTGTTGGAAAACAAATTTTGTCTAACTCTGAAAAATGTGTTTAAAAAACAGGATTTCATTATTGAGAATTGTCTGGAAATTTTTCTGGTGTCATTGCATACCACAAGCATGGTCATTTATCTGTTTCTTTTATATTTATTTATTTATTGATTGATTGATTGATCGATTTATTTATTTATTTATTTATTTATTTATTTATTTATTTAAGATTTTATTTATTTATTCATTTATCCCCGCCTTGCTGCTTGTGCTCGCTGGGTCAGCTAACCACGCCGTGCGGGCGGGCTTGCCTTCACCAGGAGGCCCCGGGAACCGAACCCGGGGCCTCCCATATGGTAAACGGGAGCCCTACTGATTGAGCCACAGCCGCTTCCCTTTTTATAGATATTTAAGTTTTAATTTAATTCTTGAGAACATGACTATCAAGATGAGTTTTAGTTATATAAAGCATATTTGTGGAAGTTCATTTGACCTCCTTGGAAAAATGAAGATATAATTTAAAGTTTACATTTATGTTAATTGTTAATAGTAATGATACTATTGAGCATTAAAGAGTTTTGGGCATTTACTATGTGCCAGAGACCGTGTTAGACAGTTTTGCACACCTCATTTGATTTAATCCTCATGACAGCTGTGGAAGATGTAAATATGCTTCTAACTCCACTTTATAGATGAAGAAACTAGTTTTAGAGAGGTTAAACTTGACTAGCCAAAGTTCTCTCAGCTAGTGTGTGGCAGAGCTGAGCTTCAGAGAATCAGATTGTCTGACTCCAAAGTCGGTGAGTCTAATAACTTTGTTATTGAAGTTGTGTGTAGTCTTTTTGTAACATGGTAATAAATAGTTACTAGGATACCTCATTATGAAAAGAACTACAGTATAAAAAACAATTATTTCTGTGAGGAAATAAGAGGACTAGCAAGTTCAGAATTGGAATAACATTTTTACTGCAAGAATTCCAGTAATAAAGTTTCTTTTAGTACCTTTGTTTATAGTTGTAGTTATAAAATCAGGGCATTGCAAATCCAACATTTAATTATATCTAGCTTTAACTCACAAGTAAAGAATTTTATTTTCCTCTTGTACTAGCCCTGTCATTACTACTGTGCTTCCTTATGCATTCTTCTTAATATGTATGTTATGACAAAAGAACATATAGCCATTTATAGAAACTTTAGAACCATATCACCACTATTCCCTGTCAATGAGTTATAACCAGAAACAATCATATTATTACATGCAAGTCAGATTCTTTTCATTTGAATTAGAAACAGTTTATGGTATGAAAACTTGGACTGTGGGAGAAATTTTCTGTACTAATTTGAAGCATGTAATAATTAGCAGAAGAAAGCCACATCTGAATATATCAACTTAAGTCTTTGTTTCTGTCTTTGTTTTCTTGACAATGAAATATCTGGTAGTGTTTTCAGTAAATTAATATAATCTAACAGAAGCATCATATAAGAGAATTTTTAAAATATTGTAGATAAATACTGTTGGGAAAGGTCTTTAAATGTATTAAATTTTCATGTCTCTATTTTCTTAAATTTTAAAAAATTGAAATCCTAAGAATAAGATTTGATATTCTAACAATTTTTTTTCTTTAGGAGTAGATCCCATAATAGATCACGTTCAAGACAGAAAGATAGACGTAGATCTAAGAGCCCACATAAAAAACGTTCTAAATCTAGGGAGAGACGAAAATCAAGGAGTCGTTCACATTCTCGGTGAGTTTTAGGGGGATTAAGGATAAGTTTTTCACTGGCTTCATTTTTTAAAAAATCTGTTGTGTTTAGGTTTTTAATGAGAGAAATAACAACTTTTTTTTTCTGAATCATTTGGTAATCTAGAATTAATACTGATTACCATTGATTTGGTTCTTATCCCCTCAGTATTCTCAAGAATTTTCCAAACTAGTTGTTTCACTTAGCAACTTCATGTACACGAGTTATATAGAAATTTATTTATGATATCTTTAACCATAATATGCTGTTTTGTGTTGGTAATTGTTGAAGAAAGAGAGGGAAGGCCTTTTATTGGGGTAGAATTATTTTAGTTGCATATTTATTTGCTTTTGTTTGTTTTTAAAGGGACAAGAGAAAAGACATTCGAGAAAAGATGAAGGAAAAGGAAAAAGTGAAAGAAAAAGATAAAGAAAAGGAAAGGGAAAAAGAGAGAGAGAGGGAAAAGGAACGTGAAAAAGAAAAGGAACGGGGTAAAAACAAAGATAAAGACCGTGATAAAGACCGGGAAAAAGACAAGGAAAAAGACAGAGAGAGAGAGCGGGAAAAAGAACACGAAAAGGAGCGAGACAAAGAGAAGGAAAAGGACCAGGACAAAGAAAAGGAACGAGAAAAGGACAGATCCAGAGAGATAGATGAAAAAAGGAAGAGGGATAAAAAAGCCAGAACACCACCCAGAGGATATAATGCATCGAGAAGATCTCGTAGTTCCAGCAGGTTTGATAATGCTTAAAATTTTTACCAGTGTCTTTACTTATGACAAAATTAAAGTATAAATTTTAACTGAGGAGAAAAAGATTGTTCTGTACAAATAGAATCAGTGCAATAATGTTAGAAAGTTTTCTATTAATAATTGAGTAAACATTTTTCTAGTAGATAATTACCACATATTTGAAACTGTGAGGAAGAAGAGATGAAAATGGGCCAAATAGTTGAAAAATTTTAGCAGTTCTCTGTAATTTACTATTTTAACCCTGTTTTTATTGTTTTGTTTATTGATTTGGAGAGTGGGATGGCAGGGACAGGTATTTTTATAATATATTTGAGCTTACCTTTTAGACTTCAATATTTCTTGGAATAATGTGTAAATTTTAATATGCAAAATTACTTCTAAAGTTGAAGTGTTAGTCTTTTTTTGTCATCTAAGTTAATTTTTACATCTCTATTTTACTGAGTGCATGAAATTTAAATTTTGGTTCCTGTTATTTGGCAATTTTAAGGGATTTCCTTTTTCAGTAGGGCTGTTCTCTCAGTTACTATAATAGGTACACTGCCATCAGGTGGTAGATTTGTTGTTAATAGTTACAGCTGTCTAAACCCACATCGATTCCCCCAGATAATACAATGACTAAAAATAAATGAGAATTCCTAATGTGTGTTAAGCTATATCTTAAAAATATTTTTAAAAAATATATTTTAACCAGTGTTAAATATTTTAGAATGCTTTTTCATATAAAATAATTTCTGAGATAAAGGACTACAATTATTCTATTTTTTAAAACTGTGTTCTAAGAGCTTATTCTTAATCCTTGAAGAATTTGCCAACCAATGTGTTGATTTCTAAAAATGAAGCACGTCGCTGCCAGATTTGAGCACCTCGAACAACACAACTCAACAATATACCTCACTTGCTGTGGGAAACCTTCGAGTCTTGTGACTTCACCTTTACTGTACAGTGATTTTATTGATTGTGGGTCACACATTCTTTTCTGTTATGTGATTGTTTTAGGTATTGCCCTTCACAACACCAAATAAGGTTTTTTTTAAAAAACTATAGTCCATGGTTTAACTTAGGGTTCGTTATTTCTGCTGTGCAGTTCCATGCATTTTTTTAAAAAAATTTTCATTCTAGTACCATACATACAACCTAACATTTTCCCTTTTAACTACATTCAGTGCTGTTAATTACATCCACGGTATTGTGCTATCATTATCACCATCAGTTACCAAAACTTTTCCATCACCCCAAATAGAAACTTTGTTCAATTAAAACATTAATTCCCCATTCCCTACCCCTACTCTGGCCCCTGGTAACCTATATATACTAGATTTTGACTGTGAGTTTGCTTATTCTCATTATTTCATATCCTTGACATCGTACAATATGTGTACTTTGTGTCTGGCTTATTTCACTCAACATGATGCCTTCAAGATTCATTTGTGTTGTTGCATGTATCAGGACTTAATTCCTTTCCATCTTTTGACAATTGTGAATAATGCTGCTATGAGCACTGGTGTGCAAATATCTGTTTCAATCCCTACTTTTCAAATCTTTTGGGTATATACCTAAAAATGGGATTGCCGGGTCATAATGGTAATTCTATACCTAACTTCCTGAGGAACTGCCAAACTGTCTTCCACAGTGGCTGCACCAGTTTATATTCCCACCAACAATGAATGAGTGTTCCTGTATCTACACATCCTCTCCAACACTTGTGATTTTCTGCTTTTTTTTTTTTTAATAGTAGCCATTCTAATGGGTGTGAAATGGTATTATTGTGGTTTTGATCTACATTATCTTTATAGCGAATCTAATCATATTGAGCATCTTTTTATGTGCTCTTTGGCTATTTGCATATCCTCTTTGCAGAAATGACTATTCAAGTTTTTTTGCCCATTTTCTAAATGGGTTGTCTGTCTTTTTATTGTTGAGTTGTAGGATTTCTCTAATTTTTTCTGGATATTAAGCTCTTATCAAATATGTGGTTTCCAGATAATTTCTCCCATTGAGTAGGTTGTCTTTGTACTTTAATGTCCTTTGTGCACTCAATTTTAAATTAATAAAACATTAGTGAAATAGCAGATTGGAGGAAAAAATATTTTCTCTGTAAAATATTAATGTAATGTAATGCCTTTAAAAGAGACATATGATTCTAGAAAGTCATATTGTACAAACCAACTTATCTTTCAATTCTTGAGGAGAGTCTGTTACCTTGTGGAATAATCTACAATGGGTCTGCAAAGAGCTATGTGCATGGAAAAAGAACTTATTTTACTTGAGAGAGTCTAAAACAGCCATTATTATTTTCTAATCAAGAAACTCTTATCCAAATAAACCAAGTGAAAAGAAGTTCTCTACCCTTTGTAGTATGAAATTATAGAAAATGTTTCCATCATTCTATAAAATTTATGTTTCATAATTTGACCTGCACCAAAATTAGATAATAGAATGTATTCATAAAAAACATAAGTTTAAACTGGCCTCTAAAGAGTGCTCTTCACTTAAGAGTATCAAGAACCTTTGCTTTTGTATATATTTTTTAAATGGCATTATCTTATCTTTGGCTTTCAGGGAAAGGCGTAGGAGGAGGAGCAGGAGTTCTTCCAGATCGCCAAGAGCATCAAAAACCATAAAAAGGAAATCTTCTAGGTCTCCATCCCCTAGGAGGTAGGTTGAAAGTATGTATAATACTAAAAAAGCTGCGGAGCGGGTATAGCTCAGTTGTTGAGCACTTGCTTTGCATGTACGAGGTCCTGGGTTCAATCCCTGGTACCTCCTAAGAAAAAAACCTAAAATAAAAACTGAAGAGGAGGCAGGAAATACGAAAATTAAAAAAGTTTTTTCTTTTCAATCTGTTTTTTAAACTTTATATACTTTGAATAATAATTTGCATGGTTCAGAAGTCAAAACAATATAAAAAGTTTTATGTGGTGAAGCCTTACTTCTACCCATATGCCCATCTAATTTTGTTCCTAAAAATGCCTTTTATTAATTTTTTTGTGTATCCATGCAATGTTGATACAAGATGAGAATTTGTAACTTTTATTTTTATATTGTCAATTAACTGTACCAGAAGGTCTTTCCGTATTGACCAGGAGCCCTTCTTCATTCCTTTTTATAACTGTGTGGACTTTCCTTGTATGCTAGTACCTTGGTTTATTTAAGCAGCCAGCAGTAAAATGGGTTTTCTAAAGTTCCCTGTTATAATCAATGCTAGAACAGATAAGTTTGCACTTATCTGTGCGATAAATTCCCACAAGTATTGTTGAGTCAGAGGATAAGTTTGTAAATTTAATAGATATTTCCAAATTGCCCGCCATAGGGTTGGTACCACTTTGCTCTCTAGCTGGTTATGTATAGAGTACCTGTTATCCCTGCAGCCACAACAAATCATGTTATCAAAGTCATGGATTTTTGTACATCTGATAGGTGAGGTATATAATAGTGTGATTTTGGTGGTACATTTCTTATGAGTGAAGGTGAGCATCTTTTCATTCATTTGAAGGTCATTTGTATGTCTTTTTCTATGAACTTTATATGCTTTGTCCATTTTTTCTGTTGGCTACTTTTTTAATTTTTAAAACTTTTTTTATTTTTAAAGAGGCTTCAGATTACACAAATGATACATCAAAAATATAGGGGGATTCCAATATATCCCAACCCCCTACCCCTCCCACACTTTTCCCCATTAACATCTTTCATTACTGTGGTACATTTGTTACAATTGATAAACACATTGAGGCATTACTACTAACCTTGGTCAATAGCTTACATTATAGTTTACACTTTGCACCGCATATTTTTATAGGTTTTGACAAAATGTGTAATGGCCTGTATCTGTCTTTGCAGTATCATTCAGAACAATTCCATTGTCCCAAAAATGCCCCATATTACACCTGTTCTTCCCTCTCAATCCACCTCTGGTGACCACTACCTTTATATCAGTGTTACAAGATCTTCCATTGCTAGAATAATAATAAGTCTACTTTAGTTCATAGTTGCATTCCCCTCTTATGTTTGTTGATTCCTCACTCTTGAGGATTTTAGGATGGTGATGCCCACTCTGATTCTGGTTGAGAGGGGGCTTAGATCTCATGGGGCAGATGGATAGAACTGTCTTGTTTGCAGCTGTAGATATTCTCTGTTTCTTGGGATGGGTGTAGTCCATCATCATCATTTTGTTAGTTGTCCTGGGCGAGTCTGATGAACTGGAGAGTAGGTGTTACAACATTGCTGAGATTCAGGGCACAACCAGTATATGATCAGTGTTGGTTCCTTTTTAAAAATTTATTTCTCACCCCCTTCGTTGTTTGCACTCGCTTTCTGCTCTCTGTGTCTGTTCATTGTGTGCTCTCTGTGTCTGCTTGTCTTCTTTTAGGAGGCACCGGGAACCGAACTTGGGACCTTCCATGTGGGATGGAGGTGTCCAATCTCTTGAGCCACATCTGCTCCCTGTTTGTTGAGTCATATGTTGTGTCATCTCATTGCATCAGCTTGCAATGCTGGCCTGTCACGCCAACTTACTGTCTTGCTTACTGTCTTGCTCAGCTTCTTTAGGAGGCACTGGGAACTGAACCCGGGACCTTCCATGTGGGAGGTGGGCACCCAACTGCTTGAGCCACATCCCCTCCCCAGTGTTGGTTACTTTAAAAAAAAAAAATTTCTGGGAGGTCTTTATATTTGGGAGATTATTCTTTAATGAAAGGCTTACAAATATCGCTTCCATTTATTTTGGGGAATTGCTTGTGATACTTGATTTTAAAAAGGATTTTGATTTCTATATAATTTTATTTCCCATTTTTTTCTTTTATAACTTCTAGATTAGGTGTCATAAAGTTAGAAAGGTCTTTCTTATTCCAGGGTTATAAAATTCTGTATTCTTATTCTTTTAGGATTTTATTTTTTTCATTTAAATCTTTGGTCCATTAGGAGTTTAACCTTATGCACAGTATGGCATATGGACCCACTTTTATTATTTTTTTTCCTAAATGCTTCCTGTTGTTCCAGTACCATTTATAAAGAACTCCATTTTTCTTACACTGTTTTGATAGGGTGCCTTTTTCTACATGTGTTTGGGCCTTCAATCCTGTTGTATTGGTTTGACTGAGCATGTACCAGTGCCACATGGTTTTAATTATTGAGATTATATAGTATATTCTAATATCTGATAAGTTTTGTGTCTTTCAAATTTTCCCTCCCCCCCCTTTCTATTTTTGGTGCTCTCCTGGCCATTCTTGTGTGTTTATTTTTCCGTTTGAATGTAGGAGTCATTTGTCTAAATTCCAGAAAAGAAGCCTGTTGGTGATTTGTATTATGTTTGCATTAATTTATAAATTTAGGGGAAAATTGATAAATAGAGCTGTTAATAAACCTATGGTGGTTAGTCATCCTATCCAGAAATATATCTGTTTATTTAGGCCATCTTTGGTGTTGTTCAGAAATGTTTCATTGTTTGTTTCATACAAGTTTTGTATATTTCCTACTAAGTTTATACCTTACCTAGGCATATTTTTGTTATTGCTTTTGTAAGTGAGGTCTTTTTTTTAATTATGTCAACTAATTGGAGATAGGGTTACTGATTTCTGTATGTTCATTTTTCATCCCACTACCTTACTTATTGGTCATAGTTTTTCAGTTGATTTTCTGTGCCTTTCTAGGTATAGAAGTAAAATTTTATAAAAGCTTTGTTGGAATGTAAGTCAGCAGGTGTCTTTTATTTGCTTGTGGATTTTTGTTTTCTAGTGAAAATAATGGAAGGCAAGGAATAATGTAGAGGGTAGGTCATATTTATATATTTTTTAAAATACTGTGCTAAGAAAGTCAAAACTTTGCTCAATTGTGAACTCAAATTAGACAAGATATGTTTAAAAAATGTTACTCCTTTCTACATCCCTTCTACTTTGTTCCCATCCACACTCTATAAGTAATAAATCATTTGTTTTATCCTTTCTGTGGTTACTTTGATATAAATAAGCAAATACTTGTATTTTTTTTAGAGAAGTTTTTTTTTTAACTTTTTGTGAAACTTTAATCAAATTTTTAAGTAAAAGAAAACCCACTTTATATAAGCTGCTGTCAAACATAAAAATGGCTGCTCTATTTTTTAACAAATCAATTTTATTGATACATATTAATAAAGCATACAATTCATTCAAAGTGTACAATCAGTGGTATAACGTATTTTTAATGGCATAACCAGATAAGACTATTGGAAGAAAAGAACATTCTAGCAAATTTTAACTATGAATATCATTGCAGAAAACAGAAAATCAACAAAGTCAAAAGCTGGTTACTGGGTGGAGCAGATGTGACTCAAGAAATTGAGCGCCTGCTTCCTACATGGGAGGTCCCAGGTTCGGTCCCCAATGCCTCCTAAAAACAAGCAAACAAATGAAGAAAACCAACTCAGGGGAGCTGATGTGGCTGGCTTCACATGTATGTGGTCCTGGCTTAATGCCCGGCCCAGTACCTCAAAAAAAAAAAAAAAAAAAAAAATTTGTTACTGGAAAAGATAAAAAAATGGGACAACCCTTTTAGCTAGTTTGATAAAGGAAAAAAAAGAGAGAAAACTCAAAATTACTAATATGAAGAATAAGAACGGATACTACTACCAACCTTAGAGAAATAAATAGGATTATAAGGTGTGGCAGTTTGATGTAATTATGAATTCCAAAAATATAATTGAATCATGCTTGTAAACTGATCTGTTAATCTGGGCATGATTAGGTTAGGATTAGGGTGTTGAGCCCCACCCCTTGGTGGGTGGGGAATTGAATATAAAAGGCAAGGCAAAGGACAGTTGAAGCAGTCTTTTGAGAAGCAGTTTTGATGTTGGAAAAAGGCCCCAGGAGAGGAGAAGCAAGCCATTCGCCTGATCGTCTACAGCTGATCTTGTGGAGGAACCAGAAGCACTAAGCCTGGAGAGAAATGCAGCCCCAGGAAGAGAGGAACCCCAGAAGCCTGAACCCTGGCAAATGCCGGCAGCTGTCTTGCTCTAACACGTGGCAATGGACTGTGGCGAGAGAAGAAACTTAATGCTTTATGGCCTGGTATCTGTGGACTCCTACCCCAAATAAATACCCTTTATAGAGACCAACCCATTTTTGGTATTTCACATTAGCACCCCTTTGGCTGACTAATACATAAGGGAATAAGAAAAAGAGTACACCAACACTAGATACAACCTTTCATGGTTAAAAAAACAGTAAAAAAACTGGAAATAAAAGGAAACTTCCTCACCTAATAAAGGACATTTACAAATAGAAAACTTTGCTCCTAGATAGCTCCATTCTGCTTGCCTTTTTTTCCCATTGTTACTCAAATTTCATCTTTATACATTACATGTCCATCAATACAGATTTATAATTATTGCTCTATATAATTGTTTTTAAAATTAGGAGAAAAAAAGAATTATAAACTAAACAGATTTTTACTGTTTTTTTTTTTTTTTTACATTAATCTATGTAGTTACCTTTACCAGTGCTTTTTAATTCTTCATGTGGATTTGAGTTACTATCTAGGGTCCATTCATTTATGTCTGTGAGATTCCCAGTATTTCTATTATAGAATAGATTGTCTCAATTTTTGTTTATCTGGCAATGTGCTTATTTTCCCTTCATTATTGAAAGATAAGTTTTGTTGAATTTAGAACCCTTGGGGAACAGTCCTGTTCTTTGACTTTGAAAATGTCATCCCGCTGCCTCCATGGTTTCTGATGAGAAATCAACTGTTAATCTGATTAAGGATCCCTTGTATGTGATGAGTCATTTATCTTCCTGCTGTCAAGATTCTCTTTGTCTTTGTCTCTAAAGTTTGATTATGATTTGTCTTGTGTGAATCTTTGAGTTTATCCTTCTTGGATTTTGTTGAAAGAATCCTGTGTGTGGACCATACCTTCTTTTTTGTTTGTTATATATCATAATTTTTTGTGAAAACCATACACTTTAAATAATGTGACAAGTTGATATCACATTATTCCCAGGGTTTGTTGTTGCTATTTACTGCTGCTGTTGTTTTATTTAGTAAACTAATTCTTAAAGTTTGAATTTTTTGTTGTGTGTGACCACTGAAGTCTTGGCTTGTTAATTTAGTGGTTAACCAGTAATTCGATAAAGATTTCCTTAAATGCGTGGGACTAGTAATTTTGTCAACTTCTGCATTGTGCTCAGTGTGCTTGTTGCGTATACCTTCACTACTCAGCTAAGGGTTTTTTTGTTTTTTTTTAATTCTGCCTTTGCCTTCATTTCCTGCTTGCACAAAATCATAATCAGCTATATGTATATGGTCTTTTATATTCCCAGGATTATATTGGAGCTTTTCAAAGCCCTTTATCAGCATCTCATTCTCAGATTTTCCTTTTTAGTCAGCTCCTTTTTTTGTCCCAAGTGTCTCAGGCTGCTGCAATGTTAAACAGTTGTTTATTGTTTTTAACAAACATTCCTAAGGAAAAGCTGGGTGAGCATTGATTCAGGTCAAATACAGACAAGCCCTGAGCATGGGATTTTCTAGGGAACTGCTGGATAGGTCTAATCCTGACAATTCTGTGAGTATTGCTTTGGGGAGCTTCAAACTCTTTCTTTCCCCTTCAGTAGTAGTTAAGGCTGTTGGTTTCCAGGGTGATTGTGGAGCTTTTGGTTTTCAAGGCCACTGTGGACCTTGGAAGAGGGAGACTGGAACAAGATAAGTTAAAACGTCACAAAGCTTGTTCTGACCAAGATACAACTGATTTTCTTGGGTAAAGGCTTCCTGCATTGTTGTAAGCCTTTATTTATATCCAGAGTTTTGTAAAAGTTGCTTTTGACAATTTTGACCAATGTTTTTGTTACTTTTATGGATTAGAGGATTTCTGGAGGTATTCCACCATTCCTCCTGATGTCACCCCCAATATCTTTCTTTTTTTTTTTTTTTTTTAAAGGTTATTTTTTAAATATATATATATATATTTTAAAAGGTGCTTAGATTACCTCCCCAATATCTTTTTGCACTTGCTTAATTTTACTAAAGTATTCTGGAAATCACTGTGCATCAGTTCATAGAGATTTTCCTTTTTGTTTTTTTTTTACAGTATATTGTAGTTAATTCAGTTAATTCTTGTATATGTTCATTTAGTATTTTTCCAATATATAGCAATTGTAAATAATGTCATAATGAAAAACTTTTTGCACACAATTTTTTAAAAAGTGTTTGAGATTTATCTTCAGAATACATTCCTTAAGTGAGATTTTCTGGTCACAGGAAATGTTGATGTAGTTTAGCTAGCTGTTGCCAAATTCTTCTCCATAAAGGTTCTATGTAGAAATATTGCCTTCCCACTGACAATACAAGAGACTGCTATTTATTTACTCATAGCTTTGCTAACAGTGTTGTTTGGATTCTGAGTTTTTGCCTATTTGATAGGTGAGAAATGTTACATCAGTGTGATTTTAGTTGCATTTTTCTTACTATGAGTGGAACTGTGTACATCTTTTCATATTTTGAGAACATTTTTTTCTGTTCATATTTTTACCCATTTTTAAATTGTTTTTATTTATTTATTTATTTATTTATTTTTTTTAAGATTTTATTTATTTATTCATTTATCCCCCCTCGCTGCCCGTGCTCACCGGGTCAGCCAACCACGCCGCGCGGGCGGGCCTGCCCCCACCAGGAGGCCCCGGGAACCGAACCCAGGCCTCCCACATGGCAAACGGGAGCCCCACCGATTGAGCCACAGCCGCTTCCCTTAAATTGTTTTTAATACTTTGTTTTTTTCCTCTCAATTTTTTTATTAGAGAAGTTGTACGTTTATAGAAAAGTCATGCAGAAAGTACAACAGTTCGCATTTACCCCTCTCTCACATACAGTTTTCCCTATTATTATATTGATTTTTCAGAATTACTCAAACACATTAATATGTTGAAAATATTTTCACTTGGTTTGTCTTTTGACTTTGCTAATGGTGTTTTTTGTTTTGTTTTTTTGCCTTGCAAAAGTTTTACGTAGTCAAATTCCATATGCACCTGACTGTTTTTCTGAGATGTCTATCTTGGTCTTAGAGAAAAAAGATGAACCAAACATGGTTAACTATTTTTAATAGAAGCAATCTGTTGTGCTTCTGATAAGAAATGTGTGTGTTTTTTCCCCTTTAATTTTAAGGGTATGTTGTTGTTATTTTTTTTTAATGGTGCTTGTTATTCATTCCATCGCTTGCATGGAACATGTCTGTAATGGTGGATGAGGAAGGCTGGTGGGACAGTGGGTTATTTGAAGTTCCAAGTTTTGCTAGTCGGCATTCATCCCTGCCTGGGATCCATATCTGATTTTTTAAATCCTTTTTTGTTTCTTCCTGTTTATTCCTTTTTGCTTTGAAAAAGGAGAGAAGGAAAACACTGTATTTGGTTTTATTTTATCCCAAAAACAGTGGATAAATGAATCTTGGCTATTTTAAAACTAATAAAGTGACAATACCAATTTTGTTTTATGTAAATATATGATGGCCTTTGCAACAATGACTTATTTTTTAAAACAATTAATTGAGAAGGGTGGAGTAGATGGGTTTACAGGACCCATTTATGTTATTTACTCAAAGCAGCTTCCTGGTATGCTTCCATGTATAAGGTGTTAATTTAGATACTCTTGAGTTAGATAAGAATATTTTATCAAGAATATAGGTCTTTCAGTTTTTTAGAAGTTAACATCTACTATCAATATTCTTATAGCAGAAATAAGAAAGATAAAAAGAGAGAAAAAGAAAGGGACCACATCAGTGAAAGAAGAGAGAGAGAACGTTCAACCTCTACAAGAAAGAGTTCTCATGACAGAGATGGGAAGGAGAAGTTGGAGAAGAACAGTACTTCACTTAAAGTAAGCAACATTGAGTGTTTAAGCTTTGAATAATTAATAATTGAGATTCTTCATTGCATAAAAATATTTTTTGACTAAAAGCTTGAAGGCAACAGTCTCTAATACATTGCTGGCATATTTTTAATATTTGTTAAATGAGTAATATTTTAAACTTGATTGTTGAAGGGAATAGATAAGAGGCAATTAAAATTAATTACATTTATTTTAGAGAACCGTACAAAAAGAACATTTTTAGAATATCCTTAGCAAGTAACAAATGTATTTTAATTTTATGCTAAGACTTTTTCTCAATATGTTTGTTTCAGCAAATTTGACATTCTGTTGTCATTGGTTTTATAATACATACTTTAAATTGTTGAATTAGAATATTAGTGGAAAACCAAATTCCACCAAGAAATCTTTTTTTTTTTTTTCTTTTTTAGATAATTAAGTACTTATGAGTTATGTTAATTCTTTTATTAAACTGGTAAAATATTTTTATATTTGAAAATTATTCCAATTATGAGTTCTGGAGCTTTTGTCTTGTAGTTTTATTTAACTCTCATACTGAAATTTATCATCATCATCAGTAATAGTAGGAAACACTGAGCATTTACTCTGTGCCAGGCACTATTCTGTATGTTCTCATTTAATTCTCCTTTAATTTGAAGGCAGAATTTGGACTGTTCTTGAACAGTCTTTGCCAGGAGGAATAGTGACATCTTTTTCCACATTCTCTTATTTTTGCTTCTTTGGTGTCCAGATTACAAGTCTATTCTGGCATCTTTGGGGAACTATTTTACTCTTTCAGCAGATCCATCCAACTTTTTGAAGCTGGTCAGCCAACATTTATTGGCCACTTCCCTTAGACTTTTCTGTTCATCTGTTTTGTTCTAATTGAATTTCCATGAATTACCCATCTTTTATGAGAAGTACAAAGGACAAATTGGTATGTATTTGCATATTTTTTATCTATGAAAAGGTAATAGAAAGTACCCAGTTTTATTAATTCACAAAAGATAAAATAACATATTTTAGTCATAACCAAATGTAATAGCTGGCAGCTCTTAAGGAAGAAATATATGTATACTTTAATATTCATTATAGGAGAAAGAGCACAATAAAGAACCAGATTCAAGTGTGGGCAAAGAAGTAGATGACAAGGATGCTTCAAGGACTGAGGAAAACCAAGTACAGCAGAACGGGAATTGTCAACCAAATGAAGAAAACCTCTCTGTTAAAACAGAAGCAGTATAGGACAGACAAATGCACCTCTACTCTCAACTCTGGAATAAAATCCAAAGCTTTTATTTCTCAACAAGATGTAGACTTTGAAGAAATCCAGTTGAACATACAGATTTGAGCTAACAGCTTTTCCAGTTGTTAGGTGACTTTGTGGACATCTTGTTACTGCATAAGGAGGTAAAGCATGGACATCATGAAAATAACAGATGTTACTCAAACTCTTTATCTTCTAAAATCTGTGCATTTCCATGGTGGCTGACAACACTTGTCATGTGGTTTATTAGTGTTTGCAAAGAACCATTGCAGATGGAACGTCAAAGATCCAAATTTGTACTATCTGTAAAGACTGGAGATAAGCATTGGAGGCTTTTTAAAAAAATGCTAGTTACTGAATTTTGTATTGTTTTACCTTATTTTTTTTAAAATTTTATTTCTATATATACAGTTTGATATGTGCTTGAAATCAGTGCAAATATATACACACTCTTGTAAGTGCAAAGTATGTAAGAAGTTTTAACATTTACTTCACAGGATTTACAGTGTTTGTGTTAAATTCTCACTGTTGTGTTTTCTTTTGCTTACTGTTTAGGAAGTGGTTTTTCTTTAAAATAGTTTTACAGATTAAAATTGCTTAAATAAGTGGATTACAAAACAACTGACAATGCATGCTACTGTTATATTTAAAAAGGAAGAGCAACTGTGTTGAATACTAATAATAATGTATTAGTATTCATTGTTAGAATCTTTAGGTCTCCCCACAAAGTGAGCATTTCTTTTTGAAGTTTCTTGACATTTCCAAGCTTATTATGAATAACATTGCAGTGTGTCTTGTCAGCTGTAGGTGGCAAAGGTGCCCTTATGAAAAGGAAACTGGGTTTTCAAAATGGGCTATGGGAGCACAAGCTGAAGCTTTAGTGCCTTCTAAAATGTGTGGTATACTGTTTTCTAGAATTTTATATGTGCTAGTTGTCATCATTCATTCATATGAAATTTAGGTGGATATTCCATTCACACCCACAGAGAAGTGTGAAAGTGGTATGTCAGAAGAGCTTCTTACTTAGTTCATCTAATAGGAGAGGGAAGTCCCATTTTCAAGTATGACTTTAGAGCTTAAGACAAAAATGCAGTTTTGGGACCATCAGTTTTATACTGTGATAATTGAAAATGAAGTATGTTTTTATTTTACTTAAATCAAAGGAAGCCCTTTAGTTGTCTACATTGGATGGCCTTAACTATTACCTCTCGATCATCTTTTCATAAAATGATGTACAGAAATTATACCCAAAGAGAGGACTGGGAGTGTATGTGAGGTTATTTGTTTAAGATATGTTTACTTGTGTTTAAAATATTTAAAATACAGGTCATCCGTCATTCTTAGGCTCACTTTTTGTAGGAAGAATGCAAGGTTGTAAAATGACAACGTTGCTAATGTTTTTCACCAAAACCTAACTCATGATTTCAGAACTCTTTCCATTATTGTTAGATTTCCAAAAAAGTAATACTTTTTAATTAGTGTGTTATTTTAAAAATCAAGTGTAATTATTTTAATGCAACCTAATACAATCAAATTACTCAGTTGCCTTACCTCATGGGAAAAGTTACTTTTATAGATTAAAGCCAAGTAACACATTATATTCTTAGTTTCAACTTAATTTTTCCTTTAATGTTAATTGTTTATTGGAGAATGGGAAGAATTGCCCTTTTGCAAGTAATGAAGCCTGGTTTGATTATGAAGCTGCTTAATCACTCTTCATGTGTTTAGAATTACTGTTTTTTGTGTTGTTTTTTTTCCCCCTTTTGTCACTGTGTACATTAAAATTTTGGAAAGTGCTTTACTATGTAAAGTATAGATGGTCATTTTAATCATTCAGCCACATACGGTTGGCTGGTAAACAGCTTATTCTGATACAAGAATGCTTGTGTGCATATGGCAAAATTGTGAAAGAGTGTGTGTCTTGCATCAACAGCTATTTTATTTATATGTAAGTAGAATAGAGCAAATGTTGGTTGAATGTTATTTTTAGTACCATTCTTTAATAAAGCTAAGTATTTTAGAGGCAAGTATTTCTTTATGCATTCAAAAGAGCATCTTAGTTTAATCCTGCTCTCATTTTAGTTGGCATATTGTTTTGACATTGGGTTTGCATGTTTGTGTACTGTCTATAAAACAATCCTTTCAAGTCTGAGTGTTTTCTTGTGTTCTATACTATTAAATGTTTCTTATGTTGGTAGTTCACATGTTTAATTTCTTCCTGCTGCTAATTATTTTTCTTGGTGATATTTATTAGCTTTAAAATAATCATACTAATCTTGAAAGACATTGATTTTTAAAAGTTAGCAATAAATAGGAATAAAAGAGATATGGAAAGTGAAATCAGATTATTATATGGAATTTGACATTTTCTTACATATGGGCTTATGGAAGCAAAGTTTTCTGGGGTCTTGAGATAACTGGTTTCTCTCTTGCGCGTATGCTTGCTCTCTGTCTCTCCGTGGCATGGTATTTTCTTCTCACTTATAGAGCATATAGTTTCATTTGTTCATTATTTTCTTTCAACGTATTTTGTTTTTTCTTTAAAACTTTTTTTTTTTCCCCATCCCAGGTAGGTGTTGTCAGGGAAACTTGAGGTAAGGTTACAAAGAACCATTTACACTTAATACCTTCTTAATTATCTTTTTTAGATTGATTATGCAGAGAGTACACTCTATTCCTTACAGTTCATTATTCTAGTCCGATTATGTTCATACTCTTGTTCTTACTGTTTAGCAATGCACACTGAACTGGTAATATAAAATAGTCCTTCATAAGTTATCAGTCAGTTTCATGTGTGAAAACAAGTCTATAAATCCTTAACTTATGAAACTGTGTTTTTAGTTATGATTTTTCATTTAATCCAATTAACTTAAAATTGCAAACACTAGTTAGCTTGTGATTTTCCCGTGTTTAGACTTCTTTTATAAAAAGGCTTAATATGTATTATGTTGGTTTTCAAAAGTGTCACAGCCTAAAATAAAGACTGTCATTTATACTCAAAGTGGGTTTCTTTTTTTTTTTTATTTTTTTAAAATAATTTCTGGTGTTAATTTTCAGGACCTTCTGTCTTTCATTATATTTTGTCTTTAAAAAAACAAACAAACCCTGATCCAAACCTGCTCTCAACTGCTCAACTAAAGATAGAAATCTGTGGAGTGCATTAAAAAGTTTTCTCTATTAAAGAATATGCTTTTTTTTTTTTTTTCCTTCCAGGTACCGGGGGCTGGGGATTGAACCCGGGACCTCATGTGGGAAGCTGGCGCTGAACCACTGAGCCACACCAGCTCCTCCTGAGTTGGTTATTTTGTTTCTTTTGCTTGTTGTTTGGTTGTTTCCCTCCAGGAGGCCCTGGGACCTCCCAATTGAGAAGCTGGCACACAACTGCTTGAGCCACATCTCCCTAAAGAATATGATTTGACTTAAATCTTTATTTGTTGAATAGCCATTACAATGAATCCTTTTGGAGGGCTGCATTGAATAACTTTCAACATTTCAATGAATTATATCTTCTATTTTCCCTAATAGTATCTGATTTTTAAAAAATCAATTTAATTGATATTCATAAAGCATACAATCCATCCAAAGTATACAATCAGTGGTATTTAGTATAATCACAGAGTTGTGCATTCATCACTTCAGTCAACATTATAGTGTTTTTATTACTCCAACAATAAACAACACAAAAAACTCTACCTCTTAATAATCATCTCTCAGTCTCTTTATCCTTCACTTGCCATACATACTGCTATTCTTTTTCCATCTCTCTAATTTATTAGTATTTTAATTTTTTATAGGTGGAGCAAACCATATGTAGTACCTTTTGTCTAGTTTCTTTCAGTATATTTATTTTTTTACCCTTAATGGAAGATTGTTAATATATTGCTATACACTACTCGTCCATATCTTGCTTTGGTTGCATTTTTGCCTGATGTTAACATCTTGTATCATTAATGTACATTTGTTCTGTTTCAAAGAAAAACAGTCTTACATATGCAATATTACCCATACTACTATTTCACATGAGGTTTTGCTGTGTTATGCAATCCCGTATGAAATTGTTTAGCTTTCCTGCTAGTAATATACATAGCATTAGACTTCCCCTTTCAACCACTGTCATACCCATATACTAGCACTGCTGGTTACAAATACTATGATGTGCTTTTACCATTTCTATGTATTTCCAAAGATTGACAAACTTTTTACCAGTTCTGCACAGATTAAACAGCTTTCCATCATGTAACATCATTATATTTTCTGGTGACCTATATTCTAGTTTCAGTTTTACAAGAATAAGGTCCATAAGTACAGGTATTAATTCTGAGGGCTTGGCATATTGATCTGTTTCATTAGGCACTGCCTGTGTATTCTATAGAGATTCTTTTAACTCTGAGAACGTAGCAGGATTTCCCAGGATGGGAATTTAATATTTTGTTTGTTAATGTGTGGGTCTCTACCCATTGAGATAAAATGCTATGGCAATATGAACACATTCGTATTCCATAGAGGCATGCCCCAAGTGCACCTTTCCCCTCACATCCCCCCACCATCGACACCTTGCACCAGTAACCTTCCCCTGCCATAGTTGTCAAAAGAACACTCCCACAGTTATATTCTCAACCATAGTCCTCAAGCTCTTCAGAGTTCACCTGTTCCTTCCTCCAGCCCTCCCCACAGCTCCATGGAGAGCCCAACCCACAACTCCAACCTCTCACATTGTTGTATCACCAATTTGTCTTTTAGGCCAATACCATGCTGTTTTGACCATTGTGGTTTTGTAATGTTTCAAGTTCATGCAGTGAAATTCCTCCCACATTGCTCTTCTTTTTTTTAGAATTCTTTTGGCTATTCCGGTGCACTTTGCCTTCCAAATGAATTTGATAATTGCCTTTTCTATTTCTGGTAAAGTAGGCTGTTGGAATTTTGATTGGTATTGCATTGAATCTATATATCAGTTTGGGTTGTATTGATGTCATCACTGTGGTCTTCCAATCCATGAACATGGAATGTCTTTCCATTTGTTTAGGTCTTCATTGATTTCTTTCTGCATATGGGTCCTGTGGTTTTTTGGTTAAATTGATTCCTAGGTATTTGAGTCTTTGCTGCTATTGTAAATGGGATTTTCCCCCTTATTTCCTCCTCAGATTGTTCAATACTAGTGTACAGAAACATTACTGATTTTTGCGTATTGATCTTGTATCCTGCTACTTTGCCGAACCCATTTATAAGCTCAAGTAGCTTTGTCTAAGACATTTCAGAATTTTTTAAATAGAGGATTATGACACACACGAATAGAGTTTTACTTCCTCTTTTCCTATTTGGATGCCTTTTATTTTTCTTGTTTAATTGCTCTAGTTAGAACTTAGAGCAAAATGTTGAATAATAATGGTGACAGTGGGCTTCCTTGTCTTGTTCCCGATCTTAGAGGGAAAGCTTTAAACCTTTCCCCATTGAGTACAATGTTGGCTGTGGGTTTTTCATATATGCCCTTTATCATATTGAGAACTTCTCCTATTCTTCCTGTCTTGCAAATTGTTTTTATCAAAAGATGCTGGATTTTGTCAAATGCCTTTTCTGTATCAATTGAGATGATCATGTGGTTTTCAGTTTGTTAATGTGGTATCTTACATTAATTGATTTTCTTATGTTGAACCACCCTTGCAAACCAGGAATAAATCCCACTTGGTCATGGTGAATATATGCTGTTGGATTCTATATTTGCAAGTATTTTGTTGAGAATTTTTGTATCTGTGTTCATTAGAGAGATTGGTCTGTGATTTTCTTACCTTGTAGTGTCTTTATTTTGCTTTGGTATTAGGGTGATGTTGCCTTCATGAAATGTGTTGGGTAATTTTTCCTCTTCAGTTTTTTCGGAAGAGTTTAAACAAGATTGGTGTTAATTCTTGAAATGATTGGTAGAATTTACCTGTGAAGCCATCTGGTCCTGGACTTTTCTTTGTTGGGAGATTTTTGATGATGTATTCAATCTCTTTAATGTGATTGGTTTGTTGAGTTCTTGTATTTCCTGTAGCATTAGTATAGGTTGTTTTTGCATTTCTAGGGTTTGTTCATTTCATCTAGGTTGTCTAGTTGGTTGACATACAGTTTCTCATAATATCCTCTTATGATCCTTTTTATTTCTGTGGAGTCAGTTGTAACTTCTCCCCTTTCATTTCTGATTTTATTTATTTACATCTTCTCTCTCTTTTCTTTGTTAATTTAGCTAAGAGTTTGTCCATATGATCTTCCCAAAGAACCAGCTTTTGGTTTTCTTGATTTTCTGTATTTTCAATTTCATTTATTTCTGTTCTAATCTTCATTATTTCTTTCCTTCTGCTTGGTTTGCTGTTCTTTCTCTAGTTCTTCCAGTTCAGTTAAGTCTTTGATTTTAGCTCTTTCATCTTTTTTAATATAAGAGTTTATGGCTATAAATTTCCCTCTCAGCACTGCCTTTGCTGTATCCCATAAGTTTTGATAAGTTATGTTCTCGTTTTCTTTGTCTCAAGATGTTTTTACTCATTTGTCTTACAATTTTTTCTTTGACCCACTGATTGTTTAGGAGTGTGTTTTTCAGCTTCCATACACGTGCAAATTTCCCCCTTTCTCATCTATTACTGATTTTCTGCTTCATTCCATTATGACCTGAGAAGGTGCTTTTTATCATTTCAACTTTTTTATATTAATTGAGACCTGCTTTGTGACGCAACATGTGGTCTGTCCTGGAGAATGATTCATGAGCCCTAGAGAAGACGGAAGAGCCTGCTGAGTTGGGATGCAGCTTTCTGTATATGTCTGTTAGGTTTAGTTTGTTTATCATATTGTTCAAGTTCTGTTTCCTTGTTGATCTTCTGTCTAGTTCAATCTATTGAAGTGAATGGTGTGTTGAAGTCTCCAGCTGCTACTGTAGAGATATCTATTTCTCCTTTCAGTTTTGCAGGAGTTTGCCTCATGTATTTTGGGACACCCTGGTGAGGTGCATAGATACTTATGAATTTTAGTCCTCCCTGGTGGATTGTCCCTTTTATTAATATATAATGGCCTTATGTATCTCTTACCATTTTTTTGCAAATAAAATCTTTTACCTGATATTAGTATAGTTGTCCCTGCTGTTTTTTGGTTACTGTTTGCATGGAATATCTTTTCCCAACCTTTTACCTTCAGCCAATCTGTATACCTGGATCTAAGGTAAGTCTCTTGTAGACAGCATATGATGGCTCATGTTTTTTTTTTTTCATCCATTCTGTTAGTCTATTTCTTTTGATTGGGGAGTTTAATTCATTCACATTCAATGATTATTGCTGTAAATGCATTCTTACACCATTTTATTCTTTGGCTTTCATATGTCACCTTATTTTCGTCTTTTTACTCTTGCTGATCATTTCTGCTAGTCTTGCCTTCTACATTCTCCTCCAAGCCTCTCTCTCCCACCTTTTTTGGGGGGGCTGTAAGGCTCCCTTTATAACTTCCTGCAAAGGTGCGTTCTTTTTTGCAAATTCTCTTAGTTTTCTGTTTATTGGTGAATATTTTAAATTCATCTTCATATTTGAATGACAATTTTGCCGGAAAAGAATTCTTTGCTGGCAATTTTCCTCTTTCAGTATCTTTATTGTATCATACCACTGTCTTCTTGCCTTCATGGTTTCTGATGAGAAATATGCACTAAGTCTTACTGAGCATCCCTTGTATGTGATGATTTGCTTCTCCCTTGCTGCTTTCAGGATTTCTCTTTATCTTTGGTGTTCAACATTCTGAGTAGTATGTGTCTTGGAGTAGGTCTATTCAGATTTATTCTGAATGGAGTATGCTGCATTTCTTGGACATGTAAATTCATTTCTTTCATGAGAGTTGGAAAATTCTTATCCATTATATCCTCAAATACTCTTTCTGCCCCTTTCCCCTTTTCTTCTCCTTCTGGAACTCCCATGACACATATGTTGTTGCCTTTCGTCATTGTCATTCAACTCCCAGAGCCCCTGCTCAATTTTTTCCATTCTTTTTTCCTCTCTCTTCAGATTGTTTTTCTGTCTTCAACATCACTTCTTTCGTCTATGATTTCAAGTCTGCTGTTGTATGCCTCTAATGTTTTGTTTTTGTTTTTTCCTTTATTTTTAAAGAGGCTTTAGATTACATCTTTTTTATTTTATTTATTTATTTATTTTTACCAGGAGGTCCCGGGGATCGAACCCGGGTCCCTCCATATGGAAGACGGACGCCCAACCAGTTGAGCCACATCCAACCCCCTAGATTACATCTTACATCAAAAATATAGGGGAGGGAAACGGATGTGGCTCAAGCAATTGGGCTCCTGTCTACCATATAGGAGGTCAAGAGTTCAATTCTTGGGGCCTCCTGGTGAAAGGCAAGCTGGCCTATGCCGAGAGCTGCCCATGCAGGAGTCCTGGCCTGCATGGAGTACTGGCCCGTGTAGAGAGCTGGCACAGCAAGATGATGCAACAAAAAGAGACACAAAGGAGAGACAATAAGAGATGCAGCAGACCAGGGAGCTCAGGTGGTGCAAGAGATCAAGAATCTCCCACCTCAGAAGGTCCCAGGATTGGTTCTCAGTGCCACCTAAAGAGAAGACAAGCAGACACAGAAGAGCACAGAGCGGACAGTGAGTGCAAAAAACAATGGGGGTGGGGGGGACAAAAATCTTTTTAAAAAACTTCAAAAAAAAATAGGGGATTTTAATATACCCTACTCCTACCCCCTTATAATGTGGTTTGTTTGCTTTTTTTCCTTTTTTTTTTTTAGGAGGTACATGGATTAAACCCCAGACTTTGTTCATGGGAAGCAGGCACTTGACCACTTGAGCTACATCCATTCCCTCTAATTTTTTCTGCCCAAGATGGCTCCCTTGTCTGTTTGCTCGTTGTTTTTGGCTCATCTGCTTGTCATTTGTTTGTCTTCTTTAGGAGGCACAGGAAACTGAACCTGGACCTCCCAGGTGGGAGGCAGGTGCCCAACTGCCCGAGCCACATCTGTTCCCCCCTCTAATGTGTTTTTAATGTTACCTATTGTGTCTTCCATTCCCATAATCTCTGCTATTTTTGTGTTCAGGTTTTCAGATTCTTCTTGTGCTCGCCCAAGATTTCTTTATCTCTTTAGCCATATTGTCTTTGAACTGATTGATTTATGATTGATTTCCCTACACATGGTTCTTATGCTCCATTTATTTGAACCTATAATTAGCACTATACCCATTAAATATGTGTCCCAGAGACTTAAATCTTCCAGCTGTTCATAACCTGGTTGAGCCCTGAATCAGCAGAATTGCAACCAACACCTACTCTCCAGTTCATTGGACTTGCCCAGGATAACTAACAAAAGGATGATGATGGACAATGGACAACACCCATCCCAAAAAACAGAGTATCTACAACTGCAAGCAAGACAGTTCCGTCTGCCCCATGGGATCTAAGCCCCCTCTCAATCAGAAACAGGGTGGGCATCACCATCCCAAAATCCTCAAGATGGAGGAATGAACAAACATAAGGGGGGAATGCAACTATGGACTAAAGTAGACTTATTCTTACTCGAGTAATGGAAGAACTTGTAACATTGATATAAGGGCGGTGGTCACCAGAGGTTCTGAGAGGAGGGTGAGGGAAGAATGGTATAACTGGGCATTTTTGGGACGCGAATTGTTCTGTATGACATTGCAATGATGGATACAGACCAATATACATTTTGTCAAAACCTATAAAATTGTGCAATGCAAAGTGTAAACTATAATGTAACCTCTAGACCATGGTTAGTAGCAATGCTTCAATATGTGTTCATCAGTTGTAACAAATGTACTGCACTAATGAAAGATGTTAATGGGGAAAAATGTGGAAGGGGGAGGGGCTGAGGTATATAGGAATCCCCTATATTTTTGATGTAATATTTATGTAATCTAAAGCTTCTTTTAAAAAAAATAATTTAAAAAGGGGGGAAAAAACACCTTTGCCAGCCTTTGTCAATCAACCAGTGCAAGAGCTGTCCTTTAGTACTTATCTATACAGTTTAGAGTGTAGTTCCAGGCCAAAGCAGAGCGCCCTCCCTGAGCCTTCTGCACATGTGTAGTGTGCATGCGTGTGTGGCTCTAGGAATTCTGTTTATTTACAGTTTTGAATGTTCCCTCTTTCCTAGGACACAGTTTCTCATGGTCCTGGGTACAGCACTGTATGTCCTACAGCCAGCAATTCCTTGGTCCAAGCAACATGACTTGACTGCTCTCTCACGGTGTTCTGAGGGAGAGTTCTTCAGTTGACTTCTACATGCAGGGTTAGTTCTGGGTTGGTGAGTTCCTCATGTTACCATCAGACAGCTTGGGCCAGATCTACATGCTGAGAGCTTTTTCCAAATTTGCACTGGGATTGCAGGGCAGCTCTACATCGAGCTGGTGAGGGTTTGGGGAGGGGTTATCCAGGGTTCCATGAGATCCTAATGCAATTAAGTGGCCTTTGCCTTGATTCATTTCTCACTCTGTTACTGAATACTTTCACTTTTCTGGAGCTTTGAGAATGATGTTTCTGCCAGTTTTAAAAAATCAATTTTATTGAAATGTATTCAGAAACTATCAATCTAAAGTGTACAATCAATGGTTTTTGGAAACAACCCCATGGTCATGCATTCATCACTGCAATCAATATTAGCATTTTCATTACTCCAAAAGAAAAATCCCCTACCCCTTAGCAGTCACCTTATAATCCCTCTATCCTTTCCCTGCTATACATAACTGCTAATCTAATTCCATCTCTATCAATTTAGTTGTATTTACATTTTGTATAGAGGGTGTTGTATTAGGGTTCTCTCGGGAAACAGAATCAGCAGGAGATATCTGTCAATAATATGAAATTTTAAAAGTTTCTCACGCGATCGTGGGGATGCACAAGTCCAGGTTCCGCAGGCAGGCTGCAAACCAGTGGCTCTGATGAAAGTCCGATGAAAGGTCGTTGATGAGTTTCTGGAAGAAGTTGCCTGTCCAACGACAAGCTGGGAAATTCTCTCTGAATGTTGAAATCATTTCTGCTTTTAAGTCATTCAACTGATTGGATAAAAGTACCACCCATTGATGATGTAATCTCCCTGATTGATGCAGATGTAATCAGCCATCCACGCAGTAAACTCACTGGTGATTGAAGTCCATAAATGCTCTTGTATTACAATTAGCCTAGTGCTTGCTGGAACAAACACCTGGACACAATTACCTGGCCGAGTTGACACATTAGCCTAACCATCACAGGTGTCAAACAAAATACAGTACCATTGTTATATATTTTGTCCAGTTTTTTGTTGTTTCAGGTGGGAGGGTAAACATAGTTCCCTCTTATTCCATCTTGGCCAAAAGTGAAAGTCCACTGTAATAATTTTTAACCAGCATTTTTATGCTGCATATTCTTTGCTGATCATACATCTAACTCCCTACAAAAAAGTCAACCATGTAGGCACATTGCTAAGGTCCTTCCGGAGCCTTGGAAAGGACTGGTGCAAATGAAGAATCTTGAAGCTTAAACTTATTAGCTTCACAGTAAATTAGTCTTTGGTTGTTATTTAAGAAAAGAAGAATGAGAGCTAGCAGTTCATTCAGCTAGACTGTTCCCAAGTGCAATATTGTCATTGACAACCAGTGAAGAAGGTACAGGGCTCATAAGGGCTGATCTCTTGGCAGGTCACAATAACTTACTTGCTTAAAGATTCAGGGAATATATTCAGCCACTAGCCTGGTACCAAAACCCAGTTTATCTGCCTGTGCCTTCAGGATCGAGTAGTTGGAGTCCAGGTGGCTCAGGAGTAGATTGAGGTGGAGGCCACACATCTAGGAGGTTGCCCACCTGCATGGGAGAGGTCTCACACTGCAGGACCACATGAGCTGCATCTATGCTGCATGCCTATATGTTTGTGTGTGTGCTCACTTCAAGCTCCTGTTGTGTGGTGTAAGAGCAAGCTAATAGAAACTGGAATGGTGGTTAAACAGGATTATATGATTGTAGAACAAATCATGAAACTAACAATTTAAGCTAAACAACTTAATTAAAATAAAACTAACAATTTAGATTGTTGCCATGAGTATAGTATGGTGGTGTAAGAACAACTGGAATTTTGAAATAAGAACCACCTATTGGTTTGAGAATTCCTTAGGTTCATGTCCATGTAGGCTCTTTATGAGTTCTTAAGAACAGTGATAATAAACAGTAATAAATTAATAGCAATAATAAAAAATAAGTATATATTTTTTACTGCTTTCTCTGAAACAGGAAAGGAATTTTGCAGCCTCTCAAAGAAACATGAAATCCAGGGAGGTGGGAGCAGGGCAGCTACTATTCTTTTTTGTGCCTTTGTGTAAATTAGGAAAAGATGCTGCCTCTGATTGATGCAACCTCATGGGTGCATGGCTTGGCAAGTGGAGCTCAGGCTGCAGTTCAGCCTCCCTTATCCCCTGGACTGGGCATCTTTGTGCAGTATACAAACTACACAACTGTGTGTGTGGCACAGGCGGCAGGTGCATGGTTCAACAGAGCTCTTTCCTCTGGCTGGCTCATTTGGCAAGTAGTGGGACTAAGAGGTCACGGAGAGATTTATTGACTTGCAAAAGGATAAAAACCTAACTATGGAACCCTAAGCCAATATACTGCAGAGGAATTAGAAAAAATGTCCACAAACAACAGTACTTTAGAGCTTTAAAGGATCTTGGAAATGATCTAGTTTTACCCTTCCCACTCTTACTTTATAGAGAGGAATCCCAAAGCTCAGAAAGGAAGTAAGTAACGCCGTCTTATCATTAGTAAACAATGGAGTCTAGACAGGGCTCTAATGTTGTGATTCCAGGCTGTGTTCTTTCCATGACTCAATCATCTGCAATTTCCTTTCAAATATTGAACTGCCACTTTCATAAGTTAAAATTTAGAGGGATCTTTTCCAAAGTGTTACTTAAATTACAACACATCTCCAAAATACAGAAAGATAAATGCTCTGACTCAATGATTACAGGACTTTCAAGCATCATCATTTATGATATTTGGAGAAATACAGTTTTCATTTCCATGAAAATTGTGGCTTCTGGCAGTAATAATTTCATTACTTTTTTTTTTAACTTTATTTTGTACATTTAATAATTGAAAACATAAGCAATTAAAAACTAAAAAGTAAACACAATGAATAAATATATACATTTCTCAATTAAATGTAATGGATACATGTAATTTTTTTTTTTTTTTTTTTTTTTTTGTGAATCAAACAATATATTACACAATATATTTGGTTCATAGTAATCCATTCATACAGTATTTGTCCTTTTGTGTCTGGCTTGCTTCACTCAACATAATGTCCTCCAGGTTCATCCATGTTGCCATATGCTTTATGACTTCATTTCTTCTTACAGCTGCATAATATTCCATCGTGTGAATAGACCAGTTTGTTTATCCATTCATCTATTGATGGACACCTGGGTTGTTTCCAGCTTTTGGCAATGGTGAATAATGTGGCTATGAACATCGGTGTGCAGATGTCTGTTGGTGTCACTGCTCTCAGTTCTTCTGAGTATATACCCAGTAGTGGTATGGCAGGGTCACATGGCAAGTCTATATTCAACTTCTTTAGGAACTGCCAAACAGTCCTCCATAGTGGTTGTACCATCCTGCATTCCCACCAACTGTGAAGAAGTGTTCCTGTCTCTCCACATCCTCTCCAACACTTGTAGTTCTCTGTCTTTTTAATAGTGGCCATTCTGATAGGTGTGAAATGATATCTCATTGTAGTTTTGATTTGCATTTCCCTAATCATGAGTGATGTTGAACATTTCTTCATGTGTTTTATTGCCATTTGTATTTCTTCTTCTGAGAAATGTCTATTCAAGTCTTTGGCCCATTTTTTAATTGGGTCATTTGTCTTTTTATTGTTGAGTTGTAACATCTCTTTCTATATCCTGGATATTAAACCCTTATCAGATATGTGATTTCCAAATATTTTTTCCCATTGAGTCGGCTGCCTTTTCACCCTTCTGACAAATTCCTGTGAGGTGCAAAAGTGTTTAATTTTGAGGAGGTCCCATTTATCTAATTTTTCTTTTGTTGCACGTGCTTTGGGTGTGAGGTCCAAGAAAACACCACCTACTACAAGGTCTTGAAGATGTTTCCCTACATTTTCTTCCAGTAGTTTTATGGTCCTGGCTTTTATATTTAGATCTTTGATCCATTTTGAGTTGATTCTTGTATAGGGGGTGAGATAGGGGTCCTCTTTCATTATTTGTTATAGATATCCAGTTCTCCCAACACCATTTGTTGAAGAGACTGTTTTTTCCCATCAGCGTGGGCTTGGTAGGTTTGTCAAAAATCAGTTGACTGTATAGGTGAGGGTTTATTTCTGGATTCTCAATTCGATTCCACTGATCGATATGTCTATCTTTATACTGTTTTGACCACTGTAGCTTTGTAAAATGTTTCAAGGTCAGGCAGCGAAATTCCTCCCACATTGCTCTTCTTTTTTAGAATGCTTTTGGCTATTCGGGTGCACTTAACTTTCCAGAAGAATTTGGTAATTGCCTTCTCTAATTCTGTAAAGTAAGCTGTTGGGATTTTGATTGGTATTGCATTGAATCTATAAATCAGTTTGGGCAAGATTGACATCTTCACTATATTTATTCTTCCAATCCATGAACATGGAATGTCTTTCCATTTGTTTAGGTCTTTTTAAATTTCTTTTAGCATTGTTTTGTAGTTTTCTGCATATAGGTCCTGTATTTCCTTGGTTAAATTAACTCCTAGGTATTTGCGTCTTTTTGTTGCTATTGAAAATGGAATTTTCCTCCTGATTTCCTCCTCAGATTGTTCAGTACTAGTGTACAAAAACATTACTGATTTTTGCGTGTTGATCTTATATCCTGCCACTTTGCTGAACTCATTTATTAGTAAAGTAGCTTTTTGTGGATACTTCAGGATTTTCTAAATACGGATCATGTCATCCACAAACAGTGAGAGTTTTACGTCCTCTTTTCCTATTTGGACGCCTTTAATTATTTTGTCTTGTCTAATTGCCCTAGCTAGAACTTCTAGTACAATGTTGAATAACAGTGGTGACAGTGGGCATCCTTGTCTTGTTCCTGATCTTAGGGGGAAAGCTTTCAACCTTTCCCCATTGAGTATGATGTTGGCTGTGGATTTTTCATATACGCCTTTTATCATATTGAGGAATTTTCCTTTTATTCCTATCTTTTGAAGTATTTTTATCAAAAAAGGATGTTGGATTTTGTTGAATGTCTTTTCTGCATCTATTGAGATGATCATGTGGTTTTTTTCGTTCAATATGTTAATGTGGTGTATTACATTGATTGATTTTCTTATGTTGAACCAGCCTTGCATACCAGGAATAAATCCCACTTGGTCGTGATGTATAAGTCTTTTGATATGCTGTTGGATTCGCTTTGCAAGTATTTTGTTGAGAATTTTTGCATCTATGTTCATGAGAGAGATTGGTCTGTAATTTTCTTTTCTTGTGGAATCTTTATCTGCCTTTGGTATTAGGGTGATGTTGGCTTCATAAAATGTGTTGGGTAATTTTCCCTCCTCTTCAATTTTTTGGAAGAGTTTAAACAGGATTGGTGTTAATTCTTTTAGAAATGCTTGGAAGAACTCACCTGTGAAGCCATCTGGTCCTGGACTTTGCTTTGCTGGGAGATTTTTGATGACAGATTCAATCTCCTTAATTGTGATTGGTTTGTTAAGTTCTTGTATTTCTTGTTGTGTCAGTGTAGGTTGGTTATGAGTTTCTAGAAATTTGTCCATTTCATCCAGGTTGTCTAGTTTGTTGGCATATAGTTTCTCATAATATCCTCTTATGATTCTTTTTATTTCTGTGAGGTCATTTGTAATTTCCCCCCTTTCATTTCTGATTGTATTTATTTGCATCTTCTCTCTTTTCTTCTTTGTTAGTCTAGCGAGGGGTTTGTCAATTTTATTGATCTTCTCAAAGAATCAGCTTTTGGTTTTGTTGATTTTCTCTATTGCTTTTTTGTTCTCATTTTCATTTATTTCTGATCTAATCTTTATTATTTCTTTCCTTCTTTTTGCTTTGGGATTGGTTTGCTGTTCTTTTGCTAGTTTCTCAAGTTGTTCTGTTAAATCTTTGAGTTTAGCTCTTTCTTGTTTCTTAATATAGGCATTTAGGACTATAAATTTCACTCTCAAGACTGCCTTTGCTGTATCCCATAAGTTTTGATATGTTGTGTTCTCATTTTCATTTGTCTCAATATATTTACTGATTTCAATTGCAATTTCTTCTTTGACCCACTGAATATTTAGGAGTGTGCTGTTCAGTCTCCACACATTTGCAAATTTCCTTTTTTCCTGTCTGTTATTGATTTCTAGTTTCATTCCATTATGATCTGAGAAGGTGCTTTGTATAATTTCAATCTTTTTATATTTATTGAGAGCTGTATTGTGACCTAACATGTGGTCTATCCTGGAGAAAGATCCATGGGCACTTGAGAAGAATGTATAACCCGCTGAGTTTGGATGCAGTGTTCTGTATATGTCTGTTAGGTCTAACTTGTTTATCATATTGTTCAAGTTCTCTGTTTCCTTGTTGATCTTCTGTCTAATTGTTCTATCTAATGATGTGAGAGGGGTGTTGAAGTCTCTGACGATTATTGTAGAAATGTCTATTTCTCCCTTCAGTTTTGCCAGAGTTTGTCTCATATATTTTGGGGCACCCTGGTTAGGTGCATAGATATTTATGACTCTTATATCTTCCTGGAGGATCATCCCTTTTATTAATATATAATGGCCTTACGCATCTCTTATCACTTTTTTGCATTTGAAGTCTGTTTTTTCTGATATTAGTATAGCTACCCCTGCTCTTTTCTGTTTACTATTTGCATGGAGTATCTTTTTCCAACCTTTTACTTTCAGCCGGCTTTGTATCCTTGTGTCTGAGGTGAGTTTCTTGTAAGCAGCATATGGATGGCTCATGTTTTTTTATCCATTCTGTCAGCCTGTATCTTTTGATTGGGGAATTTAATCCATTCACATTCAATGATATTACTGAAAATGCACTATTTATTTCCTCCATTTTATTCTTTGGTTTTCATATGTCATCTTATTTTTGTCTTTCTTTTTACTCTTTTGGTTATCCTTTCTGCTTTTCTTTCTTCCATACTCTCCTCCAAGCCTCTCTCTCCTGTCTTTTTCTTTCAGGTTCTAAGGCTTCCTTTAATATTTCCTGCAAAGGTGGATTCTTTTTTGCAAACTCTCTTAGTTTCTGTTTGTTTGTGAATACTTTATATTCACCTTCATATTTGAAGGACAGTTTTGCTGGATAAAGAATTCTCAGCTGGCAGTTTTTCTCTTTCAGTTTCCTAATTGTATCATACCACTGTCTTCTCGCCTCCATGGTTTCTGAAGAGAAATCTGCTCAAAGTCTTACTGGACGTCTTTTGTACGTGATCGTTTGCTTCTCTCTTGCTGCTCTGAGAATTTTCTCTTTATCTTTTACATTTGACATTCTGAATAATATGTGTCTTGGCATAGGTCTATTTGGATTTATTCTTATTGGGGTGCGGTGTGCTTCTTGGACATGTAAGTTCATTTCTTTCGTGAGAGTTGGGAAATTTTCAGCTATTATTTCCTCAAATACTCTTTCTTCCCCCTTTCCTTTCTCTTCTCCTTCTGGAACTCCCATGACATGTATGTTCTTGTGTTTGTGTTGTCATTCAACTCTCTGAGCCCCTGCTCAATTTTTTCCATTGTTTTCTCTCTCTGTTCTTTTCTCTCTTCAATTTTAGCTGCTCTGTCTTCAGTATCACTTATTCATTCTTCTATCATTTCGAATCTGCTGTTGTATGCTTCAAATGTATTTTTTACTTCACCTATTCTATCCTTCATTCCCATGAACTCCGTTACTTTTCTGTTCATGATTTCAAATTCTTCTTTACATTCGCGCAATGACTTCTTGATGTCATTGATCTCTTTAACTATATTCTCTTTCGTCTCATTAATTTGATTTTGGAAATGTGTGCTCATCTCACTGATTAGTTCTCTTAAATTCTGTATCTCTTCTGGGACTTTGCTGTATTCCTTTTCTTGGGCCATGTCTTCTATTTTCTTAGTATGGCCCGTAATTTTTTTCTGGTGCTTATGCATCTGGTTAGGTTGTATTTTACTTAGATGCTCTATCTCTTTCTCTTTTATGGGGTTTTAGTGGCAGGCGGCTGTGAGTTACCACCGCTCTTTAATTTTTGGCTCAACCTTGATTGTTAGGATTGTTCTGCTGGTTGCTCAAAACTGGGCGCTGGGGTAGCGCCTGTGGCTCAATCAGTAGGGCTTCCGTTTACCATATGGGAGGCCCCGGGTTCGGTTCCCGAGGGCCTCTTGGTGAAGGCAAGCCCGCCCGCATGGCGTGGTTAGCTGACCCAGCGAGCACAAGCAGCAAGGGGGGGATAAATGAATAAATAAATAAAATCTTAAAAAAACAAACAAACAAAAAACACAAAAAAAACTGGGCGCTGGACCCAGTAATTGATTGTAGAGTCGTTTCCTAGGGCCTTGGGGAGGGAGGCTATAGAGGCCAGGAAAAACCGCTCTTACTTATTAATTTTCTTATGTGCACTTCCTTGATCTGCCAGGAGATGGCGCTTGTTGGCTGCTCTCAATTCAATGCCTGTTCTGAGCGTATTTGTTGTGACACAGACCAGATCAATGTGATAGAGCTTCCTGTCTGGGGGCTAGGAGCCCTGTGATTCAAACTTTCTGAGACAGTTCTCCAGACTTCTCTCGTAGCGCCCCCCTTTTCCCAGCTAGGAAATATTTCCACTCCCTTCTGAATCCTCAACAATCAGTCCCTGTTAGTAGAGGAGGAGATTGGGAGGTTTGTATATCTTTAGCCCCTTGCAGGCTCCAAGGCAAACAATGGTGCACCCCCACCCAGCCTGGAAGGGCTCTCGGGACAGGGCCGACCAAACCTGGGAGTCCAAAGCAGGGTCAGCCCCAGGCTCTCTCTCCCCTCTCCGGTGGTGTCCTCAACAATTAGTCCAGGCTAGAAGAGAGGGAGGTTGGGAGGGTCGGATTTTTCCAATCCTTTCTAGGCTCCCAGGGCAAATGGCCATGTGGAAGTTTCCGTGGGGCTCTGCAGCCCAAATTTCAGGTCCGAACCTGAGTCAGCCTAAGGCTGTGTCCCTCTCTCTCCCTTTTCCGGGAGTGGCAGATCCCTGAAGCCCCCTTTGTCTGTGGTCGCAGGCCCAGAGGCCCAAGAATTCTGAAGAGTGTGGGGGAGGGTGCTGGCAGCAGCAGAAGCTGCTACTTGCAACTCACAGTTCTGTAGTCGCGATTTCCCTCTTCTGTCCCTCTCTCCTCTGGGTGGTGTGCAGCCTTCACCTGCTGTCCTAAACCCTAGAATATCTTTTTTGGGGCTATTTCAGCTTGTCCCCTAGCTATTTTTCTGGAGAAGAGATTCCCGTGTCTTACTAGTCCGCCATCTTCCCGGAAGTCAATTTCATTACTTTTGATGAGCCAACTGAGATATCTGAGTTAATATCATTTGTGTTCAAAGATGTCCTAAAAGCGAATGTAGCTTCATTATCAGTACACGACTTAAAAATAGTATTTTAGTTATTATAACAAACAAAGGAAACATCTTCTAGAACAGGGGTTCTTAACCTTTTTTATTCCAAGGACCCTTTTTGCCAGTCAGGTGAAAGCCACAGACCCCTCACTAAGTCCACACTGTCCCATGTATTATTTAAAAAATATATCACACCTGCACCAACATGTCCCCATAAGAATAATGATTTTTTGAATTTCAATTCAAGCTCACAGACCCCTTGTTACAAACTCCTGCTCTAGAATCACTATAACATAATATTTTGTTCTCCCTGGTCAGGTGGCAACAGTTTTATGAGCCATTTAATTCCTTGAAGAATCAAATATATCTTATTTTTTTGTCCTTGGGTTGGGGTAACTTAGATTCAGATGAAATACTTACGTATGGAACAGTATTTTACCTTCAAGGAATGAGAAGTGCTTTGGAAGTCATCTACAGGTCCTTCAAATTCTTTACAGTGCTTAACTTCACTCCCTTACTAATTACTATTCATAAAATCCACAAACCTGAGAGCTAGATTACATTTGAGAGATCATTTTATTCAGGAAGCAAACAACACAGGAGGCCCATCAAATAACTTCCTCTCCTCTGCCCCCATTTTATTCTTATTAACAGAACTCTGTTTTATTGGTGGTTGGCAATGTGCCCAACTAAAAGCCATTGCGATGTATAGCAGAAGCCCTGTGGCTTTTTCTTAGATAAACATGGATCAGCTCAGCTCACATGTTCCTTTGCCATTCAACCATTCTCTGCCCTCGCTGCTTACATCATCAATGTGATACTTGGAACTCAAGACCACAAGAACAAAAGTCACACAAGGATGGCAGAGCAGGAACCCAAAAGGAAACTTTTTCTTAGCTCATGTTTCTTGTATATACAAAAGAAAACCCTGTATTAAACTGCTGTTACACAGTCCTAACTGATAGAATACACTGAAGAATCGGAGGCCCAGAGAGGTGAAGTGACCTACCCAATTCACACAATTTGTGGTACTTCTCACACAGTGTGGTACTTCTCACCACTGTGTGAGAATCCCACCCACCTACAATTCCAGTATTCTTGGGTGAAAACAAATGCCATTGTCTTGTGGCGAGGAATATTATGAGGATGAGGATATTCCAAAAGGCAATCATTAATTACCTAATCATTATTAAACCTAACTATGAAACCCTGAGCCAGTATAAAAACGCTGCAGAGGAATAGGAAAAAAATGGCCACAATACCTCACTGTGGGGCTCCTTAAGTTAGGTGAGAGTGGAATGTAGAGAATCATCACTCACACAAACCATTCCTGTCCTTGGGAAGCTTACAGTCTCATGCAAAAAGTGATGATAAACAATAAACCGGTAGGAAATCATTAGAAAAAAAGAAACGTGCAGTGATGGAAAACGCCAGGGGACATGGTTTACACAGTGTGGTCAGGGGAGGCCTCTGAGGACATGACACTTAAACTGAGACTTCAAGGATGAGAATGAGCCAGCCATGAGAAAGATAAGTAGAAGATGTTCCAGGTAGTGGGAACAGCAAATCTTAAGTCTCTGAGGTGGGGAAGGGCACAACAGTAGCCAGGGACTGAAAGAACAAAGCAGGGGAGATGGTAGACGATGAGAGCAAAGTTTGAAGCAGAGGGCTTAACCTGATGGGCATTTTTTCTTTTTGGAGATATAGGGGTTTGAACCCAGGGCCTTGTACTTGTGAATCAGGTGCTCCACCACTGAGCTACACCTACCCTCCTCCATGCCAAACTCTTGACTAGCCATACAGCTAAGAACCACATTTGATACACATTCCAGCACATATATACATAAACAACTGGGTGGTAATAGAGAGGATGGTGAGAAGTAGTTAGTTTTTAGTTACATTATTGGAGGTAGCATTTGAGAACTTGCTAGTAGATTATGTGTGAGAGTGAGGGAATTCAAGATGGTGCTCCGGGTTATGGCTTAAGCAGTTGGGTGGAAGGCAGTGCCAATAACTGACATGGTGAAGCCTAGGAAGGGAAAGGACATTGTTGGGGAGGATGGGCTGCAAATAAAGGGCTCAGTGTTTGACATATTAAGTTTAAGATACCTGTAAGTCATCCAAGTGGATATGTAACCTGGGAGTTGGAAATATGAATCTGGAACTCAGTGACAAGATCTGGACAAATGATATAAGTTTGGAAGTCTATCATTATATATATATACTGGAATTCAACTGTATTTGAGGTAAAGAATAAATAAAAGTAGGAGAGGGAGGAAGAAGAGAAAGAGGAAAGAAAGGTAGAGAAAATGACCAAACCATGCAGTCACTAAGTATATTGCAAACCATGAAACAAAGCCCCTACATTAGAGTAAACATGCACGGCACACACATCTTATATTCTCTCATTCTTCATTTGGCTTGTCATAGCAATATAGTGGACAAATACTGGGCTTGTTTCACTCACATGTCCTGTCCCAAAACTTCTGGCCCTTGCCCCATTCCTTGATGTTATGAAGTCCATTTGAGATGTAAAAACTTAGTGATCAACCCTTTCCAATGCACATCTAGCAAGGATGCTTTCCACCTGCAGTACTGCAGCCCCATTTCTTCCAGAGGTTGTGCATTGTGCTGCCTGGAACTCAGCTTTTCATATTCACTACATGGCCATGAAACAAAACAAAAATATCTACTTTAAAAAGGTTCCTCTATGTACTAAGCAACATCTATTGAGTCCTCCTAGAGCCAGGCATCACACTGGGCCTAGCCTTGCATGTTTTTGCTGATGTGCCCAATGTGCATTTAATTACCCCAGAGACCCCTTCAAGTAACTGATGGAGCCACATGATTTGTCCATATTTATTTAAGTCATCTGTAATAAAATAGGTCACTCAGTTATTGTTCCTGTTTGATAGGTTTCCACTGAGTTCATACTAGAAAGTGAAGTTCATTTTGTTACAAGGTTTTTTTTTGTTTTTTTTTTAAAGATTTTATTTATTTATTCATTTATCCCCCCCTTGCTGCTTGTGCTCGCTGGGTCAGCTAACCACGCCATGCGGGCGGGCTTGCCTTCACCAGGAGGCCCCGGGAACCGAACCCGGGGCCTCCCATATGGTAAACGGGAGCCCTACTGATTGAGCCACAGCCGCTTCCCATGTTACTAGGTTCTTGATCAATTATTTAACAAATCTGTGGACCCATTAAGTCAGAATGGAGGGCTGCGAGTGCGGTGGAAGGAGGTCACAATCTGATTTTAATGAACTTCCCCAATGGTTCTTATATATATGAGAATTTGAGAGCCGTTTTTCATAGGCTGAAAAGAAAGTTGTTCCTATTAGATCACTATAACAATAATTTATTCAATTACTTATTTAATCACTAAATGAGGTTGATGTATACGGCATATTCTACATGAAGTATGTCTTACTTAGGAAATGAATTGCCTCTGCTCTTTCCACTCTAAGATTCTTTGAACCATGAGTTTCTAAAATTTTTTGAACTATGAGAAATTGAGCACAAATTAAATCTCAGGGTATAGTAAAATATAATAATAAAATATAGTAATGAAAACCACATTGTCTTATTCATGAAATAAAGACTCTTTTTGAAATGTGAATTACTCATTAAATTTTTTATTCTGTAAAGGCAGAAATGTGTGTGTGTGCATGCACACATGTCCTTTTGTTTTACTATTAGGCAATGCTGCATCCATTTGAGAATCGCAAATGTGTCTCAACAGGCTTCCTGCCACCTACTCAGAGTGGTCATCTGCAGCTACTTGTGGCTGAACCCGTTGTGGACTGCACACCTCTAGTGGGTGCCATTCACAGGGAAGTCATCATAGATTTGACAATTTTCTGGCAGGAAAGTGTCTTGAGGAAGGAGTGCCATTTTCTAACTCACTTATAGCTCTGTATGGACCAGCAGTGGTGCTGCTCTATGGACCTCTGAAGCCTGAGTCTCAAGCAGTTTTCCTTCAAGGTCTCAAGATAAGGAGAAAATCAGGTCAACTTGAGGGTTGACTTGGCTCACACACTCAATCTTGCAGTTTGTGTGTGCCCAGTGGCTTCCCTATGATATCTGTGAATTTCTAATCTTACTTCTTCAAGGTCTCCTGGTCCTCAAGGTCCCTTGGACAAACTCTGTGTCCATGTGTGCTGGCTCAGTTTGATCCCATACTAGTCAGTTCACCAACCCTTGTCCTCATCCTTGTTTTTCCTTTTCCCTCCCCTCCCCTCCCCTCCCCTCCCTTTCCCTCCTCCTCCCCCTCCCCTTCCCCTTCCCCTTGGTGGCTGGGGACTCAGAGAATATGACATTGAAGAAAAGAAAGTTGGAGTTTTGATCCTGGAGCCCAGGATGTAAGCACACAGAAGTTTCCATTAGACACAGCAGAGGCTTGCCATATGCTGAGCTCTGAACTTGCTTTGTACTCTTCATTTTAGAGTGAAAATTTTTTCCATCTTATTTATGTCATGGACTGAAAGGGAGAGGGTGTTCCTTGTCTAGAGAAAATATCCAAGCTGACACCAAGAGTCAAGGTTGTACCCCAGATCAGGATGGTAGTCTAAAATCTGAAGGGAGGGGTCGGATGTGGTTCAACTGGTTGGGCGTCCGTCTCCCATATGGAGGGACCCGGGTTCGATACCTGGGACCTCCCGGTAAAAAAAAAAAAAAAATCTGAAGGGACTAAATTAGTTTTTCAGAAGGTTGTAAGGAGAAGATGGGACTTGGCTGGGGTCTTGAAGGAACAGGGGAAAGGGCATTCCTTTAATTTTTTCTTCCACATCTCCAGATGAGCTTTGATCTTCCTGAGGGGCAGGCAAGCCATTTTCTTTCAGCAGATGCTGATACAAGCACTTGCTCATGAGCTCTGGGTTGGAGCACTTTAAATACTATAGGACTTCAGTCTTTCATTTCTGGTTTTGGAAAAATAAAGGCGGGTGAAAAGGCCAGGTATTTTAGGGACAGGTGGCTAGTGTAAATGAGGGCAGCAGAAGCTGCTTCCATTCCCACAGTCTGGAATTTTCTCCTTTTCTCCTAAAAATCTATCTCCAGACCTGGGATGACGGAGCAGCCAAGTTCCACCCTCTTCAGAAGATGTTAAACAACTGAAATCAAAACTTCAGAGATTGTCAAGTGGCCACTGGCTCCACCTCATTGTTATAATTTCTTCCATTACTAGAATCACCATATGTGTACAACAGAATACCATCAAGTCCACTCTAGCCCATAGTTCTCCCCCCAATCCTGAGGGGACTGGGATGGTGATGGCCACTCTACCTCCAAGTGAGAGAGGGCTTATATCCCATGGATATGGTGGGTGGGATGATCCTGCCTGCACATGCAGGCCCTCTCCATTCCCTGGAATGGCCGTTGCCCATCGTTGTCTCCTCGCCAGGTGACTTGGATGAGTCCATTGAGCTGTAGGGAAGGAGTTGCAGCACCACCAAGATTCCACGCACACCTGGCACATAGGTAGGCCGGAGGCTCCAGTCTCTGGAAGTACACCTAAAAACTTCTGCATCACATATAGGTTTGAATAGAAGGGACTGATGAACCCTGTGCAGGGAGGACTTATTTGAGTCCAACTCTGTCACTCTCAGGAGCACAGATTCCAAAGTAGAGCCCACTGATAAGGCATCACTCTCTGGGGCTATCCCCACTTATATAGGACCTGGGTGTCTCCAGAGCTCTCAGGAGCCCCTCTGTGTGGGGTGATAGGCACTTAGATGTTCTATGAGCTCCTACTGAGGTGTGTGTAAGAGTTACCTCTGGGATGACCTCCCGACTCTCTTTGAAGTCTCTTAGCCACTTGAACTCATTTGTCTTTACCTTTTCCCCCTTTTATTCAAGGTCTTTTTCCAGGTGTGTTGCCAGTTGGCACCTGGTATTAATCCCTCGTTGCCAGGGAGGCTTATCCCCGGGAGTCATGTCCCACGTTGGGGGGAAGGTAGTGCAATCATATGCTGAGTTTTGCTTAGAGAGAGGCCACATTTGAGCAACAAGGAGGCTCTCAGGTGGCAACCCTTAGGCACCCCACAACTGCAGGCTAAGTCTCAGTTACAAGAGCAAAGACTTACAAGAGTAGTCATCAATAAAAAGAACACATCAGTGGGTCATCCTCTTTTGACAGACACTGTCCCTGCACTCAGAGGACTATTGCTGCTCCCTTGGAGACTGTGGCTGAGCTCTCCAGGCTAGGAATTCAGATTCCCCCATTGGGAGGGGACAAGTAGTTGAAATACAGGGGCTTCTTTGGGATTTGGAGGTTGTCCTGAGTACCGTTGTGGCAACGGATGTAGGCCATTTTAAATCAGCACACACCACTCAGAACTGTGTGGGAGAGAGTGTGGTCTACGATGTGAACTGTGGTCTAGGGTTGGTGGCAAGGCCCCAGGATGTGTAAGTCCATTGAGGGTGGTGGGCCACACTTGTGGGAGATGTTTGTGTGGGACGTGGTGGGAGGTGTGGGGGTGGGCAACATGGGAATCCCAGGGGGTTCTGTGTAGTATTTACGGTAATCTAAGCACCTCTTAAAATATATTTATATATAAAAAAAATAAAATAAAAAAAAAAATAAAAACAAACAAACAAAAAAATATATTTATATATATATATAAATAAATAAATAAAAAAGTGGAAACAGAGAGATGGAGAGGTGAGGAATTTTTTTGTTTATTGTTTGTCATTTTTTGTTTACTATTATTGTTGAAATAATGAAAATACTCTAATAATGATTGAAATGATGAATGCACAACTATGAGATTATACCAAATACTATTATTGTACACATTGAATGAATTGTATGCTTTGTTAATCTGTACCAATAAAATAGATTTGTTAAAAAAAAAAAAAAAAAAAACCACTTCAGAGATTGTCATGTAAATAAAAGGAAGCAGGTTTCCTTTGTTTTCCTTCATGCTGAATAGTGCTGAAACGCAGTCCTGCGCGCGCACTGTGCTGAAGGCCTTTTCTGAGGTAAAGCGAAGTTCATGAGCCGAGACCGAGCTGAGCTGTCCAAATTGGTTTCAGTTGACAGCCTTTGTTAGAGAAGGCCACACTCCTGCTATCAGTCTTATTTTTTTTCATTTTCTTTCTGATTTCATTTCTTGAGCTTGCGGCCTCAAAAGCTTTTAAAATGACTGAGTATGCTCTCTGGCTCCACGGAGCCCAACTTCCTCCGTCATATTTTCTGAGCAGGACTCTGCGTCCTTATTTCCCAGAGCAAGCGCAATAGAACGGTGGCAGGGAGCCAAGTCTGTTAATGCTGTCAGCAGAGGAATGAAGGTCGGGAGGACCAGAATGAGACAATAAAATGGTGGGTCAGAAGCATGGGGGAAATTCTGAAGGATCAGCCCACAGATAATGGCTAGATTCTAAAGCATTCTTTTGCCATCTTATGACTGTTACTTAAGTTTGAAATTATTGAGCAAATGCCTTTCAGTAATCGACACTTCTGCTGGGGCTCATGTCCTCTTGGACCAAGGAGAGTGGAACCTGCAAGAACATGCCTGGTGCTTATACCTGCAGGACCTCACACGATGGAGTTTGTTCTCCTCAAGATCTGCCGCCCCCCCACTTCCATTTACTGCCTCAGACCAAAACCAGAGTAAGACTTTTTTAAAAAAAGATTATTTATTTCTCCCCACCCCCTCGTTGTTTGCATTTGCTGTGTCTGTTTGTTGTGTGCTGGTCTTCTTTTTTAGGAGGCACCGGGAACCGAACCCGGGACCTTCCATATGGGTGGGAGGTGCCTAATTGCTTGAGTCACCTCTGCTCCCTGCTTTGTTGTGTCTCTCATTGTTATTATTCTCCTTGTGTCTCTTGTTGCCTTATCTTGTTGCATCAGCTTGCCATGCCTGCCTGTCATGTCAGCTCACTGCTCATCTTCTTGCACCAGGAACTGAACCTGGGACCTCCCATGTGGTAGGGGGGAGCCACATCTGCTTCCCACCAGAGTCAGACTGAAGTGCAGCCCATGGAAACAGAGGAAATAATATACGCAGTGAAATAATTGCAAGATCCAATTAACAGCTGTCAGCCGAAGCTGGGGGACTGAGTGTGGAAGTAGAGCTTAAGGATTTTGAATTGAGGTTGGGGAGAGTGTAAGAATGGTGTGATGGTTAATTTTGTTTGTCAATTTGGCTAGGTTATAGAGGCTAGTCGTTTGGTCAAGCATGCACTGGCCTGATTGTTACTGTGAGGGCATTTTGTAGATGGATTTACATCATTTGTCAGTTGATAAATTTCTCAGCCACCCTGGGCTGTGGCACGCAGGCCTTCTGCCTCCCTGCCCCACTGCATCTCCTCGTGCCTCTCAGTGCATACCATACCATGCACTGCAACCGTTCAGACCCACCTGACTGCTCCTGGCACTTGTATCTTTGCCCGCACAGTTCCCTCTGCCTCGAATGTCCTGTCCTGTTGGTTTTGTCAACACTGACGCCTCTTTCAAGTCTCAGTTCGAGCAACATCCTCTCAATGAAACCTTCCTGAGGCCCCCAGAGAGAACTAACCACTTCCCTTGGGTGCCCCCACTATGTCCCATTCCTACTCCCATCACAGTGAATCTGTTGTGCCCGTTTCACTAGCTCAAGGTACAAAAAAGCCACAATTCATTTTCTTTACATATATATGCTCTCTTCCTCCTCAGAGTATCACTGCTGACAGTTAGTGTATATCTTCCAGATCGTCTTCCATGCACGTACAATGCTCATGTAATCATGATTCGGAGCCCCCAGCTCACTGACTGTGAAAAGCCCACTCTGCACCTCACCTCTCCTCCAATGTTAAGTCCAGGACGTGCTTCGTGAGTCTGATGGGGTCACAGGCTTGCAGAGAAATCACTGAACCTTGATCTTTTTATGAGGGCCCTGTTTTCTGTTGTTTGATTCTCAGGGTAAAGGGGTGAGAACAACTCTCTCCCAGTGCTCAGCTCTCCCCTGCTCTTCGACTATCCCAAGGACCTGTTCTTTTCAGGGGGATAAAACTCAGATATGCTCCCTTGAGTCTGAAGGGACCCCCCCCTTCCCCTGCCTACTGCAGTCCATCCTATATACTGCCACTAGATTCCTATGTCAGAATCACCGTGTTTCTGACCAGGCCTTCCCTTCACCTTTAAATAGTAACTGTGCCCCACTGGCTAAACAATAGAGTCCTAACCTATTAATCTAGCTTTCAAGGCCCTCCATGAACTGGCCCTGTAGTAGCCGGTGTTAACTCTTGTTTTTATCTCCGCAGTAAGTTTCCCCATCCCTTTTCTTCTGGTTACAGACTCCATTCTTTGACATTAGGGTGGGCATATACCCCAGACCTGGCCAACTATTGCATCCCATTTACCAGGGACCAGTAATTGGTCCACTGATAGGCAAGTGTCTTGGACAAGCCAGTCAGATGGATACATGGCTGTAGGAAGAGAGAGGCTTTCCCACCAGACTTGCCACCTGGGAGGATGTGCACCTGCATTTGCTGACAACTCTTTGCCCTGACTACCTGTAGGCAGCTAGCCTGCAGAGGGAGAGAGTTAGGCCAACACCCACTGGGAGTACAGCTGAGGGAAGGCAAGAGAGAGTAGTTGAGGTCATTGTTAATATTTGGATCCAACCATGCCTGAGGTTTGCAGCATCCTTATGAGAGTCACTGAATTCCCCCCCATACCTTTTTTTCATTAGAGAATTTGTAGGTTTATAGAAAAATGATGCAGAAAATATAGAGTTCCCAGATCCCCCTAATACATGCAGTTATTCCTACTATTAATACTTTGCATTAGTATGGTACATTTTTTACAATTTATTAACAGTAAACAATGTTATTATAATTATACTATTAAATAGTCCATAATTTACATTAGGATTCACTGTTGGTGTTGGACAGTCCTATGTTTGTTTGTTTTTTAACCTTTATCTACTAATATATATATAAAGCCTAAAATTTCTCTTTTAAACCACATTCAAATATATAATTCATTGGTGTTAATTACATTCACAATGTTGTGCTACCAGCTACACTATCCATTACCAAACTTTTCCATCATCCCAAACAGAAACTCGTTTCCAATTAAGCATTAACTCCCCATTCCCTATTTGTATTTGTCAGCAAAAGGGGTGCTGATGCAAAGTACCAGAAATCGGTTGACTTTTATAAAGGGTGTTTATTTGGGGTAGAAGCTTACAGTTACAAGGCCCTAAAGAGTCCAACTCAAGGTTACTTTCTCACCAAAGTCTGTTGCCATGTGTCGAAGCAAGATGGCGGGCGACCTCTGCCTGGTCTCTCCTTCCTTCTTCCTCTTAAGGCTCTGTGGGCCCAGCTTCTTCCAGTCTCAGCTGTAGGCTGGCATAGGGCTGGTCTCTCTTCCTAGGGCTTTAGCTGTTTGAGTCTTCTCCTTTCTGTCACAGGGCAGGACCAAAATGACCAAGTTCTCTCCTCTTTCAGTTCTTCTTCTGTGTGTCTTCTTGAGTGACTGTCCATTTATATAGTGGGTACTCAACCCTGAGTCACACCCTACTGATGTGGTTGAATCAAAGTCCTAATCTGGAGTTAATCAAGTAAACTTGAAACCAATCAAAGGGGGAGCAGAGGTAGCTCAAGCAATCAAGCATCTCCCTCCCACATGGGAGGCCTTGGGTTCAGTTCACAGTGCCTCCTGAAAAGAAGACAAGCAGACAGTGAGCACAACAAAAAGGGGGGGGGCAGGGGGAGAAATAAAAATAAATAAATCTTTTTAAAAAATCAATCAACCAATCAATCAAAGGGTATTATATCCAGAGGAATAGACCAGTTTACAAACATAATCTATATCACTTTTTGGAATTCATAAATAATATCAAATTGCCACACTACCCCCACTCTGCTTCCTATGTTTTCTTCCAGGAGATTTTTAGTTGTGGTTCTTATATGTAGGTTTTTGATCCATTTTGAGTTAATTTTTTTATATGGTGTGAGGTAGGGGTCCGTCTTTTTTTTTTTTTTTTTGCATGTGGCTATACAGTTTTCCCAGCACCATTTGTTCCACAAACTATTCTTTATTCTTTCCCCAAAGAGTGGACTTAGCACCCTTGTTAAAATTAGTTGGCCTTAAATGTGAGGGTTTACATCTCAATTTGATTCCATTAGTCAACATGTCTGTTCTTGTGCTAGTACCATGCTCTTTTGATGCTGTGATGGTTAATCATACCATCTTGTAATAACTTTGTAATATTTGTAATGAGTTTTGAAATCAGGATGTGTGAGTCCTCCAACTTTGTTCTTCTTTTTCAAGATGGTTTTGGCTATTCAGGGCCCCTGACTCTTCCATATAAATTTATTTTATTATTATTATTATTATTTAAAGATTTTATTTATTTATTCATTTATCCCCCCTTGCTTCTTGTGCTCGCTGTGTCCATTTGCTGTGTGTTTTTCTGTGTCTGCTTGTCTCCCCTTGCTGGGTCGTCCTGCTGCGTCAGCTCACCGCGCCGTGTGGGCCGGCTTGCCTTCACCAGGAGGCCCCAGGAACCGAACCCGGGGCCTCCCATATGGTAAACGGGAGCCCTACTGAGTGAGCCACATCTGCTTCCCAGGATTTTTTTTGTTTCTTTTTTACCGGGAGGTCCCGGGGATCGAACCCGGGTCCCTCCATATGGGAGACGGACGCCCAACCAGTTGAGCCACATCCAACCCCTCTTCCATATAAATTTAATGATGCCTTTTTCATTTCTGCAAAGAAGTCTGTTGGAATTTTGATTGGGATTGTGTTTAATCTGTGAATCACTTTTGGTAGAATTGACTTCTTAATAATATTTAGTCTTTCAATCCATAAACATGGAATGTCCTTCCATTTACTTAGGTCTTCTTTTTTTTTTTTTTTGGCTTTTATAAAGTATTTATTTGGGGTAAAAGCTTACAGTTACAAGGCCCTAAAGAGTCCCACTCAAGGTGCTTTCTCACCAAAGTCAGTTGCCATGTGTTTTGTTTTTTTTTCCACTTTATTTCGTACATTTAATAATTGAAAATATAAACAATTAAAAACTAAAAGTAAACATAGATGAATAAATATATACATTTCTTTTAGCAGCGTTTTGTAGTTTTCTGTGCATAAGTCCTTGACATCATTGGTTAATTTTATTCTTAGATATTTGATTCTTTTAGTTGCTATTGTAAATGGAGTTTTTTCTTTTTTTTTCTGTGTTGTGTTTCCTCTTCAGATTGTCATTATAATCTGTGTATAGAAACATTACTGGGTTTTTTAACATAATAAACTTTATTTTTAAAGAGATTTTAGATTACAGAAAAGTTACGTAAAAAATACAGGGGAGGGAAGCGGCTGTGGCTCAATCAGTAGGGCTCCCGTTTACCATATGGGAGGCCCCGGGTTCAGTTCCCAGGGCCTCCTGGTGAAGGCAAGCCCGCCCGCATGGCGTGGTTAGCTGACCCAGCGAGCACAAGCAGCAAGGGGGGGATAAATGAATAAATAAATAAAATCTAAAAAAAAAAAATACAGGGGATTCGTATATACCCCACCCCCAGCCCCTCTTGTTACCACTTCTTTCCCTATTAATAACATCTTACAATAATGTGGTACATTTGTTACAAGTGATGAATAAATATTGAGGCACTGCTATAGGTCTATAGTTCACATTGTGGTTTACACTTAATTCCAACGCCCTAAAAATGCCCTATGTTCCACCTATTATTCCCTTCCCCTCCCTTCAGAACCTCTGGTAACCACTATCTTTATATCAATGTTACATGTTCTTCCATTGCTACAACAATAATAATTTGTTTATTATCTCTAGTAGCTTAGTGTAGATTTAAAAAAAAAATTCTGTATATAGGATCAGGTCATCTACAAATAGGGAATGATTTACTTCTTCCTTTCCAATTTGGATGCCTTTTATATCTTTTTCTTGCCTAATTGCTCTAGATAGAACTTCCAGTACAATGTTGAATAATAGTGGTGACAGTGGGCATCCTTGTCTTGTTCCTGATCTTAGAGGGAAAGCTTTCAGTCTTTCATCACTGAATATGATGTTAGCTGTGGATTTTCATATATACCCTTTATGATGTTGAAGAAGTGTCTTTCTATTACTAGTTTTTAAGTGTTTTTTTTTTTTTTTTAATCAAAAAGTGTTCTGGGTTTTGTCAAATGTCTTTTCTCGTCAATGGAGATGGTCAAGTGATTTTTTCACCTTTGTTCTATTAATGTGGTGCATTACAATAGTTGATTTTCTTATGTTGAGCCACTCTTGCATACCTGGGATAAATCCCACTTGTTCATAGTATATAATTATTTTAATATGCTGTTGGATTCTGTTTGCGAGTATTGTGGAGGATTTTTGCATCTATATTCTTTTTTTTTTTTTTTTTTTTAAAGATTTTATTTTTTTTTATTTATTCATTTATCCCCCCCTTGCTGCTTGTGCTCGCTGGGTCAGCTAACCACGCCGTGCGGGCGGGCTTGCCTTCACCAGGAGGCCCCGGGAACCGAACCCGGGGCCTCCCATATGGTAAACGGGAGCCCTACTGATTGAGCCACAGCCGCTTCCCTGCATCTATATTCTTAAGGGATATTGGTATGTGATTTTCTTTTCTTATGAAATCTTTACCTGGCTTTGGTATTAGGGTGATGTTGGTGTCATAGAATGAGTTTACTTGCCCCTCCTCTTCGATTTTTTTGGAAGAGTTTGTGCAGGATTGGTGTTAATTCTTCTTGGTATGTTTTGTAGAATTCACCTGTGAAGCCATCTGGTCCTGGGTTTTACTTTTTTGGGAGGTTTTTGATTACTGATTCAGTCTCTATACTCACTATTGGTTTTTTGAGATCTTGTATTTCTTTTAGAGTCAGTGTAGATTGTTTGTGTGTTTTCAGGAATTTGTCCATTTCATTTAGATTATCCAATTTGTTAGCACATAGTCATTCATAGTATACTTTTTATTTCTGTGGGGTAATACTATTCTTCGTTTTGTTTCTGATTTTAGTTATTTGTGTCCTGCCTCTTTTTTGTTTTGTCAGTGTAGCTAAAGTTTTCTCAATTTTATTGATCTCTCCAAAGAACAAACTTTTGTGTTTTTTAAAAATTTTCTCTATTTTTAAAAATTCTCTATTTCATTTATCTCTGGTCTAATATTTGTTTTTACCTTCCTTTGGCTCATTTGGGTTTAGTTTGCTCTTCTTTTACTAAATCTTCCAGTTGTGAGGTTTGAACTCTGATTTGAGACCTTTCTTCTTTTTTAATGTAAGCATTTAGGGCTGTAAATTTTCCTCTCTGCACTGCCTTTGCTACATTTCATAAGTTTGGCTATGTAGTGTTTTCATTTTCATTTGCCTCAAGATATTCCCTTCTGACTTCTTTTTTGACCACGCCCCCTCCTTTTTCGAAAAGGAATTTCCAGGGATTGAACCCAGGACTCTGTACATGGGAAGCAGGTGTTCAACTACTGAGCTACACCTACTCCCTGACCCCTTGTTTTTCAATTTTTTTCCCCGAGGTATCAGAGATTGAAGCTGGGACTTCATATGTTAGAAGCCAGCCCTCAGCGACTGAGCCACATGTGTGAGGTGGGCATTCAACTGCTTGAGCCACATCTGCTCTCTGACCCATTGGTTTATTAAGGGCATGTTGTTTAGTTTCCACATACCTCTTGATTTTCCATTTCTTCTGCCATTTTGCTATTTGGACTTTGTAAATTTTATATATATTTTTTGTCCCTCAATTCTTCTAATTCTTACTTCCATATATATTTGATGTTTTGTGTTGTACCATTTTGAGTTTCTTCTCATTTCTTTCTGTATATATTTTCATATATCTTCTTTGCAGTTATCATGGGGCTTAAATTTAACATCTTAAATCTATAACAATCATGTTTGATTTTATATTAACTAAACTTCATAGCATACACATACACTGTTCATTTACCCCTACCCATACCTTGTATTTGTCCTAAAGTATAGATTTATCATTACTTTTCATGAATATGCATTTTAGAACCTATAAGAAGTAAAAACTGGAGTAACATATAGAAAAAAACCAATACTATAACTCTGGCATTTATGATAACCCATAAGGTTACCTTTAGCAGAGGTCTTTATTTCTTTATGCCACTTTGATTCACTATCTATTGTCCTTTCATTTGAGTCTTAAGAACCCTCACTAGCATTGCTTGTAGGGCAGGCCTAGTGGTGATAACCTCTTTCAGCTTTTGCTTATCTGGGCTTATCCTAATCTCTCCCTCATTTTTGAAGGATGGTCTTGCTGTATTTAAAATTCTTGTTTAGCACTTTAAATAGTTCTCCCCAATGCCTTCTTGCTTCCATGGTTTCTGATAAGAAATCAGCACTTAATCTTTTGTTTGTTTGTTTGTTTGTTTGTTTTGAGTTACCAGGGCTGGACCTCATATGCTGGAAGCTTGTGCTCAACCACTGAGCCACATCAGCTCTCCTGAATTTTTTTGTTCCCCCCGTTTGTTTGCTTGTTGTTTTTTGTTTTTGTTTAGGATGCACCAGGGTCTAAACCAGGGACCTCCATGTGGGAAGCAGGTGCTCAACCTCTTGAGACATATTCATTTCCAGCACTTAAAAAAATTTTTTTTAATGCTTAAATAAGTTTATATATGTGTAGCACTCAGCAGTGTCCAGCATATGGTAACATCACTATGTTAGCTATTACAATTATGAACACAGACCATGTACTCAAGCAAAATTTATGGACTTATTTTACTTGTCTATTCCATAAAGGATAGATTTTAACCAAATTTGAGATACTCTTTTTTTAAAACTTTATTTTGTACATTTAATAATTGAAAATATAAACAATTAAAAATGAAAAAAGAAACACAGATGAATAAATACATACATTTCTCAATTAAATGTACTGTATACATACAAAATGTTTTTGGATCAAACAATATAGTATATAATATATTTGGTTCATAGTAACGCATTCATACAGTATTTGTCCTTTTGTGCCTGGCTTGCTTCACTCAACCTAATGTCCTCCAAGTTCATCCATGTTGTCATATGCTTTATGACTTCATTTCTTCTTACAGCTGCATAATATTCCATTGTGTGAATACACCACAGTTTGTTTATCCATTCGTGTGTTGATGGACACCTGGGTTGTTTCCAACTTTTGGCAATGGTGAATAATGTTGCTATGAACATCGGTGTGCAGACGTCTGTTTGTGTCACTGCTCTCAGTTCTACTGGTATTGCCAGGTCATGAGGCAAGTCTATATTCAACTTCTTTAGGAACTGCCAAACAGTCCTCCACAGTGGCTGTACCATTCTGCATTCCCACCAACAGTGAAGAAGTGTTCCTATCTCTCCACATCCTCTCCAACACTTGTAGTTCTCTGTCGTTTTAATAGTGGCTATTTTGATAGGTGTGAAATGATATCTCATTGTAGTTTTGATTTGCATTTCCCTAATCATGAATGATGTTGAGCATTTCTTCATGTAGTTTTTGGCCATTTGTATTTCTTCTTCGTAGAAATGTCTATTCAAGTCTTTGGCCCATTTTTTAATTGGGTCATTTGTCTTTTTATTGTTGAGTTGTAACATCTCTCTCTATATCCTGGATATTAAGCCCTTATCAGATATGTGATTTCCAAATATTTTTTCCCATTAAGTTGGCTGCCTTTTCACCTTTTTGACAAAGTCCTGTGAGGTGCAAAAGTGTTTAATTTTGAGGAGGTCTCATTTATCAATTTTTTCTTTTATTGTACACCAGTACTTAATCTTAATGTAACTCCATTATTCACAATACATTGTATTTCTTTTTAAGCTGTCAGAACTCTCTCCTTGTCCTTGGCATTCAACAGTTTGACTACTATGTGCATGATTGGATAGTGGTTCTCTTAGAGTTTATCCTCTTTGGGGTTTGTTGGGCTTCATGAGTGTGCACATCTATGTCTTTCTTTAAATTTGTGAAGTTTTCTGCCATTATTTTTCAAAAGTTCCTTCTGCCCCTGTCTCACTTTTTTCTCCATCTGGGACTCACATTATATGTATATTGGAGCATGTGATGGTGTCCTATAGGTCTCTTAAGTACTGTTCACTTTTTTCATTCTTTTTCCTTTCTGCTTCTAAGCCTGGATAATTTCAATTATCTTGTCTTGGAGATTACTGATTCTTTATTCTTCCAGATCTAATATGCTATTGAAACTCCCCTAGGGAATTTTTCATATCAGTATTTGTGGTCACTTCCAGTAGTTCTTTTTGGTTCCTACTTAAAATTTCTCTTTACCAAGATTCTCATATTGTTCCTTGTCTTCCTGATATCATTGTTATTTTTCATTTTTTTCAATATATATTATTTTTTAAGAGATACTTAGATTACATAAATGTTACATAAAAAATATAAGTATTCCCATATGCCCCACTCCCCATACCTCCCAAATTTTCCCACATAAACAACATCCTTCATTAGTGTGGTACATTCATTGCAATCGATAAATGCATTTTGGGGCATTGCCACTGAGCATGGATTATAGTTTACATTCTAGTTTACACTCTCTCCCACACAATTCTGTAGGTTATAGGAAGATATATACTGGCCTATATCTGTCATTGCAATGTCATTCAGAACGATTCCCAAGTCCTGAAAATGCCCTTGTATTACACTTGTTTTTCCCTCTCTTTGCCCTCAGAGCCTCCAGTGACCACTGCCTCCACATCAACTTTGTAATTTCTTCCATTGCTAGAATCACAATAAGTCTATAGTAGAATACCAGTAAGTCTACTCTAGTTCATAGTTCATTCCCCAACCTGGGGATTCTGAGATGGTGATGTCCACTCCACCTCTAATTGGGAGAGGGCTTTGATCCCATACAGTCAATGGATGGGACTCTCTAGCTTGCAGTTATAGGCTCTCTCGTTTCCTTGGTATGGTGGTTGTCCACGCTCACCTCCTTGTTGGTTGTCCTGGGTGAGTCCAATGAACTGGAGAGTAGGTGTAGCAACTCCGCTGAGGCTCAGGGCCCAGATGACACATGGACAGCCCAAAGATTTAAGTCTCTTGGATGTACACCTACCAACTCCAGCACCAAGTATGGGTTCAAATAGAAGGGACAGATGAGCCATGTGTAGGGAAGTCATAACTAAGTCTAGCGCTGTCACTCCCAGGAGCACAAACTCCAAAGTAGGGTCCACTGGCAAGGCACCAAACTCCGAAGCTATCTGCCCTGACCATAGGACCTGGGTGTCTCCAGAGCCCTCAGAAGCCCCACTATTTGGGGTAGTATCCACTTTGGCAGTCTATGAGATCCTGCTGAGATGTGCATAAGTGTTACCTCTGGGATAACCTCCTGACTCACTTTGAAGTCTCTTAGCCATATAAACTCATTTGTCCTTACCTTTTCCCCCTTTTATTCGAGGTCTTTTTGAAGTTGCATTGTAGTTGGTGCTTGATAGTAATCCCTCGGTGTAGTTATTTTTTTGTCTTTCCTTTATCTCCTTGAGCATAGTGAAGACCACTTTTGTAAAAGTCTTTGCTATGTCTAAAGTCTGGTCTTCTTTGTTGATGGCTTATGAATTTTTATCTTATTCCTTTGGATGGGTCATCATTTCCTGTTTCTTTGTTCATCTTGTAATTTTTTGTTGCATACTATGTTAGCTTGCTAAGGGCTGCTAAGGCAATATATCAGAAATGTGTTGGCTTTTATAATGGGAATTTATTAGGTTTAAAGCTTATAGTTCTGAGGCTGTTAAAGTGTGTAAATCAAGGCACCATCAGGAGATGCTGTCACACCAAGTGGCAGCTGTATGTACCTTAATTTGTATCCAACTTGTGATATGACAGAGATTTCCTTAAAACAAACAAATCAAAGCAAAAACACCTTTCACAGTCTTTGCGTATTGGCTCTGCATTGCTGGTTCTCTCCTTCTGAGTTTAGCCCTCCTATCAAGAAGATCAGTCTGAGGCAAATGTAAAGTGCAGGGTCCTCTCCCTATTTTCCTATCTTACATCTTGTCCTGGGCTGGTGCTCACTCTTGGCCTTAAAAACTGTAACTCTGTTTTCAGAGTTAGGAATGCCTGTCTACTCCCTTTGAAATAGACTCTGTCCTCCAGGTGTTGTATTATATGTCTTAAAACTGCTCTCCTTTGTGCCAGGCTGCTTTGTTTCTTATACTACTTTAGCTATTCACAAGCTACTTCAGTCTGCGGGGCAAGTTTTAGGAGGGCAAGCTGGTGGCTGGTTTCCTGGCTCTGTCTTTCAGGCTGCCACCTGATAATTTGGCACCAAAGAAGAGGTAGGCCTGTATAAGCATAGGTTTTACCCTGCACTCTCCAGACCACGGCCAGAACTCACATCAGTTGCACAGGCTGGTTCCACACTGCACTAGGGTGGGGGTGGGAGGAAGGGCCAGTAAGGGCACCACAAACTTCTACCAATTTTTAAAACAGCAATTTTATTGTCTCCTTCAATTTTTAAAACTGAATTTTAAAAAATTTGATACTCTCCCAGTTATTGTGACCCTTTAACTATTTTCCAGAGCTTTGAGGAAGATGGCTCTGCTAGTTTTTGCTAGTGGTTCAGAGATTTTGTGGGGGAACAGCACCCTGGAGCATCTACCACCACCATCTTATTTAACCAGAAGTCTTTTTCTCTTCATTTCTTCCTTTTCCTCCCTCCCTCCCTCCCTTCTAATTTGAATCAGGTTTCATTTACAGCCATTGAAAGGTCCTATCTACTGCAGGCCTCATCAATCCTTCCAACACTGCATTCATTTTTGCTCTTTTGCTTATATACTCTGTTCTAGCAAAAACTCAAGTCCCTACTACATTTCCCTTTCTTGCTTTTGCCGCTGCCACCTGCATCCTTTGCCCCTCACCTCCATTTCCACAAGTCCAAATTCCACTTTTCCTTCAAGGCCCAACACAACAGGTCTCCTCCATGAAAAGTTCCCCCAGCTATTGTAGGTTTAGATACTGTTTCTTTCCCTGGACACTACAGCTCAGCCTAAAACTTCCCAAGGTAAGAAGTCCTCTATGGTGCACAGAGAGCTGTGGACTTTCAGAAAACTTACAGGGTTGCCGAAACGTTCCCAAGACAAGACAAGAATCACTCCATTTATCATCAAAATTGATTTTTCTCCAGCACGTTTTACTAAGATATAGTCATCTTACTTTGGACTTGGAATGAACTACAGCACAAAAATCACAAGCATTCAACAGCAAGGTGAGTCCAAGGTATTGATACTCAGAGACATAAATTGTTTTATTCTAATCTCAGGGAGAATAAAAAATGGCTCTTCAATTTGCACAAAATCTCTCGAAGTACCTCAGACTTATCTTGCATGTTCTTTGGGGTCCAAGAGGAGACTTAGGGGCCATAGCCAAGACCTACTAGTTAACTAACCTTTTATTGGCCTGTCCTTTCATAGGGTTTTTTGAAATAAACCAAACCAGCCCAAGTTTGTCAGTTGTAGAATTAGAGGAATAAAGTAGAAACACATTTCTAAGGTCATTGCAGCTTGGATTCTGTGCCTGAAGATGCTCCAGGGTAGATAAAACTTAGCATAACCAAGTCTAATTATTGTGGATAAAACAAGTCTAAAAATCATTATAAAATAGTGAGACTGTTTCCTCTTTTAAGTAACAAAAATATTATCTACCTCACAGGGTTATTGAAAGAATTAGAAATAAAATTTGGGGAACTGATGCTGAATGTGTATAGAATGTTTAATAAGGTTGATTGTAAATATGTGGAAATGGATAGAGTTGATGGTAACACATTATAATGTGATTATACTGCTAATTTATAAATATAATTATAACTGAAAGGGATAGTCTATGGAGATTAATGTTAATTGAAAGACAGAGGGTAATCTAAGGGCTATATAATATAGTGATTTTGGTGGTAGATGAGGATTGGAGTTAATAATACAAATACAACAATGTTTCCCTATTACAAGGTGTTAAGAATATAGTGATACATGGTGTATTAGACTGCCAAGGGGTGCTGATCCAAAGTACCAGAAATCTGTTGGCTTTTATAAAGGGTATTTATTTGGGGTAAAACTTATGGTTACAAGGCCCTATGGAGTCCAACTCAAGGTTGCTTTCTCACCAAACTCAGCAGCCACCTGTTGAAGCAAGATGGTCGCTGATCTCTGCCAGGGTTCAGCCTTCCCTTCTGGATTTTGTCTCTCTCAGCTGCAGGCTGTCACAGGGCTTGTCTCTCAGGGCTTCCTCTCTCACCTGGCATAGGGCTCATTCCTTTCCGGGCCTTCTATATCAGTCTCAGTTCCTCTGTTCTCTTCCCAAGTTCAGCTACAAACTATCAGGCGAATGCCTCATCTCTCCCCAGGGCTCCAGGATCAAAAATGATCTTCCCATGTGTCTATCTTGAGTTAGTTTCCATTTTATATCAGACCCACCAAGGGGTGGGGACTCAACCTGAGTCACACCCTACTGATGTGGTCAAATCAAAGAAAGCCCTCAAATCCCAACAGGTAATCCAATCAAGGGCCCCTTAATTGAATCAAAGGGTATCACACCCAGAGGAATAGGTTAGTTTACAAACATAATCTTTCCCTTTTTGGGATTCACAAAATTAATCTCAAGCTGTCACACATGGGAAAAAAACAGCTAATATAACTTATAGACTCCAGTTAACAGTAATATTGTAATATTTCTGTAGCAAAGGCAAAGAAGGTATTATATCAGTGCTAAGGGTAAAAAAAAAAAAAAAAAAAGAATTTGGGATTTAGTTTTATGAGATGTGAATATGATCAAGTATATTTTTCATTTTCTTCATTAACAAGGAGACCTTGGTCATGTCATTTAACCAATCTGTGCTCATTTATTTCATCTTTTGCAACACTGGAGAAACAATTGAGTTTGTTTTTTTGGATTAAATAATATAAATATGCCTGGACAGGATTTTTTAAAGTAATGTTTCCATAACTTGTTAAGCTGCCTTTTGTCTGTTATTTTATTTTTTGAAGTTGAAATAAAGTTTATTAAGAAAGAGAAATAATATTTGTAGAGGACTTAGCATAGTGTCTGGTAGACAGTGATATTTAATAGATGGTTGTGAATATTGTTATTAGTATTACCAATTATTGTTCATTACAAGGATGCTCCAAGAGTCATAAACAAAATTCTAAGGGAGTGTGTTTTAGTTTCCTAGGCTGCTTAAAGTAAATACCATGAAATGGGTCAGGTTAAACAATTGGAATTTATTTGCTCATGGTTATGAGGCTGGAAAAATGTCCAAATCAAGGAATCAACAAGGCCATGCTTTATTCCCAAAGACTGGCTGCTGGTGATTCTTGGCTCCTCTGAAACATGGTAAGGCACATGGCAGTGTCTGCTGGTTCTTGCTTTTCTTCTGGGTTTTGTTGATTTCAGCTTCTTGTTTCTGTGATTTTTTTTTTGCCTGAGTTTCATTTTCTTATAAAGCACTCCAATAATAGGATCAAGACTCATCTTGATTGAGGTAGGTCATATCTTAACTGAAGTAGCCTCATCAAAAAGTCCTACTTACAATGGATTCACACCCACAGGAATGGATTAAATTTAAGAACATGTTTTTCTGGGGGTACATACAGTTTAAACCACCACAGGGTGCCATGGAAGGAGCTGAGAAAAACTTCAAAGATTTTCAAGAATGGATAAAATTGGGTTTCAGTTGGCGAATATGGTGACTATGAAGATGGGGCCAGGCCTTTTGATTACAGAACTTGCACTGGTCTGTGGAACATTTCCTTGGGAGATATCTAGAGAATGATTGTCTTTCCCACTAATTAATTTCTTATTATAACCTGGCCACCATATAGGTGACTTTACCACCCCCTGCTTATTCTACAGTCATGTTATATATTTCATTTACACACAATGAAAACCTCAGCAATGTTATAATTTTAATTTTCAACCTTCATAAATATTTAAATAACTCAATAGGAGAATAATAGTCTCCTATCTTTACCAGATAGTTACCATTTCTGTTACTCTTCCTTTTTTCCTACAGATCCATATTTACATCTGACATTATTTCCCTTCTGCTTGAATGTCCTTTACCAATTCTTTCAGATTAGGTCTGTTAGCAATGAATGACCTTATTTTTCCTTCAGTTGAGAATGCCTGTATTTCATCTTTAGTACTGTGGCAGTTTGAGATTATTTTATGAATCTCAAAAAGAGAAAGATTATGTCTGTAAACTAATCTATTCCTTTTGGTGTGATACCCTTTGATTGCATTAAATGCAGTTGAGGGGACTTTGATTAGATTACTTGATAAGATTGCTTTAGGACTTTTTTTTTTTTAGGCGGTACCAGGGATTGAACCCAAGACCTTGTACATGGGAGGCAGGCACTCAACCTCTGAGCTACATCTACGCCTGTGTTAGGGATTTTAATTGGGCTACATCAGTGACGCATGACTCAGGTTGAGTCTTTGGCCCCTTGCTGGGTCTGATATAAATGGAAATACAGAGAGAGACAGACAGACACAGGAAAAGGAAACTGCCATGTTTGATCCTGCCATGTAAGACAGAGCACAAAGCCCCAAGAGGCTGGGCCTATGGAGCAGCTCAAGAGAAAAGAGTGAGCCTGGAGGGGAAGGCTGAAACCTGGGCAGAGATTGGCAGCCATCTTGCTTCACCATGTGGCAACATGCCGGGATCAACAGTAGCTGACTTTGGTGGGAAAGCATCTCTGATGATGCCTTGGTTTGGACTTTTCATTGCCTTAGAACTGTAAGCTTTTACTCCAAATAAATAGCCTTTATAAAAGCCAGCCCACTTCTGGTACATTGCATTGGCAGCCCTTTAGCAAACTAAAACAAGTACTGAGGGATATTTTCAATGGATAAAGAATTCTGACACTTCTTTTTTTTTTTTTTTTTTTTTTAGCACTTAAAAAATGTTGTTCCTCTTCTCTCTGGCCTCCAGGGTTTCTGATGAGAAATCTGCAGTCATTAAAATTGTTGTAGTGCATAAGCATTGTTCTCTGGTTACTTTCAAGATTTTTTCTTTTTTAGTTTTCAGCAGTTTGATTATGATGTGTCTGGGTGTAGATTGTTTTGAGTGTACCCTATTTGGGGTTTCTGAGCTTCTTGAATCAATGAGATTCAAAATTTCACCAAATTTGGGAAATTTTCAGTCATTATATCTTCAACTTTTTTTTTTTTTTTACACCACACTCTTTTTCTTCTTCTCTGAGACTATGATGACACAAGCAGTAGAGCTTTTTGTATTGTCCTATAGGTCTCTGAATGAACCCACATGTTCATTCTTTTCCATTTTTTTTTTGTTCTTGCATAGATTGTATAATTTATAATGATCTATCTTCATGTTCAATGTCTCCTTCCTTTGCCATCTCCATTCTGCTATTGAGCTCCTTCAGTGAATTTTTAATTTCAGTTGTGTTTCTTAGTTTGAAATTTTCCACTTGCTTCTTATATCGTGTGTTCCTTGATGAGAATTTCTATCTTTCTATTCATTTCAAGAATGTTTGCTCTTATGAGGTGGAGGGATTTTATAATAGCTACTTTAAAGTCCTTATAATTCAAACATTGTATTATTTCAGTATTATCATCTGTTTCTTGTCTTTTCCCATGCAAGTTGAGATTTTCTTGGTTCTTCATAATCCAAGTTATTTTGGATTGTATAGTATACATTTTGACTATTGTTATGAGATTCTGTGTATTGTTTAAATTCAATGGAGTATGTTGATATTTTTTGTTTTGGCAGGCAATTGACCCATTTGGATTCAGGTTACAAGCTCTAACCAGCTTTCTAAGAGTTGTGATTTAATGTCAGTTACAAAGTCTTTGTAAATGTGTAGATCTGTCCCATGTGTATGCCACCCTTTGTCCAGTCTGTGACTTGGATTGTAGTTTACCTTTCGGTTCAGCTCTCAAAGTCTTTTGTATGCTGGTTAGGATCAGATTGATGTATGCACAGCTTTGAAGTGAGACCAAGAATTACATAAGCAACTTTATGGGGGTTATTTTCTAAACTCTTTTCACTGTTATTTCTAATTCTCTACAGGTCTCCTTTTTGGTCCTCCACCCAGAAAGCTGGAGTTTAATTTTCTCTGCCCTACCATGTAGTCTGGCAACTGCATCCACATTCAGGGTTAAGAAGTAGGAAGAGAGAAAGAAAAAAGCAATGGGTATTTGCCACCAATCCCTTGGGAATGCAGCTCCTCTGCTTAGAGAACAAGATTCTCCTCCTTAAAACTTTTAAAATGCCCCCCATTGTCACCATCATCACTATTGGGAGACTTCTCTGCTGTTCCTTGAGCCAGAATTGGAGGGTTTCTGGAGGTATCTCTGAGCTGGTGCTCACTTCTAGGTTTCCCCAGAGTCCAGGCAAAGATAATAATGGAGTTTTAAAAAATGGTAAATTCAAGTCTAGTGTGGTGACACTTAAATTCTGATCTTCTTCCCCAATCCTCCTGCTACTCTTTATTTTTGAGTCCTTAAATAGCTACTCCTAGCATTCTGTCTAAGTTTTATAACTACTCAGTAAAAGAAACATGGTGGACTATGCTTACACCATTTTATCCAGAACTGGAATCCTGATTATTATTATTTTTTACTATTAAGTTTTGTGGTGGTTTTTTACACGGTAATAGATAACTGATACACTCTATAACTGGCTTCCTTCTTTAAAATTATATCTTTAAAGCTAAAACATCATATTTTAAAATCTTAAAAATTATGTCCTAATTGTATAAATAAAGAAAACTATAAAGAATAAAATAAAAAATAAGCTGTAATCCCAATAACAGCCCTCATCTATCCCCCTCCTTTCCTTCTTGCTTGTTTGTGTGAGGGTGCTTGTTATGTTTCCATCTGTGCTTGTTCACATGCAGGTGTTTGGTATAAAGATTGTTAATATTTTGGTGTGTTTTCTTCCCACTAAAAACTGAGCTTCTCAAGGCCAGGGTTTGTATCCTATTAATAATCACTGTTTTAATCTTCCTTCCCTTAGAGGAGTTCTCTGCTCACAGCTGATGGTCAGGACAAATTGATTGGGTGAATGGATGAAGATTCATGGAGCAGAGTTTGTAACTGCTCTGTGTTATTGGGACTTAATAATCATGAAAATTAAAATAGGATGGGAGTCTTCACACATCTGCATAGTGGCTTTTCTTTGTTTCTTTTCTATTTTCTTTTTCTGTCCTGCTGTTTCATTAGGACCCCTCATCCTCACCTTAAACACACATGCTAAATTTAGGCCTTTGGCCTAGTTATAGCCATTTACAAACATGATTATAGTGGGATAGAAGAAGAATATGTGTTCTTTAACTGATATATAAAATTTGGTATTTTTATTTTAAATCTAAGGAGGTTGACTTTGCTGCCTGTTTGGAAAATCAGGTCTCTCAGGATTATAGTTGAGGTATTGGCATCCTAGCAATGGCCCTTACTTTGTCATATGGGTAACCGTGGTATCGTGGAGCAAGTTGCTATATGGTGCATTGCGGGAATACAGGTTCAGGCACAACAAAGGCTCCCAGCAAATTACCACTTTATTGTTTGCACTGAACAAAGGGTCCAAAAGAGCAGGGGAAAAGATTCCACCTTGGCTGGTCCCCCAGGTAAGCCATCTGGTCTGGTCAGGGTTGGTGGATTACAGCTCCACATGCTTCTCTTTGCGTCAGAGATGAGGGACACCTGCACTGAGTGAGTGCTGAGCTTTTATATATTCCAGAGGGGGAAGTGTCTCTGCCAATGAGCAACATTTGCATCCTGGCAAGCAGTTGGGACTGGTTAAGATTTAATGTCTCCCCCAGCTACCTGCCTCCCTTGCAAAATGGAAACACCTAACATCTGCATGCAGACAAGCACAGATGGAAACATAACAAATACCTGCACACAAACAAGCAAGAGGGGAAAGGAGGGGGATAGGCGAGGGCTAGGAGGTGGCTGCCGAGTGTGTCCTTGACTTCTCCAACAGATATTGTGTTGGGAAGTGGGTAGGACTGCCAGGGGGTGGCCTTGGAAAGTTACTGTGACTTTGGTTTATGAAAACTTTGTATAATCCCATCTTCTCAGGTTAGCATTTAACTGGGTATGGGGCACAGCTAAGTTAATATACCCTTCTAAGCTTCTATGTGCCAAATGGCTTCTGACTTTGTTTATATTATCCTAGGACTCAGTAATGTATGGCAATGGGGAGACTAGGTCCTTGCAGCTGAAAAGAAAATCAGTATTGTGCTTTTGTAGCAGGTTTTATCTGTCCAGGAAAGGTAAACTCTTTGATATTCCACCTTGAAATTACTATGTCCTTTCATTTTCTCTCTTTGTTCCCTTGATTATTGTGAGCTGTGTTTGCAGACAAGTGACCTACTTTGCTTTATTTTAGTAAATCACATTTATTACCAACCTTGATAGGGGCTAGACATACTCAAACATTACACTGGTTGAAATCATATGTGTTATAAGACCCTTGTGGGGTAAACTGTGGCCCATTTGAAAAATTGGGGACCAAACTCAGGATAAACTCAGGATAAATGATAATTTTTTCCCTGGTATTTAAAATGCCATTTTTCAGTTTGAACCGTATATTTTTGTACCTCAGTATTGCAAACAGCAGTAATACTGTTTCAAGAATAAGTGTTATAATTGCATAACATTTGTATGCACTTTATATTTTGCAGAAGTTAATCATTTTGCACATGAAAGTTATGGGGTATCCTTTTTAAAAAAAATTTCCCCAGGTGTTATGGAAATGCAAGAATTTATATTAATAATCTGCCTGATGGCAGAGACCTCTCGAATGAGTTTTATCTTTTTATTTATATCCTTCTTTGAACACTGGCAGCTTGTCCCAAATGTCCAATAGGCGGCCCCAAGCCTAGAGAACACAGACCTTATTTTTATTGATGAGAAAATCCTAAACCTGTTGACAGTGATGGATTAGATGGGGAAAATTGAAGTTGAAGAGGAGAGGGAAAATGGAAAAGAGCTATAGGAAAGAGCTCTTTCGGCTGGATACATCTGGGTCCCTTAAAACTTGCTATTAGTTCTCATGACATTTCTGCAGTGACCCTCACTAGAAACGGGCATTCTGAACTCTGCTTTGCTGTAAGCTGCGTGATTGAAAAGGCCAGGGCCATCGTGAAAGCCGGGCTGCATGCTCAGGGCAGGGGGAGTAGGGCAGGAAGGAGCTGGGTGACAGAGTGCTGTCTCCAGCCAAGGACGCTGGAACTAAATTTGCTATAAATTAGGGCCTGCCTTTTGCTTATATACTCACTGGGGGCCTCTGCTGCTGCCACCAACTCCCAGTGAGGATTGCTTTCCTGCGAGTGCCTCTGGAGCCCCTCTTCTCTCACCACCGCCAAGGCTGTCTCTCAGATCTAGCTATCCCTGCGGGCTCTGACTGGGCTCTCAGTCCGCACCCAGGCAAGTCCTCTTCAGGAGAGCTCTGTGATAGGTTAAAATGAGGAATCTCCCCGAGAGGCATTTGTCCGTTAATAGGGAACACATAAAGAAATCTAATTCTTCTTATTATTTTGTGAATATTGTTATTGAAGTATAACATACATGCATTCTATTGTCGGTCATTTGGCTTGTTTCTAATTTTGGCTATTATGAATATACTGGTATGAATATTCTTAAACAAGTCCTTTAATACACATGTGTGCATGTCTTTTGGGTATATACCTAAGAGTGGAATTGCTGGGCATCCACGTATTCAACTTGAATAGATATGGACAAGTTCCAAAGTCCAACCAATTTAAATTCCTACTAGCACTGTATGAAAGTCTCAACAACTCCATACTTCACCAATACATGGTGTATTAGTCAGTGTTCTCTAAGGAAACAGAACTGACAGGATATATATATATATATGAGATTTCATATAGGATTTGGCTCATGTGACTGTGGGGATTGCTGGCAACTCTGAATTCTGTAGAGCAGGCCCCAGGCTGGGAAACCCGGATGAAGGTTGTAATAAATTCCCGCGGAGAAGCTGGTTGGCTGAAGTAGAGACAAAAATTCTTCTGACTGCTGAATCCCTCTGTTCTCCCTTTAAAATCTTCAACTGATTGGATGAGAACTTTCTCATTGCTAAAGGCAATCTTCTTTGTTGATTGTAGATGTAATCAGGCATAGATGTAATTAAGTGATAATTTTTTTTGATTGTTTAACTTTAATAATTTATTTAACTCAATAGATCAAAAATATTATCAATTCAATGTATAATCAACATATGAGTATTAGGGAAATATTTCATATTCTCTTTTTTGTACTAATTTTTTGAAATCTAATGGGCATCTTACAGTACATCTTTTTTCACATTTCAAATGTTCAAAAGCCTCATGCAGTGGCTATCAAACTGGACAGTGTAGGTCTAGAACAAAGAATAATAAAGATTTAGGTAACCCAGGCAATTCTCTCTGTTTTCAAATTTCAGAGCAATTTATTTTTTAAGCAGTTTTATTGAGATATATTCACATACCATACAATCTATCCAAGGGTACAATCAACAGTTTTTAGTATAATCACAGTGTTGTGCATTCATCACCACAAAAAAATTTTAAAACAATTTCATTGCTCCAAAAAGAAAAACTCTGCACCCCTTAGCAGTTACCTCTCAATTCCTCCATCCCTCCTCAGCCCTACATAATCACTAATCTAATTTCATCTTTATAAATTGATTTATATTTACATTTTATATGAATGGAATCATACAATATGCAGTACTTTGTGTCTGATTTCTTTCACTTAGCATAATGTTATTTTGTCTGATATTAACATCTTGTAACATTAACATACATTTATTCAGTTTCAGAGAAAAACAGTCTTATATATCCAATATTACCCATATTCATATTTCACATGAGATTTTACTATGCTATACAGTCCCATGTTACATATTTTAGCTTTTATTTTAGTAATATGATTGACCTTAGACTTTCCCTTTAAACCACTTTTATACCCATATAATAAATACCACTGCTAATTACAAACATTATGTTGTGCTTTCACCTTTTCTATTCATTTCCAAAGATGAACACACATCCTTTTTACCAGTTCTGCACAAGTTATACCTCAGATTTCCATTCTCTAACCTCATTCTATTTTCTGGTGACCCATATTCAAGTTATTAACTCCATGTGATTACACAATCTATTTAGTTCATAACAGTGCAATCATAGAATATTTGTCCTTTTGTGTTTGGCTTGCTTCATTCAACATAATGTCCTCCAGGTTCATACATGTTATCATGATACACGACTTCATTTCTTCTTACAGCTGCATAATATTCCATCGTGTGAATAGACCAGTTTGTTTATCCATTCATTGGTTGATGGACACCTGGGCTGTTTCCATCTTTTGACAATTGTGATTAATGCTGCTATGAACATCGGTGTGCAGAGGTCTATTTGTGTCACTGCTCTCAGTTCTTCTGGGTATATGCCTAGTAGTGGTATGGCTGGGTCACAGGGCAAGTCTATATTCAACTTCTTTAGGAACTGCCAAACAGTCCTCCATAGTGGTTGTACCATCCTGCATTCCCACCAATAGTGAAGAAGTGTTCCCATCTCTCCACATCCTCTCCAACACTTGAGTTTTCTGTCTTTTTAATAGCGGCCATTCTAATAGGTGTGAAATGATATGTCATTGTAGCTTTGATTTGCATTTCCCTAATCACTAGTGATGGTGAACATATTTTCATGTGGGTTTTTTTTTTTTTTTTTTTTTTGCCATTTGTATTTCTTCTTTGGA